>CM055964.1:53737500-54137500 GCA_029531755.1 Holothuria leucospilota
ATGAATAATATTTTGGGGGAGAAATGTTATTGCCAGAGTTAATTGGTGATACTGGTTAATCCATACTATCATTCTGTATGTGCTATGACTATGCACTGTAAACACAATACTTTCCTGTACAAGTTTGTAAGACATATATCCAAAGTTCATGCAAAATTGGTATGTAGTGATTTTTCAATGATATAGTTTAATCGATATCCCGAGGGGTGGGGGTGGGGGCACTTCATGACACTATCTTAGCGGAGCACTCATCATTATTGGCGTACCTAGAATATTTCGCACCCGAGCGGATCCTTCCTCTTTACCCCGTGCAGGTGAACCTTCCTGGTTGAGGGGTCTAAGAGGAGGGATAACATGCCTTTCTTTGTCGTAATTCGTGTTTTTGTAAGGTGTCAAAGAATGCTGCATTTGGCAATGCCTTAAACTAAATATACGCTAAGAAATCTTCATTATTTGGGAAATTTGTTTCGTATTTCTGCCTGGATATAAAAAAACATTTTTATTTTACTGCCGTGCTTAATACCACTTCCCTTTGAAAAACTTTTGCTTTATATGTTAGGTATGTTAGATGCAAAATGCTGCTAGGCTGTCTTTGGCAAGGTTTTACACTGATAACACTGTTATATGATTCAGAAATACTCATTCTGATTTTCTGCTGTGAAGACAAGTACCCTTCC
Organism: Holothuria leucospilota; assembly: GCA_029531755.1. Taxonomy (NCBI): domain Eukaryota; kingdom Metazoa; phylum Echinodermata; class Holothuroidea; order Aspidochirotida; family Holothuriidae; genus Holothuria; species Holothuria leucospilota. Next base: position 53,738,178 of record CM055964.1, read on the forward strand.
CCACTCCCCCCCCCCCTCCCGTAAACCTGAATTGGTTTGAATAAACGATTGCATCGCTGACGCAAATAAACTTTGCCACGTTCTTGCCTACTTTGCAACATGGCAGCTCGATAGGTAGCTCATCACATTAAGCTACGGAACCTTGTCCACATCACGCTGTGTATCTTTGGGGGATAGTAATAAAACATCATAAAGCCCTACTGTTGTTAATTTTCCAGTCTGAAGTTGATACCGTTTAGTATAATATTTGATGTGCAGATATTAATAATGCTCGGCATCTTTGACCAAACTTTTAGCAACTTACATGAAGCCCATATAATAGCGGTTAAATTCGACCCTTATCCGAAATTTGCCGTCTTATCGTGTTGATCATATAATTCTATATGCTTATAGGCACATGCCGGTATTACTAGGCCTATGTTTATTGTAGGTAATCCAGATTTTTATTGACGTACTTTGCTTTTGAGTGCATCGACCCTCCACGATGACGTCACGGCTGGCCATCAACAATAGTCGCTACTTTTTTTTTCTTTTGGTTGGAAATGTACTTAACCAAGTAATGAACTTGACTGCAGAAGTGCCGCAACGAAAATCGTTCAAACAGGCCTACGATGCTAAAGCGATTACAACTCAGCACCCCTGCTGTATTTGTTCTAGAAGAGGGGCCACTGTTGAGAAAGTTGATGGACATTTTCTTTTAAAGATAATTAAAATCTGTAGAGTGAGGGTACGTGGCAGTGTCGGGTTTGCTCTCTGAATATTAAAGGACAAATAAATTGTCTTTCAGTCTTTCTTGATGGACTGATCAGTGATTATACAAACAGTTGAAGGCCTCTCTTGCTTCCTGTAAGCGCTTCCCAGGAGATTCAAGCCAGGTCGACTACTATCATATAAACTGTCACGTGACATGTCCGAGGGAGGTTTTTAGGGGTCCTTCTTACTACAATTTCTTAAACAAGTAAGTTTTTACATCCTAGAGAGGTGAAAGGAAAATGTAGCCAAAAGCTATAGTCTCTGGAGGATAAATGGCCCCCTCATTCACCTTCAGTGACGTCTCTGTTGGTTAATCTAACAAATTTAAGCAGATTACATACATTGTAAGGTCTTCCTTACATGATTTGCCATTGGAATGTTCCCAGCAACAGCTTAAAACTGCACCCTAAGAGTCGATGGAAAATTGTAACGTCCATATTGCCGAAACAACTGACGATGAAATAACTGTAATACTCCAATACCCCTCATTATTGTAATGTTATTCCGTAGCGAAACGGGTTCATCCTCCCTTGTAGCTCATGATAACACTTATCAGAAACAGATTACTGTAGCATTTCAAAGTTAGTTGCACACACGCCGGGAAAAAATGTGGAATTTGGGAAGCTCATTCCCGGGAAATTTGCCGTGAATGCCGTCACTCGCGGGAAATTTCCACTGACCATAAAAAAAAAAAAAATTATCATTAAAAAATGCCCAAGTCATAGCGCCAGAAGCCATACCAGCAACAAGGCCTAGTCTATGAGCAATGACTTTGTTTCAATACATATAAAAAAAAAAGAAAAATGTCAAAGAAAAATGTCGGATATTATCGCCCATACGCGATAATGTGTTTCATAACTGGTAGCACTAATACAGCAGTATGTAGAATCTGCATCTTGGAGCGACACGACACCGATCTGCAACTGTCTGTGGTAGTCTATAGTTTGGGGAGTGCAGTGAAAAAAATTGATAGGGATTAGTGTTTGCATCGGGTACCTGGGTACCTGACCGACGCTGTTACTACCCGGGTAGAAAATTACTACCCGGGTAGCGTTTTTCCATCTTTCCCTTTTGATCTTCGCGAAATAGCATGGTTATTGCAAGGAACAAAATGTATTTACCCTCATCTCATTCACGATTATGTTGAAATGGAGTTGCTTTTGTCTGTTTCCGTACCATGCTTTTGTTAAATTGCACTTTTTACCAGAAACAAGCCCCGCGATGCGTGTTTCTAACGTCAAGCCGCCCCTATACTAGATAACGAAATAACAGAGGCCTACTATAAATAATAGCCTCCAGCCTACTGTATCTCTAGAAATTAATGTCAAAAGACAGCTCATAAATATTTGCACGCAGTGCGTGTGGATGGGTAAGGCCCAGAAGTAGCGCGAAAGACCTACTAGAAATTTTGCACATACCCAAATGGATATACGGCACGTGGCTAGACTTTCGATGTTGCTAGGTTTCATACTTGTCAAGTTATCAGTAAATTTAACATGACATGATTTCATGATCTAAAGAAGTAAATTTTGGTAATACAGTTATGTCTACATAAGGTATGTACTTATTTCAACCACAATAATATTCTTTTGTCTCGAATCAATCGCCAAAACTTCGTATTTTTGGTGGAGAAACTTTTTCTGAAGCAAAATTCACTCCATCAGATTTAAAATCGTACACATTCTTTCAAGGTGTATTTTGCGCTGTGTGCACGAAAAAAAGCTTTTCTGTTACTTCTGTCATGGAACTACCTTACATACTAAAATGGTTCCTATCTTTATATTGCTCGTAATTTTTTATTGCTATTCAAAGTACTTGCAAAATTTTTACGTCCAAAGTTTCCTAAATATATGGCAAAAAAGAACACACATGCGTCTAGAACAGACGGTAATAGTATCGCGGCAGTGTTTAATATAACAGTATTTAATATTAGTTTCTATAGGTGTATACTGTATTTGTATGTTCTACCTTTCAATCCCATCCCTCTTCATGCAAATTAAGACAAAAATAGCATGAAACAGTCTCAAATATAAAAGTTGAAAACTTGAAACCATTTATTTCTGACTTCGTCACAAAAACGATAATTTGTAGTGCATGCATGTGAAAAATGAAAAAGATAGCACCATTTTATATGTAAGTCCCCTCCTGAAAGCAATATTCTTCAAACGGGGAGAGGAGACGCCCTCCCCGTGTTCCCCTTCCCTTATATCTCCACCCCTCAGGACGGTGATCACTAACAGTTCTTGAGGGAAATCTGAGTTGCATTCCAAGGAAATCTGCATTTACTCTGGCCCTGGTTGCACACTACAAATGAAATTGATAAACTTACTATAAACATCAGACAATTTGTCAGTAAACACTTCGAGAAGGCTGCCGGTACAAGTTTTCATGCACACTTAAGGGAGTCAATCATGGCACCTCTCGCCCCTTTACTTGTTCTACGGACGTAACATTTGCCAATGGGTTTGGGTCAAAGGTCGCGTTGCCGATGAAAACAAACCTGGCCGGATTATGTATGTTTTCAGTGACCCCTTTCCAAATAGCAGTTACAAAGGATCATGGGATAGAGTTTTGGCACTCGTCGTTTTTGTCAATGGCATTTTACTGTGACCAAAAACGACGCATACCAAAACTCTGTCCCATGATCCTTTGTACTTGCTCTTTGGCAAAGGGTCTATGGGCTTGTTCGTTATTACCCTATTGTGACGTCACTGCCGCCCAGCCACTGAACTATATGCTAGAAACATAAATTACTAATCTTTAATTTCTATCGTGGCTTGGAAGGATCATTCCACAACAGCGTTTTGAAGCTTCACGCAGGTTCACAAGATGTAGGTCAACTTACTCAAGTTAATTTACTGTGTTACACACACAAAATTCTTCAACTCTAGCTTGAGCAATCCTCTGATACTCCACTGATTAACGTCACTAGTATGTTAACGTCACTAGTATTTTTTTGTGATCAACTGAGTGAGGAAGTTACTGTATACTACGATTGTGCGACGAACAGATTATTTTTTCCGAACTTGTTGTTGATTTTAGGAGTGACCCTGCCTATAAAGGGATTTCATGTGACGTCACGCGATTGAGATTCCCAGGCACTGAAGGGCAAAACACACGCAGTAAGCGAATTTACAACACTGTAAAAACAGTTTTTAGGAATTAAACACTTTTCTAAACACTTTTTTGCCCCCACTTTGGAAACACGTTTACACTCTAAACACGTTTAGGAATTAAACACATAATGTTTAGTAATTAAACACATAACGTTTAGGAATTAAACGTGTGTTTAGGTCGGAATTAAACATGTTTCCAAAGGGGGGCAAAAATTGTGTTTAATTCCTAAACACATTTTTTAGAGTGAACTCACGCGCACGGCATAACCATAGATACTGACCTGCTGACTGTGACACAATGGACGCTTGCTCTTCAAAACATAAAAGACGGGCAATCCTGCCCTTCAAAATTGCGTCTAGTTGGTTAAAGTCACGTGACTGACATCCCTCCATAGATAGTTCTCACGTGACGTCATAGGAGCTTTTCACGTGTATTATTTCAGCCATGTCTGAGGGCAACCCCGGTATGTGTGTACAGGCTTGCCCTCAGACATGGCGGTTGCTAACCCCAAGCTGTGACGTCACTAAGACTATCTATAGACCTTATGCATATGATGTCACAATGGAGAAAGTGCTCGCTCTTTTGGAGGAAAATGGCATAAAAGCGCGTATCATTGCAAGTTACACCAGTAAAAGCAGACAGCTGATTTGTCAGCCAATGGTATACGCGCGTAAGTCTACTACATGTGCGGCGAAATCCACGCCGTTCGTGCACGTGTGTTTCATTGTTTTCACCCAAAATAGTAATACTGACGTTATTTTGGGTGAAAACCAAAGATATTATAAGCATAGATTCCAAACTCCTATACCTACACTGTTACGCTCAGTGACTCCTCATGGAGACGCATACATCGGGGCGGAAGTGTGAATTTGACATGCGCGCCGTTCTATTCCGTCATCTGCGTACAAAAATAAGAATGCGTCACAGAAAATTTCATTGTTTAAAAGAGGTAAGCGTGAGTGCACTTTTACATCGCGTTCTATACGCGCAGAATACATTTCTCTGTGTATTGTCCGGAATACTAGACGCACAGTTCTGCGCGCTCTAGAAACAAACGCGTCAGTTGCTTTCCCGTTATGAGTCCGTAAGTAATTGAACGCGCATATAAAAGTGCGTCACTTGAAAATACCATAGAAACTGACCAATTAATGTCCATGAACTTGCAAAACCAGTTATTGTGCGTTCATGTTGAAGTGTAAACACGTGGAATGCCGCTCTGAAAAAATAAGTTATTCTTGTTCAAGTGGAATTTATTGAGGTGTAGTACTTCTTCAGTCAACAACATTCCGAAATAACAAGTATTAATACTTTTGTAAAACGTTCATTTGCCTGTTTGTTTTCAAAACGACTGAACAGTGATCAGCACTTCCGCCCCGATATATTGGCCTCCTTGAGGAGTCAACGCGCCATTTTAAGTTTGGAATCTATGCTTGTTGGTGAAAACAATGAAGCACACGTGCGCGTGCACGAACGGCGTGGATTTCGCCGCACATGTAGTAGACTTACGCGCGTATACCATTGGTTGACAAATCAGCTGTCTGCATTTACTGGTGTAACTTGCAATGATACGCGCTTTTCCCTCCATCTTCCTCCAAAGTAGGGAGCACTTTCTCCTTTGTGACATCATATGCATAATGTCTATAAAGAACTAACGTCACAGCTAGGGGTTAGCAACCGCCATGTCTGAGGGCAAGCCTGTACACACATGCCGGGGTTGCCCTCAGACATTGCTGAAATAATACACGTGAAAAGCTCCTATGACATCACGTGAGAACTATATATTCGCAACGCAGTGCTTGTGACTGTAGCTGTGAATGGTGCGTCAGTAAGCGGTGACAACATTCGCGAGAGCACCGTCACTGAACAGCACACAGAAAAGGCGCGCTTGTTTCTGACTGACAGTGACTCCCCGTAAAAATCACATGTGCATAGAGGTTTTGTAGAACGCTCTGATCGCGTCCTCTTTGCACAAAAACAAAACTGAGAGTTATGTAGGGGAGCTAACACACGCGCGCCCATACGTATATGCAGGCCCGTAGCCAGAATAACCAATGGGGGGAGGGGGGAATCGACGTTGAAGTTTCGCCGGCCTGAGGGAGGAGTCTGAGGGTAGGTGTCAGCCCTCGGCTCCCCCTTTGTGAAAATTTTTGCCTATTTCAAGGACTCTATGTGCAAAATAGTGTGAGATTTTCCATTTTTTCTTCTTATATTCGTATTCCAAAAATGCTGGTCTCGTAATAAATTTTTCTTTCTTTAGTGCAAGACCTTTAATTGAAAAAATTGGAGGAGCACGTGCCCCCCGTTCCCCCTGCGTATATACCCGTTCATTTTGGCCAATGATGTGTCTCGTAGCATCCAACACGTTCCGCGTTTGTTACTCTGTATGCGATACTGGTATAGACCAGTAGGGGAGCATTGACGTCACCGCGACGTCAGTCTGGAGGAAAACAATGAAGCACGTGCACGAATGACGTAGATATCGCACGCGCGTGTAGTAGACTTACGCGAGTATACGACTGGTTGACAAATCAGCTGTCTGCATTTGTTTGTGTAACTCGCACTGGTACACGCTTTTCCTGCAAACGAGGGAGCACTTTCTGCTCTGTGACAACCATAGAAATAAAAGTAAGGGAGAATGACGTCAGTCGATCTGGACTGAAGCCATTGATTTGGCTTGGTTGTACGGCAACAGAGCATCTGCGCGTATTGCAAATATCACGTCATTGCTTTTGCCCCAAGTATTGGCAAAGAAACTACAAGTTTTCAAGTTAGGAGTATAAAACAAAATACTTAAGGCACCATGACTTATTTCTGTTGTGAAAATTACTCCTAATCTTTCGAAAAACGGATAAAATAAGCTATAACTTCTGCAGCAGAATGCACACTGTACCGTACGGAGACACATCAATCAACCAGTCTTTTGCCGTACAACGAAAGCGCCCTCACAATTTTCGTTGCTTCACCGGTTGAACATGCATGGATGCATTGTGTTAGCGTTCTCCCTTACTTTTATTTCTATGGTGACAACACACGCATGAGGTCTATAGAGCTTATGCACGTGACGTCAGCGCGTTTCAATTTGGCTTACTGGATGGAACTGCCATACGTAGTAGGTGTGTTAAAGCAGGGAGCTGTATACGCGCTCACGACAGCACCTTAGTAACAATTGTTGCACAATGTACGCCTGGATGGAAAAATAGTGAAACGTGACGTAGGTGCATAAGCTCTATAGACCTTATGCATATGATTTCACAAAGGAGAAAGTGCTCCCTCGTTTGGAGGAAAATGGAGGAAAAGCGCGTATCATTACAAGATACACCAAAACATGCAGACAGCTGATTCGTCAGCCAATCGTATACACGCGTAAGTCTACTACACGTGCGGTGAAATCCACGCCGTTGGTGCACGTGGGCTTCATTTTTTTCAACCAAAATGACGTCAGTGTGATGTCAATGCATAAGGTCTATTGTAATGTCAGCCTTTCCATGAAGTTGCGAAGACAACTTCACCTCAGTTTTACATTAACGCCCCTTTCTAGCTACGCGTTTCTAGGGCAGCCTGATTGACGTGAGTTAGTTGACTTACATCATGTGACCCTTCTGTCAACTTCAATATCGGTGCGTATTTCCAACTGACATGCGTCCTCCAGTTAAATAGCTGGCAGTGGCCCCGGCCCAAATGTTATTCCTAAACACTTTATTTATCACCTGTATTCTGATTGGCTGGAGACCATTCGTAACTGGTCTCAATTGTCTAATTGTGAGACGCGAATTGAAATACCGTGACTTGAACTGCGTGTTTTTACGCGCGTCTTTAATACATTTATCTGTATAGAGCTTATGCACGTGACGTCAGCGCGTTTCAATTTGGCTAACTGGATGGAACTGCCATACGTAGTAGGTGTGTTAAAGATACGCGCTCACGACAGCACCTTAGTAACAATTGTTGCACAATGTACGCCTGGATGGAAAAATAGAGAAACGTGACGTAGGTGCATAAGCTCTATAGCTTATTTATCTGGAATATTAGATGCGCTCTCCTGAACGCGCTTGAAATAGAACACGCTAATTACTTCTTCGTACAATGTACTGACTGCATGAAGTAGCCTAACCTACTACGAAAAGTGCTTCGTATACTTGCCCGTACTACTAGCTGTGTGTGCGTATATTACTGTGTTCCCGGTACTACTGTGTTTTAGTCTGTATACCATGTTTTGGCATAGATCTCTCAGCATGTGTACGCAAACTGTTTGGTTGGACTCATTCTTGTAAATCTGAACCGGTAAGTATTGCATCAATTCTGTTAAAACAGTTCGGTTTAAGATAAATATGTCTTAAAAGGGGAAATAATTGCAGTGAATATGACCTCTCCTTGTGTTTGAGTATCGCATGAAACTAATAACCTAATAGAGCCCAAGAAGAGCTGGAAGAATAAAGTTATGATCTGTAACTTTTTGTCAAAAATACCTTTTATTTGCCAATTGCTAGTCACTTTATTGTAAGTGTTTGTAAGTGGGGATAAAGGGGGGAGGGGGCTGGTATGATAAGAATGTGATTCGAGACCTCCGATGACGTCATCACCAAACCAGCGGGCTTCGACTTTGACCTCGGTCTGCAAGCCTCTGTGATGACATCATCATGAACTGGTCTCAAATCGTATTTGAGACCATGCTAGTCCGCAGTTAGTCCGCAGTCTGCTGACCTAGTACGTCAGAACTAGGCCTAGGTACCCTAGGCTAGTCCGCAGTCTGCTGACGTAGTATTTGGGAAGCTTTGGGGCTTCCCATACTAGTTCAGGGAACAAAGTGTACGTGAGAACTAGGCCTAGGTACCCTAGGCTAAGACCATGCATCCTCCTGTCCTCGCATATTTGTCCTGGGCGCTTTGTGCGCATTTTGACATAGACATTCATAACTTTACCTACCTTTACCTACCTACGTAGCTACCTTCTTAGAGGACTTCGGCTGTGACGTCGGACTCCTAAGAGTCTATGATGACGTCATCGTTAACTGGTCTAAAGTCATATAGACCTTGTGCATTGACATCACACTGACGCCATTTTGGGTGAAAACAATGTAGCACACGTGCACGAACGTCGTTGATTTCGCTGCACCTGTAGGAGACTTACGCGCGTATATACAATTGGTTGACAAACCAGCTGTCTGCATTTATTGGTGCAACTTGCAATGATACGCGCTTTTCCTCCATTTTCCTCAAAACGAGGGAGCACTTTCTCCTTCGTGAAATCATATGCATAAGGTCTTTTGAGACCATGCGTCCTTGCATGTTTATCCTGTGCCCTTTGTACGCATTTTGACAAAGATATTTATCACTTTACCTAGATGAATCACATCAACGCTAAAGATGCACTGATTTCAAAGCACACGCAGAAAGGGTTGACCTCACTGACCTGTTCAAAGATATTGTGAAGATACCAAACTCAAGACCGAAAATTATTTCTTGCCGAAGTGAAAATATCGGGTGGAAGGTGCGGATCTCTGTTCAATCGTTTTGACAACAAAAAGTCATACCCGGCAAATGTCTAACAAACAAAGAGACGCGCCATCACGTTACGTCGGTGACACACCTCCATACTCAGCGACACCAGGCTTGTAAGCTACACGCATCGCTTTGGCAAGCGCATTGTGCCTGGTCCTATCGGTACCGATCAGAAATTGCACTCACAATTTGTTTGTGAGAGCATAGCAAGGAAGTTTTTGATCTCTGTCCATGGCGCTGCGACCTCGGAAGATCCTGTTCTAACCAGAAACAACGCCACCCGTACTTCTTCGATTTTTTTTAATTACTGGTAATTAACACGGACTGAGCCGAAGTTATTGTTGTTAAGTTTACATTAGTCGCGACCCACAGCTGTCGGCTCCAGAAGCAAGGACAGCTCGTCCATTTACAGTCGTCTTATCGATACGAAATGGATCCACTTTTATCGCCACAAACATATATGCACATTCTTGACCGCACGCAGAACGAGCTAATCTCGATACCAAAGATTATAGGTAGGCCTATACTTAAACCTTATAGCTGAAGGCCAAACAGACCGCCTTTCAGTAACTCAGTATAAACTTCGATTTAAAGCAACTCTGACTCAGCCTGAATGACGACAAAACAAATGTGACATTCCATTGTGAGGTACTTTCTGGTCGTAAATATTATTGATAATAAAATATTCATAGCCACTTCACGCGACTGTTTATTTACGCAGTCTGCTGAGGGCATCCGTACTTTGAACTGAAAGCAAATCTTCCCTGGATCAAAGAGTCGGTTTTATCGTAACACATTGTCGATAAACAAATTGCGTTGCGGAAGCCCACCTGTGCTGAAATTTCCTTCAATTTTAAGTTTCCTTTCTACGGTGTCGGCCCTTCTCATCATCATCGGTGTCATCGTGAATCGAGCTGTAAGTTGTTGAACCCTGTATACTTTTAACAATGTTAGTTTTACATATTAATTTTCCTCAACGCCATGCGATCCTTGGTTATACCACTGAGTTAATCAAGTTCACCTGGTAACGCTCCGTTTGAACTGCAACAGGAGGAATTTGCTTCCCTTGCGGCCCCGTGATATTAGCAATAGCAGGTATGACGTGAACACATGACAGACTTTTGGAATTCATTGTTGACTGGACTCAATACTGCTATTACCATTGTGAAGTCATTTGTTTTTTGTATTGTACGTTCATCGACGTAGTTAAGACGCAATCAGCTGGATAGGCTTTATAACATTAGCTGAATAGGCTACATTAGATTGGCCACAGCTTCCTTCATACAAGCAGTAAACAGCTTAGAGGCGATTAGTTCTTTAGTCGAGATATTGTGGATGACTATATTGTGTCAAGCTCTGAGTTAATGAACGCACTGATTGGAATTTCTCTTGTCCGAACGAGTTTTGCCCATTGAACCAATTCATATCATGCATTCCATGAAGACAGATGTTCCAGGTAGGAAACAGAGTTAATCCCTTTTGAGTTTCCGGTATTTCACCGAACCGGTCACTTCTCTCTTTTCCTTCACAATTAGGTCTAAGGTTCAGACGTCGGGTAATTTTACAGGACCTCAGCCTGTTGGTTTCAGTTCGCATGAAAGGCTTTTTTTGTTTAAGTGTTGGATTATATTGCATATATCGGAAAGTCGATCTGTTTAGTCTAACTCCCATCATTATAGCTAGTATTGAGTCGTAAAATTTGCTGAGATATAAAATTTTAACATTCATTAATTTAATTTGAAATAATCGGTTGCCCAATAATCTGTGATGTCGGTCAGTATGTTCTAGCTTCTTATCGTAATTCAGAACTCTGGGTCGATTTTTCTTTCCTTTTGGGGTACAAAACTTTATACAAGCCTGTACAGCATGTTGTGAGGATAGGGGACGGCTGCGACCTAGGCTTAAGTGAAGTTCCTGTAACACAAGTAGACACTGATCAATATTTTTAAGATGGTGTAGTAGCTTGAGATAACAAAGAAAATAACGGTAACCATGTGGTCGTGTAGTACGAGAGTGGCATCGCAAATTATTGTTCAATCTACCTTTTTTGCCCTTTTGCCCTGAGTGAAAATTTAAAATGATACCCCTGCCCACAAATGCCTGCGAGGGTGGGTGAAAACCAATGTGATTCATTTTCAAACTTTGTCAGATTAAACTTTTGAAATCTTAGATTAAATTTAAGTAGTTCTCTTATTTTTTTAAGCCTCTTAGGGCTGAGAGGAATTCGGTCAGTAAAATTTGGTGTTTCTAATTGTAGGTCATACCTACTTGAGGGCAGTTTCAGGATGTCGCCGGGGTGATAGTACGGACATATGTATATACAGTGGCGGCACCATGATTTTAAAAGTGGGGGGCAAATGGAAGGCAAAAGAAAATGTTGGGGGCAAAAATTTTCGCGCGAAGCGCGAAATCGAGCGCAAAGCGCGAGCTTTAGCGGGTGGGGCCCACGGGCCCGCCCTAGGGCCCCTGGAGGGATCCAGGGGCAAAGCCCCGTTGGGGGCCAGGGGGCGAAGCCCCCGGAAGCTCTGAGCTTTTAGCTTATCTGTGGGTGAAAAATTAACTCTCAGCATGGATATAGTTTGTTTCACAATGCATCATCAAATGCAAAGTTTTAATGTACTAGTCTATTCTTTCCGCCAGACCACTATTCCTTTAAGTGGTTGGGGTCCAGGGCCCACCTTTGAGCCCCTGTTGGGGTCCAGGGGACGAAGCCCCGGAAGCTGAAACAGGTATAGTTTGGTTTGTAATACATCATCTAATGCAAAAATTTCAAATAATTTCAATGTGTTAAATGTGTTAGGCTATTCCTCTCATCAGGCCACTTTACTTCAGGAGCTGAGTGGGGGCATCTGGGGGGAGAGCTTCTGACTGGGGGAAAATGCCCCCATCCCCCCCCCCTGGTGCCGGGCCTGGGCTCGTGGGACTTTTTAATAAAATTATTGCACTGGCTGCAGTTCATGGTCTCGGAATGATGAATTGCGCACCCATGCAATGTATCGCACGTACATCCTGTATATTGAAGTACACTGATGAAAGGGCAAAATCGTGACATATCGTAAGTCACACCATAGTTAATATGTGTATATTAACGTTGGGCACACACAGCGAAAACCTTTCTCGGATTGGGGTATGTGGTGGTATTGATTAAGCCAACTAAGTGGGACACCAAGTAATTTTTCCGATAGTCTGCCGCATTGGACATGTAGATTGCGTGACTTCATATCTTTGCAGTGCTGGCGAAGTTACGTTTTGTGCTTGGGAAAGTATCCCTCTACCATAGCACTTTGTAGTACTGGGGAGATCATGGATGGCATGTCAATTGAAAAGTTCCTATCAGTGAACTTCTGTAAGATTATAACTGCCTAGGGTGTCGTTTTAAGTAACCCTATAACCTGACTGACCATAGAGAATTACCCTTTTGAATACCAAGTTACCAACGTATACAGACATCGATGATCAATCTAATACCTCCGGCATTTATTTGAATATCTCGTAAGATTACATTGTTATTTTATATCAATGTTTTTCATATTTCAACTCATTTCTTTTCCGCCCATCAGTTTTGTTCCGCATTCCGTGATCAGGCAAGTGTTTATAAATCTGTTTGGATACATTGGGGGGCCTTACCTGTAGGCTAGCTGGGAGATCCACTCAATTAAATTTTGACGGAGAAAAGAGTACAAGGGTCGCATTTTATGTTCAAAAACTGCATAACACGAACTTGACATTTGAAAAGGGTTCAGTCGACAAGGAAGCTGGAATGAAAACTTGATTCTAGTTTAGATTTTCGTTTCCAATTTGATTTATGTCACGAATGGAATCACGATATCATACAGTGGCGGAATTTGATGTCTGAAAGTGGGGTGGGCAAAACTTCGAAGGGCCAAAGGATTTTTCATGGAAAAATTTAAATACAACCTTACATGTATGTAATATGACATATTTTAGACTGTAGTTTATTTCGCAGAACTGGCTTGAACGAAACATCTCATGAACCCTTGAATGGAAAGGGTGAGAGTTGCAATGAAGAAAACTCCCCTTCCTTGAAGTCCCTCCATTGTCTCAAAAGTCAAAACACCATGTCAGATTGTATATAAGACTTTTAGACCGTCCAAATTGAAGTGTTGATAAAACAGTATTGGGGAATAGCTTTCAAATCATAAAAAGAACGTAGGCTATAACCCCACTCAGAAAGTGCTCAACACGTACGTAGCCTATCGGGGCAACAATGAAAAAGTTAGGGTAAATCCTAGCCTACCACAACAACAACTTTTGCAGTCTTATTATTTTGGTAGGCTAATTAATATCATGTCTAGGAGATCAGCAAGAAGCATACTTATACCGGTAACCACCAACCGGTACAAAACTCATCCAAGTTTTTAAAGTGTGCAATAGTGCACAGGTTAAGTAACTATTGTGGCGTATAGGCTATAGGCTGTGACCATCACATCCATGAGAGAGTAGGAAATAGCCAGCAGCATGGACGTCCGGAAGGAGGAAAGGGGGGCAAAAAGTTGAAAAAAAAACTTGAAGAAAAAAATCAACATTTTTTATGATATCGCTAAAAAATTTCCAGAACATGAACTTTTAAAATAGAAAATGATTAGATGCAACTCACAAGGCTTGGGAAGTGACATTTTCAGCGATCTGGGAGGCATTTCGGCCAAAATTTTCTTGGCGTTTTGCTTAAAACTATGATGGCGCTACGCTTAGATAGTCTGCCTACAGGTTTCGCCCTTCCCCTGGCGAATTACTGTCTACACTCTTGTTAAAGGCCCCAACATTTATAAATTAAGCTCTTTTTCTGGGAGAACAAATTTGCCCTGATTTTGATCAATTTAAAGTTTTGCCTCCCCCCCCCCCGCCTAAGTTTTTCTTCTGCCGACGCCCATGGCTAGGAGGATGGAGTGTGGGAAAGTGGCTGGGTTATGAAGGTTATACCATAATACGAGAATGATGGGTATATCACACACAAATTAACCGACGGTATAGCCTATTCCATTTCATTTAAAAGATCATATATACCCAGTAGCTACGTACTTACTCTGAAAGTCTGTATAAAATCTATATACAATATCAATCCCACAGGTAAACCTAGGATTTAATTTGCATAAATTTAGCAACTATTTCACAATTAACCTTCAGCAGATGAAGAAAACCACACGTGACATCAGAATATCCAGGTGTGAAAATTACAATGAGAGAGAAGGCATCAATTAAACTTCATCCCTTTATTTATGAGTTACCCATATTTGTCCCGTTGGTCCTAATATGTTAAAGGCTCTATAATCTCACCTATACAGTGAAAATTCCCTCTACTAACTTTACTTCTAGCCCCTCCTCCAATTTAAACGAAAACACCTGTCTAGTACACCTCCAAGACAGCACCACAGTAGTTTGCACCGACTTTCAATTCCACAAGACCATATTGACACACGACTGTGTGTGAGCTTAATTGGGAACACATCTGACCGTACAAGTCATCACTGTCAACTAGAGTGTAGCTATTGTTTGAATGAATGTCAATTGAAGTTCAGTTACCAATTGTATTTAGAACATTTTGGGGGTGCCATAGCCCCTTTAAATCAAACAGTCTTCATATTACACCGTCTTCGAGCTATGTCATGTTTACATTACTACCTACATAGCAAAAATTTTAATGTCTCATAACGCCGAACAAGACTGTGATTTTAAGGCCTACAATAAAATTTGACTGTTGACCCAGAAGCAAAGGCTTACAAAGCTTTATACTGTGTTACTCAACCCAAGCAGAATACACGCAATATATTCTGTTACCCTCGTAGCAGGTGTCGAAAATGACCGTCTCTTTTCGGGCACGCGTACATACTCTATAGCACCTGCGAGTCAGAGTTAGATGAGGTTTTACGGCTCAGTTTCTAACCGATTGGTTTAAGTCTGACCGGGCTACGGCCTTTTTTCCAGTTTAGGTTCACTGGCTTGTTTCCCTACTCCATTGCTTATGCTGAGCACCAAGCACAACGACAGTAGGTTCCACTTTTAAAGTCTTTGGTATGAACGGCCAGGAGTCGAACCCCAGACCTTCCAGCTGCAAGTCGGATGCTCTAACCACTTGACCATGCAGTCGGTTATAGCACCTGCGAACAACCTGAGATCATCCAATTACACTCTCTTCATGAGCCTAACTTGAAGTTATCTCTAGACTGTTGATTGGTTTCAGTATATAACTATTCATATAAAACTCTAAAATTTTTTATTAAACTTAAGTTGTTCTACGGCCTTCCACTTTTACTAGGTACATCAATGGGACTTCTTCACTGAGCGACGCGAGAGGAATCACTGATTAGAACCCCAATGGTTTTGCCCGCGTTAAACGCATGGTATTACGAGTGCACTGTAGCCTTGCTCGAGTCAAGACCCTAGTAGGGCCTACATGTTTTTCACAGTACAGTGCAACGTTCATTGTTAACTACTGGAAAAACCCTATACGAAACCAAGTTACTAATGAACTAAATGATTACTCGAGTTCTATTTAGTTTAGTTAACAAGCGCCCTTATTTTGCTGGAACATGTGAGAAGTAAAAAATAAGTCTTGACCAAATTTAGAGTGTACTACGGAAGCCGAGAAGTTCGGTATGGTATAGAAAAAGCACATCGATTTCTCAGTACACCATCCTTACGGATGATACAAACAGAGAAATCCAAAATAGAAGAGGGAGAATGGTGTAAACAGAGAAATCCAAAATAGAAGAGGGGGTAATTTCATTATAGTATGAAGTGTATTGAATATCTTCAAAATAAATGGACGAATCTCAATTTTAAAAGAGAACAGAGCCGTCTGGACAAGACGTTTATTCTACTGTTAATACTGTAGAAAAAAACTTGAAAATGGAGAAATACAGGTTTTGTGTTTTAGTAACTAAGGAGGGGACGCCGAGTCTCAAAGTTTTATAAACTTATATCAGGTAATGAAAAACAAGCAAAACATCAGTCCGGAACAGACGTAGGCTTGCCTTTTTGCTCATATACTCGTTTCCCGCCGAAAGCCATAACAGTCTGGTCTTGACAAATTTGAGTGTATGCGTCATTCTCAAATCTTGTTTTAGGCAATTTCTGACGAAACACTTACTCTAGACTACACTACTGTTTTAACTAGTGTGTGCAATTTTTGTAGCCTCTTTAAAACACAATTTGAATTCTGACTGCAAAGGTTGTCCCCTAAGCAGACCTCTTAAATTACAAATTCATTCTGTCTGAATATTTCCGAAGTGTACGTAAAGACAAATTGGTTTAACGTTTTAGGCAATTCAGGCTAGATTAGAAAAGCAGTTTTGACTGCGTTATGCATACTCCTTCAGGTAGCATGTTTTAAACAAATCCTCAGCAAACTTAAGAAGGCACTTGGCTGCAGCAATTTATCTAGCATTGTGGTACCATGGGTCAGTCACTTAGGTGCTATTCTCTAGTCTACTGTGTTTATGCATGCAGTACATTAGTAAGCAGTGAACGACTCAAGATACACTTACTACATTTCGTGCAGCTTAACCCCATTAGCACCTTAAACTAAATTTCCACCAAAATTCTTTTCCACAACAGAGTTCCTACTGTGCAGGATAAGGTGAAATTTCTCACTAAGCACAGGCGCGTATGCAGAATTTTTTCTACGGGGAAGGGGATGGGGTGAGGGTGAGGGAGGGGCGACATGCTAAAGACCTCACCCTACCCCTGCAGAAATCTATAAGTAAAACGCCCATAGTCATTTGAAATGTTTGGTTGAAAATCTATGGGAACAAGTGCCTCAGGCTACCCTTTCATACTGTCATGAACACTAAATTATGTTGAAAGATTTTTTTTTTTGATACTGTTACATACGGTGTACTATTTTTACACGATCATTCCGTTAAAATATAAGATGGACATGTAAATGCTTACGATACACCGTTTGCACGTTTACACATGTTTTCGTTTCCCTTTTCATATTTCTTCCGTACCGTTTTTCTGTTTCCTCTCTTGTTTTCTTTTCTATTTTTTTTTTTTTGAGGGGGGGGGGGGGGTAAGGAGCCTCTAACACCGCAGATACAAGCCTGTTAATATTGAATGACTTACTGATCACTCATTTTGCTAACCATAATGACCGGGAAGGTTGTACTATGCGCGCTGAAACGTCAGAGTCTCTTAACAATTTGAAAATTCATTCGAGACAAAGCTAGCAACTTGAACGTCGAGACATGTACGAAGTTCATGTAAAATGTTCCTCGATTAGGTAAAATTTACGATAACGATTAAAGGTCACATCATTTACAAATTAGCGCTTTTAATGTTGAGGTACATGATTTTGTCGACGAGAGCGTTGAGCATTTCCTCCTTTTCTTTATTTTGATTCTTCCTTTCTTTTCATTCCTTTTTTCAGCAAGGGGTGCGCACTCCCCAGTGATCCCCTGGATAAGCCCCTGAAATACTTGTAGTGGTTGGGCCTACATACAGTAAGCATTCAGGCCTATGCTATATTGCCCAGGTTACGGTCAGCAAACAACTTAGCTAGGGCTTATTCTAACCTGATTAATTTTAAAGACAGACTGTCATCACCCCAAAGTATATTTTTAGTGTCGGGGTATCAAAATTCTCAGTTGGTGACTGCTGTTTGATTGACATCAAAGTTTGAAAATTTGAAAGATGCAGAGTAGCTCACATTCCACACAAGGCAGAGGGAGTGTTTTTATTACATTTTATAGCCTTGTATGCTTACCAGGACATGGCAATAAAACAGGTTTATTCTTGCACAAGGAGGAGCTTCATACAGTTTGCGGGGGAGCTAGAAGTTGCATAGTTGGGAGAATTGGAACTGTCTGGGATTGCCCTGAAAATTGCCCTTTAAAGGTGATCAGTCGTCTTGAAATATTCTTTGTGACGTCAGCCTTTTCTTGACATGTTTCTGCAGTCGTCACTGTTCAAGGATACACCGTACAAGTAGCTATGATGACATCGGTATAGCTAGTAGGTATACAGCTACAAGCCGTCTCTTCTTGCTTACCGATTAGCTATACCATGCTTGTACGGTGTATCCTTGAACAGTGACGACTGCAGAAACATGTCAAGAAAAGGCTGACGTCACAAAGAATATTTCAAGACGACTGATCACCTTTAAGTATATTGCAAGGACCAGACTGTTATTGTTAGCATGATACTCTCGAAACGAGTACCCGAGCAAAATGGTTAACTTAGGTCTGTTCCGGATATTTCGATTGTTTTCATTACCTGATATAATTTTACAAGCCTTTGAGTCTCGGGTCCTCGCTTAGTTATCAATACCAAAACACTTTTGCCTGTTTTTCTCCATGTTCATTTTTTGTTCTTCATTAAGGGTAGAAAGAACGGAGCAGAATGCATTATTCTTGTCCAGACGGCTCTGTTCTCTAGTAAAACTGAGACTCGTCCATTTATTTTGAGGATATACAATACCTTTCATGCTATAATGAAACGTTCTTGAAGTAACCCCTCTTCTGTTTTGGATTTGTCTGTTCACATCATCCGTCAGACTGGTGTACAGGGAAATCAAAGTGCGTTTCCTATACCGTACCGAACTTTTCGGCTTCCGTAGTGCAGCGAGTATAGGTGCAGGAGTAATACATATCCGCCGGGTCGGCAAAATATTATATTGCTCTTCAAACTTAGTACACTGCAGTGTGTAGAAATTATAAATTTTGTTTTTATTGCTCTTTGTTATGGATGAGATGTGACTTTTATACCTTGATGAAGGAATGTGTGAATTCAGACCCCATACAAAGTTACATTAGGGTGGATGCGCAAAACTGTTGTGATTACCAGTGCATTAAAGATTTATAATGAACCATCCATGTTCCTGCCGTTGGATGCAAATCAAAAGGACGTGAGAGTCAGATGTATGGAAGTGATCTATGTCATTTTGTTACACACCTTTCATCTCCGATCTCCATCTCTACCTCCCAAATGATTGAGATGGTTTCCACATTTTATATGTGAATTTCCCTAATTATCAATTTCGTCTAATCCTATGACCATTTCCGCCAAAATTTGACTGAGTTAAAAGTTTGTCAGGCCCAATTATCCTTGGTTATGTGATATGATCCACCCTTAGTTATTACCCAGTAATGTTCCACCATAATGCTCCCAAAATATGTCGCATTCGAGGATTCCCTTCAAAGTGTAGGCCACATGGGAGCGGTCTGAACAGGGAATTGCCTTCTCAAATCAGAAGACTGGGGTAATTGTATTCTCATCTGTGTTTGGATGAGGATCATGTATGAGGATCAATAACAAGACCAACATCAGCCCGACTGTAATCCTACAAAAGTGTGGTGCCAATTTGTAATGTACCCGAGACAGTCAATTCAATAACTAAAACCTTATGACAGAGAAGTTACATGAAGCTCCGTTATGGTCTACTGGCTGCATGCTGAAATATCATTACTTTGTGAAATGTTCTTAAACTGTCTGTCAAAAAGATCTGGATTGAGTAGTCTTCTGGAACAAAATAGCGACAGACTTTCGCCAAGTCTTGACAGAAAGGTGTGATCGTTCGTACGGTAACGGTCAATGTACCGTGCCAAAACCGGGTCACTTTAAATGTTTCGTAGGAAGCTACATGAAGTCATTGAACCGACTAACCGTAATCGACCATGTTACAGTATCATGCAATGTACATTATAACGTTTCTTACAAGTTGCATAAACATGTGTATAGATATACGATGAGATGACAACAATTTTATCATTGTAAAGGGGCTACTGGGGTAACATACGGTAGTGATATTTTTGACGCTGAGTAATGAAAGTTATTAGGGTTAAAGTAAGGAGAGGAATAGGGGAGACAGGAAGGGTATAAAGAAATGTTTTGAACCCCTGTCCACCTTAATTACTTCAAAAGTAATCACCCGGGAAGGTATCAGATGTCTTAAACAGACTATTACTAGGGCAGGTTTAGGTTTTAGAGTCACGCGCTCGACAAATTAATTAATCCATAAATTAATTAATCCAACCCCTCTCTCCCTTCTTATCGTGATTTGCTTTCCAGTCCTGTAAGTTGTGACACACCTTTTATATGTCAAGGAATGTGTATCACCTGCAAAGCAATGTGTTGGACAAATATGAGACAGTGTATAGCTCGTACGCATGTATGGACCTCTGAGAAAGAGGCCTATCTTTTGGTGGCGCCGGGGGTTTTTAAATGGGGGGGGGGGACTAAATGATCATGATGATCATGACAGCAGTAGCGGATCCAAGATTCATTTTTAGGGATAAATTTTGGGAGTGAGGTTATCATAGTCTGTTGAAGACCCGTTAAGTCTGAGAGGCGGTGGGTGAGGGGAGGGAGGGGTGCACTTAGTGACGGCTTTACGTTTAGTGGCTCACCTAAGGGCCCCTGATGGGGCATAGGGGCAACTCCCAAGTAGGGAGTCATGTAGGAAGCTCTCGGGTATTTCAAAAAATGTGTGGTCATTTGACTGAAACATGTATTCTTCAAAAGGCATTTCATCTGGTATTTGTTACAGAACGAATTAACGTATGGTCAATAGCCTCAATCATATTTACAAATAAAATGATATCACGGCTTGTTGGCAAAACTGAAGAGTTGAAAAGGCGCGCTTACACTGTTGTCACAGTGAAAAGTATATTACGATCCGTCCAGTTTCTGCGTGTAATCGGGCGAGAGTTTACATGCGCAAAACCTAATATGCAAGCATGTTTTTTGCGTATGAACCATGCCACCAGTGCCTACAGTGACGTAACCTTGCATGGTCTAATTTAATGGTGAAGGGACACTGTCAATGGGAGTATGGATAATGGCAGGAATTGTCTTGGCTTGAGAACAATAATATCATTCATGCCGTCCTACAAGTACTTATTGGGCAAACTCGTTGCCTCCTTTGCATGAAGCGCGACGGAAAAATCCCTTTTACAGCTTCAATATTCTCAAATACAAATGCAATCCGTCAGAAGCTGTTTCTTATACGAACGAGTATCTAGCTACACATTGTGTTGAAAAAGCATAGGCCCTATGGTATTTAATTGGGTAGGTTGTGTAGGCCAAGAGGAACAACCTAAGCAGATCTCCACCTCATTACCTTGTAGAGCCACCACTGGGTGGTTTGGGATTTTGCTTTTTAATTTTTATCGCAAAAGTAGGGACGGCAGTTTGAAGCAATTTGTTCATTAGAAGAAATGGGATACTATATCCTCATGTTGGAGACGAGCATCCAGTAAAATGCACACTTATAGTGTGCACAGTGGCCTATTCAAAACTTTTCCCAGGGGCCAATTATGGATACGAAATACCTATATAGATGGCCGTTAGCGTCTGAAAGTTTGGTTTGGGAGGGGATTTCCCTCTCATAGTGTGGGAAATGCTATGAAATTAAGCAGTGAAATGCACATTTCTACTTTTGCCATGCAAACTCTGTGATACTATTTTTAGAAATAATCTCGTAGACACTATCAGAGCCGTATATTAGGATGGCTCTGGACACTATCTATGCAGAGCGCCATCATCCTATGGCGCAAAGTGTATATCAAGATGTTTTTCTGGTAAAGAAAACCGTCCCAGACTGTCGTAAATGCCAATCCCCTGGCCTTGTTCATTGCACCTAAGCTTAAAAATTTACACCTTACGTAAACTCATGGCGGCTGTCTGGTCTGTGAGAACTTTGACAAAGATTTGTTCTCGTCCAGCGGGGATCATAAATTGTGTATTACAACAGGCACTGCATCATTACAGACCCAGATGCCTTAATCAGAATGATAAGACTGGGTGTGTTAAGATGTATCACTCTACTGGGCATGTATCACAGTTAATACGATAAGCACAAGTCTGGAGAATTTTTAGCCTGCATCCCGCTCATACATCTTTTTTCTATTAAAGTTCTATTATAGTTGACTACGTACACTACTGTAGAAAATGTGGTTCAGTTTCCCTCTCTGTCCATACATTCGTTTCATATACGCTACTAGCACAGGCAAATGAGCAGGGGACAGGGGGCACTGTCCCAGCCCCCCCCCCCCCATGTACAACTCAAAAATTCACGTATAGTCTGTAGAAAAATTCGGACAAAATTCTTCTAGAAAAAGCTCAGAGATTCGGGCAAAAAATTGTGCCCCCCCCCTCCCGCCCACCCCAAAGCCAAATGGTCCATACCCTTGTGACTACTAGGTATGCTCAGCGAAAGACCCTTCCCTCCCTTATGTATAAACTATTCCTACGTTTATGTAGGCTACCAGATCCGTCATAGTTACAAGCAGACAGCAAAGTGAATTAAGACAAGCGGCGATGTTTCACGCGTTGAGCTAAATCCACTAAATTCACGGACTTAAAATGTGTTCCATTTCAGGAAGCAAAATCAGAGCAGTACATGCAGTTCTCTGTCAAGTAAACACACCGCCCGCTGTGGCTGTGTAATACGCCCATTTGGATTTTCATCGCTTCGCACATTGATTTTATCCACGTGGGTGCGGTCGCGAGGGACCCTACGGCTGTGCGGCCAGTTGAGGTTAATTATTCCGTGACTTTGTTACAAATATCAAGAAACCAATAAATTGGATACGACGAGCCCTGACCTTCACAGTTACAAAATTTGACAGAAAACATTAGATAATGTTTTACAACAGTTTAAAGGTGATCAGTCGTCTTGAAATATTCTTTGTGACGTCAGCCTTTTCTTGACATGTTTCTGCAGTCGTCACTGTTCAAGGATACACCGTACAAGTAGCTATGATGACATCGGTATAGCTAGTAGGTATACAGCTACAAGCCGTCTCTTCTTGCTTACCGATTAGCTATACCATGCTTGTACGGTGTATCCTTGAACAGTGACGACTGCAGAAACATGTCAAGAAAAGGCTGACGTCACAAAGAATATTTCAAGACGACTGATCACCTTTAAATCATAAGAGCTGATGAAAGCCGCTCCTCATGACGTCGAGGTAAGGGAAATAATTGATCGTAAGGTAATGTCGAAGAAGTTGCAAAACTTTCTGACTTACTATGTTTAAAGGAGGGAGCATTGGTAGGTGCGAGGGCCTTTTTGTGTTCAAATGTAGGTCACGCTCTCGTTATGACGCACAGGTATCAAAAGAAACAGAGTGGTCCAGTTATGGTATATACCTTAATTTGAATGGAAACGAACAGGGTCCACGTTGCAAGCTTAGCCCATACATATAGACAAGAGAGAGTCTGAGCGAAGAATTCTACCCCCCCCCTTTTAATAAGAGTCCTTTCTGATTACTCTTCATGGAACCGTTCATACCCTTACTATCGATTGGATGTCCTCATCACAATGGCGGATCCCAGAATTAATGTATAGCGCTTGCATCTCCAAAATTTATTTTGGGGCACCTGGGTATTTGGAAATCGCTACATGATGATTGCATGATGACACTTTCATTGAGTGTGCAGATAGCGGAACTGTGAGAAAGCCATTGATGTAACTTCCATCGCACACACTTATGTACTCAGCAGACTTCTGACCGTGGGCAAACAGGGTAATTAAATTTCATATTGGCGAAGGCCTTTGTCAGGGAGGGTACCGAAGACTAATTTTTTGAAATTGGATGTGAGCTAGAAATAAACTTAGTTAGGAAAATTTGTTACTGTTTGGGAAGAGAAAATCGTGCCTTTTTGGAGCCTTTTAGTCAAAATTGCCTGAGTCTTTTAAAAAAAGGCAGAGACAAAGAGATTGAAATGATTCGCCGAAAAATTATTTGCCAAGTCTAAGCCTGTCTAGGCATGTTCATTTTGGACAATCTTTCAGGCACGTTTTCATCTGGCTGTTAATGCTGAAGTATGTAGTGGGGAGTAGCAGCTTCCCGAGTGCTTCATCAAGTGTCTGAATAATCAATAGTCAAGGGCTCTAAACGTCGACTTCCCCTAGAAAATTTCTCCCGTTAGAAATTATTAAGAACAAAACTTATTTTTGCCTTCAGTAACACATCTCTCATTAAAATATTTCGCCCCCTTGAAGCCATATCGCCCCTTTCAACTTGTTTGGCTAAGGGATTGGTTTTTCTGATCATGTTCGCACTAACCAATAACTTTCATGTTGCCAAGATTGATGCTAAGTTCTTTTGTAAGAGGACTAAAATGCCTCAGGGAAAGCACGCGTCATAACAGTCCCTTCTCCTACTCTGTGGCTTCAAAATTTCGTTCAGGTCTCTCCATAACTATTTTTTTCATCTGTTCAATTACACTCGGCGTCAGCTGTTTAGAAAACTTGACAAATTTGACTTTTGAAAGGTCTATGGTTCTAATACATGTGTCCTTGACCATAGTTGTAATCAGTGAATATGTGAGGTTACCTCGGTATTTCTGTTCTTTGGCATCGCCCTTTGCTCCAATTTAAGTTAAGGATTACTTTCGGTGCGAACTAAGAAAAGTTCTCAAGCCGTATATTTTGCCGGCAGCAAAATTATTACACCTCAACCAGATGTGTTAAAGGATTGAAAATAGTTTAATTGAAAAGAATCATTCACTAAATATCTTAATACTTGTGAATATCTTTTCATCACTTAACCTAGTACTTTTCTACGTTGTATTCATTTTGTTAAAAAAAATTCGATCTCAAATCTTATATATTTATAGTATTCGCTTATGTATTAGAAGGGTCTTTGCACTTTTCGATAATACACAGACAACGGAATCCAGATAAAATTTATTTTGACAACTACCGATACGTCTGGATCGGTTTCGACTTTTCGAAATATAATCTGGACTCTTAGTTTTTGTTTTGTCGCACACAGTATGTTCTCACAGTCTCACAACAACTGAAATAAGACATAAAAAATATCACATTTAAAAATTCTAAAAGCTAGCAGCGGGTCGCAGTGATTACCAATTGCATCAGGACGCGATTACAGGAAGACGGCTGACATAGAGAAAGGTGTCAAATAGACTATGCTTAGGTTTATACCAAGGATTTAGAAGCACACGCTAATATTCTTATGCTTACTATGTGATGACTGAGTCGGTGTCGCTCCAAGGGGAGGTTCATGAGGCTGAAGCCCCTCCCCAAAGCGTTGTCAGTGAAAATTTTAAAACTACTCAAAACGGTTTTAATCTACCGTATATGTCACCAGGGGTAGAGAAACGTGTGGTTCCCAGATGCCTAGGCACCGAGAGCTGGAAAGTGTCATTCGGGGGAAGCTTTTCCGGGGGACTATTCCCCTGCCCCAGTCTGGCGCCACCCTACCCCTAATCGACCTAAACCCGATTTCTCACAGTTCCACCCTCTCTTGTTATTTGTGCAGGTAAACTCGTCGACACATCAAGGGAAGAATGAATGCCGTCTGCTTTTGACGAATAATGCTCGGACGGTGTCAATGATTATAGCCATGTTTCCAATCTGCTGCAACGGACGGTTCTCACTCGACCACGACGTACCGGCAGATTTCTCACTACCACAGGTAGGCGAAAACCCAGAAAATCAATCACGTTGTTTCGCGAGCTATAAATGATTTAGTTGACCTTGCTTTTGGCTTTCGGCACGCTCTAGAAGACTAGCAACGGCGAAGATTAAAAGCGTTACGGATAATCGTGAAGCAATATGTAAAAAATACAGTTGTTGAAAACTTTATAATACTCTGTCACTCTTCAATGCCTTGTCGCTCAATTCAACTCAAAGCCGAAGGCGTTTCGTAGACCATTATATCATTCAAGCTCACACTTTGCTCTCTGGCGTTTTCTCTTTTCTTTTTGTTTTCGAAGCTGCCAGTAAGAAATCTGACTGTAATATGAAAGTATATAAAACAAACTGCTCTTGAGGCAATATTAAATGACCTACATACTGTCATACGTCATTTTTGTCTATTGTAGTACGTACCTGTTTCTTTTCTTATTGTGTTCCATTAATTTATTGAAGGCTTTCCCTTGTCCAAAAGACTACATGGTCACGTTATAATGGCTTGGCATAGATAACAAAGTAGCTCAGTCTTATGATAACACGAAAATCAGAATTAGGACTACTTTGTCACGACTTGACACCATGAGGATGAGTTAGAGAAATAGAGTAGGTTGATTCTAATATGTGAAGCACCGACATATGTAGAGTATAGTTTGTCAGTCAAACTGCTCTGCATCTCAATAAGAAAAAGACAGAGATTTGTCGAAGAAACTTCATAGTGACGTCAAGATACAGAGGTACAGTATGTCGATCAAGTAGCAATGTATCTGCTCTTTAGAAGTAATGTTTCGAGTCGAACACCTCCGCGTAATAATCAGACTTAGCTAGCTTCTAGGTGGAAAAGCTCAATTTCTCTGCAAGACGGATGTAGGCTGTAGAAATGAGCGTTTCCAGAATGCCAAAGTTTCCACGAACTGAGTTTACAGATCCAAGAAATCGGTGCCAAACCACGACCAGTCCCTTACTCAAAATATATATATATCTGGCATATCTGGATACATCTGGCCAATAATCTTAAATATGGCCATATCAGGCTAGATATAAAACCAGATACAAGTACCTGATATGTTAAATGAAGTTTTATATGAGTATATTATCAATCCAGATACAACTTCATAAAAGACCATAGACCAGATATACAACTCAAGTTTTATATGGTCATATCACGTCAGATGTAAGCTGATAAAAAAGCAATGCCAGATGTCCATATCAAGTTGCATTTGGCAGTATCAATACAAATATAACTTAAAAAAGACAATGTTCCAGATATACAAATCAAGCTGTAAGAGAGGGAGATCCAACGCTTATCCCTTCTTTGAAACTGGGTGTTTTGCCGCCACCTAAGCTTCGCATTGTCTGCCTCTTGAAATTCCTCTAACAATTAGAGTGATTAGACAGTGATGAAGACAATGTTCTTTTCGTCTTTCACATCTGAGAGAGCTCATGGCGTGATTTCACCCATTGGTGTAACGTTGCCAGTCATTAAGAGAAGAAAATTATGTTAATTTGTCTCGCCAGGTGTCAATTTAAAAAGGGTACATTGTATCTTTATGTTACTTATTGAAGATAGATACATTTCCACTTTTCAGGAAAATTCGGCATCTTTTGAAATGTCATCAACAAAATGTAAACTCCTAATGGTTTGCCAAAAGGATGTACTCCTAACTTAAGGAAGAAATTAGAATAATGATGGATTTACTTATCTCAAAATTGCATGTACAGTACAGTCGTTTAAACTGAAACGGTGAGAACGCTTCACATTTATCGGCTGCGCATGTAATTATCAAAGCATTATCTTTAGAGTTCCTTTTTATTTCAAATTACTTAGCTTTGAAAGAAGGAGATCATCATTAAGAAGGGAAAGTCAACAGTGGCTAAACAATAAGAATAAAGAGACCTGCCAATCAAACTTTGGAACCTGAAAAGGATTTAATTACCTTTAAGCTGAAATTTTATCTGGGCCATATATAGCCTTATATTATATAAAGTTATATCTGCCGAATTCTTGTTAAAACCGGATATTAATTTCATGTTTGGGCACAGATATGGGCCAGTTATAAAATTTCTTATCTGGGCCAGCCTGATATGGATTTTGAGTAAAGGATGTACGTTGTCGATTAAGCGGCGTCTGCCGACTGCCAGAATCTTCTCGAGACTGAAATACAGATCGAAAACCCCAGTGTTAGTTCAAGGCACATGTAGGTTTTTATCAAGCATGAGTCTCCACGAGAGTCTCCACGAGAGAGGTGCATTATGCAAACCAAGCAGCATAATGTCAACACGAAGCAGTTGCATAGGTTGTCGCGGCGATCAGTTGTCTCAGATTAAAAGAGTCTCCACGACACTACGGTAGTTTAATTATCAAACTACTCGATGAGTCTGTACAAGACAGATGTAGCTTGTCGATAAACCAAGTTTCAGATTGCCAGAGACTTCTAGAGACTAAAGCAGTTTCTGATCAAACAGCTTTGTGGCCCAACAAATCAAATGTGGGTTGCCGATCAATCCTTTCAGACTGCTAGGGTCTCCGCGAGACTGAGGTAGTTGTGAATCAAATAGCTCAATGTATGTCTCTCCAAACTCCATAGCAGTTGTAGGTTGAATAAAAACTATTTCAGACTGTCAGATTCTACACCAACAGACGAAGCTAGTGTAGTTTACAGACGAACACCTAATGCTATGCTCTACAGATCGGATGTAGGTTGACAACTAATCCTATCAGACTGCCAGGGTCTTCAGGAGACTGGGGTAGCTTGTGAATCAAATAGCTTAATATCTCATCATGAGATATGTTTGTTATCAATCAACTGAAGTATTTCACACTGCCAGTGTCTACACGAAGGTGGGGTAGTTTACAAATCAAACAGCTATATGTGGCTCTACACAGATCGGATGTAGGTTGACAACCAATCCTTTCAGACTGCCAGGGTGTCCAGGAGACTGGTGAAGCTTGTGAATCAATAGCTCAATATCTCATCATGAGATATGTTTGTTATCAATCAACTGAAGTATTTCACACTGCCAGTGTCTACACGAAGGTGGGGTAGTTTACAAATCAAACAGCTGTATGTGGGTCAGATCGGATGTAGGTTGACAACCAATCCTTTCAGACTGCCAGGATCTCCAGGAGACTGGGGTAGCTTGTGAATCAAATAGCTCAATATCTCTTCATGGGAGGTGTGTGTTATCAATCAAGTATTTCACACTGCCAGTGTCTACACGAAGGTGGAGTAGTTTGCAGATCAAACAGCTAAGTGGCTTTGCAATAGATTTTGATTGTCAATCTTATCCCTCAGACTGCCAGATAGTTATCGAGACTGGGGTAGTGAACAAATAAGGCAGTTCAGTGTCTCTGTTCAAGACAGATATATGTCGGTTGTCGATTAAGATTCTAAGGCTATCAGGGTCTCCACAAGACTGATGTGGTTTGCATATAGTTCAAGATTCTCTTTAAGGCAACTTTGGGTTGTCGATCCATGAAAGTCACTACTACCGCTTTGGTAGTTCTCAGGCTACACACGAGTCTCCACAAGACGGGGGTAGTTTACAGATCTAACCATTCAAGTGTCGCTACAAGCCAGATATAGTGGTATATGTGTCGATCAAGCGTCTCAGTTGACCAGCCTCCTCAAGATATACTTAGTTTTCACATAGAACTAACACAATTTACAGATCAACCAAGCATCTCAGCATCTGTACATAAAACAAAACTTGATGTAATCAATGGTATACCTTAATGTCTCCAGACAAAGGAGTAGATGAGTGTACAAAGATTAAACAAATAACTGTTTCTCAGATGTAGCTAGTCGGTTGATCAAACAATGTAGTGTTTCCAAGAGACAGAGGTGGCCGGGATGCAAATTACAGTTCGGTGTTTTAAGAGACAAAGGCAATGTGTTAGTCAAACAGCTCAGTGTCACTGAAAGATAGGTGTTTCACTCATCAAACAGCTTAGTTAAAGCAGAGATAATTCCTTTCAAAGGTTTCAGCGCCTCTGTGGAACACATTGTCGATAGTCGATGATACATTGTCCTGTTACAATGAGACATATGTAGTTGCAGATCAAGTAACTCCGTGCCATCAGTGAGAGATTCTGATAGAAGTAATCTATCAATGTAAAAACTCAAGTGTCACTGAAAGTTAGGTGTTTCACTCATCAAACGGCCCAATTAAAGACAGGGATAATTCCTGTCAAAAAACTTAAGGCCTCTTGCGTGAGACACATTGTCGATAGTTGACGAAACATTGTTATGTTACAAAACAAAAACATTTATGTAAATTATAGATCAAGGAGCTTCGTGTCTCTACAAGATAGTGTTAATCTATCATCGAAACAGTTTAGTGTCTCTGTTAGCAGCCTGCATATAGAAGCCTGTTGTACAAACTGATCAATCTCTAACGTTAGAGTTTTTGGTTGGTATTATGGGCCCTTTGTCGCCACAAACTCAGACGATTATCGTTATACCCCTCATGTTCTCTTAAAGACAAGAGACAGAGACTGCTCTCATGTTAGTACTTCTTCTTCAAAGGTATACGAATTACAAGAAAAGAGCTGATCTTACTTTACTGTTAGTGAGAAATTTAGATCTCCCCCCTAAAGAAATGAATTGACATTATCTTAACATCTTTTTCGTTCCTAAGCAACACCTCTTTACAGTTCGACCATGATCTTTGAGACCAGACCACTCATTAACTATGCAAAATTAATGACGTGGAGCCTTACACAATATCAGTAGTTTACTTGTACCCCCTTACACAGTTACAAATAATTTCATAGTTGCCGGGTGCTTTCCAGCTGCTTAACAATGTAGTTGTTATTTATTAAATACTGGAAAAACTGCTGCTTTGTGAGTAAATGCTGAGGGCATATATCAGAACTGTCCTTAAACTGAATGTTGAACACAGAAGCTGGTACTTACGAAATATCGTAAGTCCGGCCTTTGTGTTACCAGGGAGCTGGTGTAACACCTCCCTGGTGTGACATATATTTTTGTCCTTGTTTATGTTGTGGGTGTAGAATAGAAAGTGTTTTGTAAACTGTCAAGTTTTGTGGCAATTGCGACTTTTTCCCATGTTCATGTTGCAATGTTTTCTACATTAAATCTTTTTAACCAAACATTTAACGCTGTATAGTTTCTTGTCATGCTCTCTTCCTAAAAACCTTCAATTTTGAGGGGGTAGCATTTCAACTTTTGAAAAAGACAACCATAGCATCTACCGTTTTCCTTCGTTGGCTTTCAAACGACAACATCTCTTTTTTTGCCCTTTTGGTAAGATCATGGACTTAGAATCGTCACGTGTTATTCTCCTCTCCTCCCAGATATTGTTATTCACCCTTCTTGTCCTTCCGGACTTTTGAAAGAAAATTATGTTCTTTTCACAGCCAGTTTTGAACGGACACTCCATCGTATGACAGACCAATTATGCAAAGGTTTAAAGGCCGAACGATTGGCCACGTTCAGTCTTGTTTCCCTTCTTGTCCCTTCTAGGGGCATTACTCAAACTGGCAAATTGTCAGTCGTTCGTTAGGTTTTCGCCCTTCGGCTACTTTGCTGGACCGGGGCTGTCGAAAAAAGTAGGCAAAATAAGCATAGGGCGCAATAGATAAATTAGCACATACCGGTGTAAGAAATATCCTGTGGTTTAATCTTCCATTTGCAAACGAAGACGATACATAATACGAGTAATATGTGGTTACTATTCCAGGATTTTAATTGAGCATTGCCTGCATTCAATGCAAGAAGGTAATCGTTAGACTTTATGTGAAAGTTCTTTTGGCGTTGCATGCGCCCCGACATGTAGCCTAGTTTTCAAATGGTAATCCCCTGACGACGTTTCTGTCGAGTTCATAAATATTACCGTGTCATTTTGTCAATCAATTACCCATGCCTGATCTGTTCTGAGATATATTACAAGTAATCACTTAATCGATAAGTAACAGTTCCACGTCCATTAGCACTCCATCCATCACTTTACCAATAAGTCCAGCGTATGCATGGACTTAGTAATTATGATATCAAATTGCATTCCCTGGTTATCTCCGTCTGATATGGTTCCTGGTCAATCGATGACTCAGTTCAGCCATCTGTATAGTTTATGGGGACATAGTTATTCTAAATTAGTTATCATGAAGTAAAGTTTCTTAGTGTTCACTTCTAATTTAGTGTTTTCAAAGGCGCTTAGCAATCTAACACTTTCATATCGACTACAAAACACGCTCCAAAATTTCTGGAACTTAACGTGAAAGAGATGCCGCATTTTGCGTTGTACTATACCGTAACGCATCTTGTATTGTTTTGCATTAGCACATTCGTCACTACCAGGGGGCGCAAATCTCTGTTTGAGAGTGAGGGGGCGAAAACGAATATGGTGTACGCGTGGATTTGAAACTGTGCACGCGTAGCGTGCACCGCGAGCGCGAAGCGCGAAGCCCTCGTGGGTGGGGTCCAGGGGCCCGCCTTAGGGCCCCTGGTGGGGTCCAGGGGCAAAGCCCCGGTGGGGGTCCAGGGGGCGAAGCCCCCGGAAGCTCCTGGGTTTTAGTATTTCAGAAGCTGCAGAAAGATTATTTCGAACGGAAGTTTTTTAGTGTAAAGGCTCCTGGGTTTTAGAACATTTACACTTGTCAAAAGGGTTAGTTAGGGCACAAAGTTAATTAATACTACTGATGTGCTTCACGAACCGGGGCACAAAATGCAGAGATAGATCGCTCTGGCCTAGATTAGGAAACGAAGTGAAGGTATAACTAAGACATGTCTTAAGTGTTTTCGACTGAAAATTGATTCGTCTGCGCCGGGTTTCAGCTTCAGATGATATTCCATACGGCCTTGATCAACAGACATTCAAATACTATGTCAGTTATGGCCTATAATTGTATTGTTGTCATGTGTTGTTATCAAAGGGATGACAAAAGTGACCAAGCGGCGAAAAAATGAATATTGCTATTCACATTTTGGGGGCAAATTAGGGTCCCCCCACTTTCTCACTTGAGGGGGCAAAGGCCCCCTTGCCCCCCCCCCCCCCCCGGATTTGCGCCCCTGGTCACTAAGCCATACACGAGTTTTGCCACTTTGAAACTAATCCGCCAAATAGGGGACGAATAATTTCAGTTTTATTTTGAAACTTGTACGGGATTGACAAGATCTATCACGTCGGCCATGTTACATATTTCACTTACTTTCATATCCCCGCCATACAAAAAGATCAAATCGATGCCATGTTTGAATGCACGAATATTGTATAAACTAAAAGGTGGTTGTTTCGATGATGATATGTCTGTCATTGTCACGGTTACCAATAGCAGTGGCGTTACAAAGTTGATGGAACGTTAAGGTTGTCATGTAGTGTATATTATAACAACTCAGAAGTTTTTTGAATAGCATAGCTAAATTAGCGTCAATGCTTGTTTGACGGTACAATCTGTACATGATATATAGCCAGATGTAACACAATTTATTTAACGGCAGTGGCTCCAACTATGTATGCCGTATGTAGTCAATTACATAGTTCTGATAGGGTGGTCTTGAAGCGTTTTAAAGCAGGTGAGCTATCGACAAAAACTCGTATTTTAGTGCGGTAATCAATTATCTACCATGAGAATCTTTTTTCAAAGGAAAATTCTTGTGGGCAACCTCCCTGCAGATGAAAACCTGAAAATAATTCCAAAAGGAGTTACCACCCCATTACATGGGGCACGGAATTTTAACGAAAAGCCACTAAACAGACTTGCAAGAGTGCAAGAAGAACTGTCACTGACAGCTTCGAAAAATCGTTGTGCCGTAGAAACGGTTTAACTTTCGTGACGGGGAAGTGAACGCTAGTACAGGAATACAAGCAAACATCGGTGACATAAGCATTAAATTTATGTGATTAGGCAGAACTTTAATAACATCGTAAAATCGTTGGATGATCCCAATTGATACAGTGTATTCCATGGTAACATGCTTGTGTTTTTTCTGTTCAATTGTAACCCGTCTCATTGTTTTTTGTCCCCCTACAGTGGGATGTGATTCCACTTCCAGTCTTTCTTATCATCCGAGTGGTAGAAGCTGCAGTCATGCTAGTGGGGGCGGTATATGGTATCGTCATTTCCATACAACATGACGTTGGTTTTGGTCAGTTCGTCTATCTCACCATATGGACCTACTATGCCGTGACAGTGTACCATATAGCATCGGCAGTATGTTCTCTAATGGGATATATACAACTACGTCGGAAAGTCCGCTCCTTGGGTAAAATTTCCCTTATTCATCAACTTGCCCTATAACACATTGTCATAAAATCGATAATTGAATACACATATTGTATATATAATATCATCCTGGAGCGCACATAACTACAGACTTAAAACAGCCACATATTTTGAAATATTTGACGGGGGAGGGTTTGTTTTGTAAGAACTTCAGCTTTGCCAAGTCCTAAAACATCACGCACGCTTCATTTGCTAATATCAGTAATTACGTGTTTTAGTTGCCTATGGTTGCCATACAGTAATTTAAAATAATTTTAGCCATTGTCTGTACTATTGCTAACTCCTTTTCTTTTGTTAGTTATTTGAACATTTAGGTCCTTCCATTAAATAGCCTACTTGGCGTCGTCTCTATAGCAGAAATTCGATCTTG
Organism: Holothuria leucospilota; assembly: GCA_029531755.1. NCBI lineage: Eukaryota > Metazoa > Echinodermata > Holothuroidea > Aspidochirotida > Holothuriidae > Holothuria > Holothuria leucospilota. The sequence continues at coordinate 53,772,566 of CM055964.1, forward strand.
TCAATCTGGGATAGTACTTGACCTAAACCGCAAGGGACGGATTGATGATCTCTGGTGAGAGACTTCGGCGGCTGAAAACATAACGCGCGTGGCTAACCTTACCGTAGTTTTGTTAATCAGGTTGTTGTAAAAGCAGCAACGAGTGAGCAGGCTATTCTGCTCCGCGTGGGAAGAAGTTTTAAAGTGGTTGCCTCGTTAGTTCCTAAAATCACTGACGTATTTTTTCCAAAATCAATTGGTGATAAAGTCGACAACCTGTCGTAAGAAAATTCGTATAAAGTTCTTCGGGTTCAAAAAGTTTAGTTATGCATTACATTGAAAATGTCATGAAAAGAGAACCTAGAACTGGAGACTGATTTTATCAGTCTTAGTAAACATCTCGAACACCATCGACGGCTTTTATCTGAAAACAGAATACCAAATGCGCTAACATTAGTGAGGATTAAGGCTATCGACACTGTATCACATCTGTCACACGGTTGTCATGAAGACACATACGAAATTGCAAGTAGGATCTAGCGGCAATTCCCTGACAGGATGGCACGCTTCAGCTTCTGTTTTGGTCAGAATCATTTTGACTTTCTTTGTAAAATTAAAGTGCCTAGTGAAAGGACTTGTTGTAGCATTAAAAAAGGTTACATTAACATTTGTAGTTAAACACAGCATTCGTTCTGAAGTTCATGATTAAAGGGGGAAGTAGTACAGCGCGGTTGTCGACAAAGAGATATATTCAAACCAGCAGCCCATTTCATTGACTACTTCCCCTCTTGAAACCTGACCTCTGTGTTTTCTGTTGAAATGTGCAATGTTTTCTGTCTTCGCTTCATTACAGATAGCTGTGATACCAACAAGAATAAAAGTTGTGACCTAGCCAATGATCTTGACTCATCTCCAGAAATCAGCATACCTCCTTGGCTTGTCCGAATCACGTGGTTTATGTTTGATGTGTCTTTGTCCTGGAGTCCCGTTGTAGCGATCGTTTATTGGTCAGTACTCCACGGTCTTTTGTCTCTGGACACTGTGGGCAAACGGTATTATAATATCCAGATACACGCGGTGCCCGGTGTCACGATTATTTTGGAGCTCCTCCTATCTGCCGTTCCGGTGCGAATGTCTCACTTTCTTTACCCATACCTCGTTGGAATCATCTATTTAATTTTTAATGCCATTTACTGTCTTTCAGGGGCACTGGACCCCATCACGGGTAGGAACCAAATTTACCCTTTCCTGGACTGGATCGGAAATCCAGCAATGTGCCTAGTATTCGGCCTTGTGATTTCGGCAGTTTTGATTGTCACATATTTTGTTCTTTACCTCATCAATATCGGCAAATTAAAACTGTCAGAAAGATTTGGCTCAAGTCAGAGAATTACAAGAACATCTCGAGGTGGGAGAACAGCGCCTTCTACTTCGACAGTTGAAGAAGTGTGACGTAATCAGTGAGAGTGGCTGGTTGCATGTTTCGATATAAGCCAAAGAAGGAAGAGTACCTTGTGGAATGCGTAAACGCTGTTCTTCCAGATTTTACACAAACCATGGATGTCATCGCAGAGAGGTGATGCACGATGATCCTTTTCCGTGAGAGATAAGGTTCAAATGTCTTCTCGTCAGCAGATTAGTACAAGTAGTGCCACAGTCCGGTAGCGAGGCGGAGATAACCCCCCCCCCCCCATTTCCGAAAATCCTTTGTTAAAACGATTAAGGCTACAAGTAGGCCTCGCCTATCCCGCACCCTACCCCTTCATCTCAGAATCACTGACTATGGGCCTGCAATGACATGGCATTGAATAGTTGCAGATGCAAAGATGAGCAGCTAGCTTGTCTCTCTCACAGCTCGAAGTTAATATTTAAATTTAATATTCCAACTTAAAAGAATATTAAAAATGTAAGAATAAAACTTTGTGTAAGGTTCATGCTGAGATTGCCGAAGCACCCCATTTTATACTAAGGACTATTTTCTACTCACCGTTTCAAGCGAAACTGCAAATTGAGGTACAGAAATATTGAGTTGTGCTCTGTAACTTAGTCAAGAATCGAACTGTTGCATACAGTAAAATCTCATGAGGCTCGTTCAGTGAACTGGCCAGGTCCATTCCAATGTAAATTTTGAGGAGAGCTGTGCTAGGGGAGGGGGCGTAGCGTGTCCAGCTGCATTTAGTATTTTCATGAGTGAAGGTGGAAGTTCCCTTCCCATTCCCCTCTTCCCCGACTTTTATCAATTTTCTTTGATTCCTCGACTCATCACCAAATGCGATTCCAAGGTCTGTAATGTCCTGTCCGCTTTGCGCATTCCACTGCCCCTAGTAACGTCACTGGAGTTGCTTGTAACTATTAACTTGACCAATAATGATCATTGTATTAATCAAACAGACTTGTAGTGTGAGCCAGTGTGAGTAAATTTGCACGGGTAAAGGTCTGTATCTCTACTGACTACGAGTATGAGACGTGCACTTCTTCCTTTACGAGTACAAGTTTGAAATTTCCCATCAACATCAAAGCTTAATTCTGAAAGTATGTGAGTATGAGTACAAGTTGAACTAAAAAGTGTTCGTCGTGAGTGGGATTTTTCATTTCCAGATCACCCAATTGTTGGATGGGGCATAGCCAAGACCATTCTATACCGACGTCAGTTTCGGGATAAGCCAAACTACCCAAACCGACGGAGCTCTCGTTTCAGACCATCCGAGGCTAACTCGAATAAAACAGTCCGGAGAATCTCCCTTTTGGGAGAATCCAGTTTTCACCCATTTGGGAGAAAAATTGGTACTGGCCACCGTCATCTTTCCTCTTTTACCGACAATTCCACGTGTTCTTTGTGTACGTTTTCAGTGGCGAATGAGTTTTAGAGACCCCTTGCAAAATTTGTCGGTCTTATGTAATGGAATTAAATGTATATTCGGTAGGTGTATTGTCATAGCTACCGAAAAGACACTCCCTAATCTGATGAGGTTCACCGCGCGGTTTTTGAGAAAACGTTAGTTTTTGAGTGGTCTTCGTTCTTGTCACACCTAGTCTTTTTAGGCTAGGGAGATCACAAAATATACAGAAAAATAATTGGAAGATTTGTGTGAGGCTGACAGAGCTCACTCTGACACACTAAGACTTGAACCATGGAACTATTGTGATAGCTCCATGCTAGAAACTATGGTTTTGGTATTTGGCAAGGCAGGGATGCTACTCTGTGCCGCGAAATAAGTCCATAACTTTACACAAATTAAATAGTTTTGTAGGCTTTTCAGGGTGTCTTGTCTAAAACGAACACACGGCATCCAGCCGTCGGTTCGAGACCACCCTCCCACCTAAAACTTCTTTGGTTTTTGGTTTGGTCCCGGTTTAGGATGAACTGTGCAGAGCTTTAGTGAAAATCATAGGCTTATAATAAATATGGACAGAGGATCACGTGACCAAACATGTCTCCGCTGTTCGAAGGAATTTAGGCGTACCAAATGGTCGCCGAGTTGCTGTCGTCTGCGCAGGGAGTTGCCATTATATCTAGTGGCAACTCCCTGGTCCTTGTATTTTCATATTGAATCTGCAACATTCAGATAAAACACAACATGAATATACCAAGATGTGGAAATTCTTCAGACCAACTGTTGATTTTTAGCGACCTTTGCAATCTTTGTTTGAAAATTTCCCAACTTTCTTGTCCCCGTGTCTCAAATATCACACTGGTCTATTATTATATGCCCAACCTCTTGAGTAAATGCAGACTTTACACAGCAGACGTTAGTCCTTATCCATCTTGGTTGGCCTAACGTATACGTATGGTGGCGACACTTTTACTAATAGTATGTCAGTGAGAAGCTCTGCCTCTGTCCATTTTATAAGACATCGGTGGTGCAAATTCATTCTCACTTGTAGAAGATGCAAATCTTCCCAAGTATGAGTAAAAGTACATACTGAGGTTGCTAATTGCGACGTCATGACTCGAAAATGAAATGAAAAGGCTAGCCGATGTCTGCGTTGACTATACTCGTCAATGCACTATACACAGTAGTAACTGCATCACAAGACATCGAAAATTGACGGCAGCGCAGACGCATCGGCTTGCTTTAATTCCAGTTTCAAGTTGTGACGTATTAGTTAACCACCTCAGCACTCACTAAGATAAGGCTGATATGCAAGATGATATTACGAAATATTGAAGCGGTTTCCGAAACAAATCGAAAACGTGGCACAGACTGAGGTATCCAACTCTGGGGCTTAGACAACAGTTTCATGCAGCCGAGTTCCTTGTTACAAATATACAGTCTTCCAGTTTAACTCTTAGTAGTAGCATTGGACCTATCGGTGTTCAATATCGGTATCGGCCGATATTCTTTATTTTTCGTCCTGTTTTGGTATCGGACAAATCTTCCTTAAATTCCGATGCCACCTAACCGGTATTTCTCGTCTTATATTTCATAAAATGTTACATTATTTTAGTACGTTTGACTAAAAGTCCCAATGCTTATCCTCATGAAACTAATCAGCACTAAGTGGTGGTTTCCAATGGACTATGGTTTAGTGTACACTACCCTTTTTTCTCAAATATCGGTATGGGATCATTATCGGTCGATACTGAGAACTGAAATATCGGGGTCATTAGTATTGGCTATTAGTAATATCGAAACAACACTACTTAAAGGGAGAATGCAGTCACCCCAATAAAGAATTGCATAGTAGACTATCCTATTTCCTGAATGGATCTTGAGAATCATCTGACAGTAATGTTCTCACTCAACTGTAAAATTTACAGGGACCAACTTCTTGGTTTAGCTTGAATATGCAATATTTATGTCCTAAAATATTATGAAAGATAGTTGGAAGAGAAATATGAAGAACTTTGTAACATTTAGCTATTGTTTCAAGATAAGTTTGGGGAGACTGCTTTTGACCTTTAATAGTAACCTATGAAATATATTATCGGAAACCAACAAGGGTAAAAAAATGAATGTTGCTATAGAGTGTAAATTGTATTAAAGTCACTATGATGTTACAAAGACCTTTTTATACATTTCACAATAGTTTATGTCAATGAAAAATGTTCATAACAGCCAAAGAGAGAAAATGTTTTCGTAATTTATTTACGGTGTAAATGCATGTTGTGAAGCCTCGGGCGTGTGAGGTGGTGTCTCGAGTCCGGCTTGAAAGCAACACAACCCCCCATTGCCCCCCCCCCCCCGTGGACGTGTATTACTAATGCACCTATAATGGCCGCACTTGTAATACCATCGTCCGCGAACTTAATTTCGCAAGAATTCTTCGTCGTTCTGAGAAAAAGTGTACGCGATTAACTATTTACATATACGATCACAACAAACAGAAATTATAAATATTCAACGAAAAATCTACTAAATTATCTTCGTGAATGTGTACGCTATTAGGTATTAACGTATAAGATCACAACCAACACAAATCATACATATTCAACGAAAAGTAAGTCTGATACCATGCATCTCCCGCGACCAAGTCAATGGCGTTTTAGTGTGTGATAAAGATCTTTCGCTTAAAACTCACTCAGTGAAGAGTCCCATTGATTTCCTGCGTAAAAGTGAGAAGGTCGTTAAAACAACGTTTATAGCTTAGGCTTGTCTTGCAATATGAACATTTATAGCCTATGTTTGAAATCAATAAACAATCGAAAGATAACTTCAAATCAGGCTCATGAATGTAGTGAAACTGGATGATCTCTGTGAGTGTTCGCAGGTGTTAGAGTATGAATACGTCAAAGGAGGCTTACATATTCAACACCTGCTAGGAAGGTAGATAATCACACACACACACACACACACACACACCCACACACACACACACACACCCGCACTCACACACACACACACACACAAACTGTCGATTCATGGCAAAAGTATTATTTTCAGGCTTAAGCCCATATGATGACTGTTTGTCTGGTACGAAAGTCTCACGGCAAACACCTTCCACCCCTTATGATATGTCTCCCCTTCCCTTATATGGGGGGGGGCTATGAATGAAGCTCTTCTGTGACTGTAGTGTTAGAAATTTCATTCTGAGGAAGTAGCAACAAGAGAATAGTACTCTGACGATTTCCGGGTGACGCCTTCCCCAAATGACCCGCTTAGAGTGATTCTTTGGAATTTTACCCTATTTAAGAAATGCAGTGACTCATATAAAAACGTCCTGGTCAAATTCGAAAAGAATCCAATCAGAAGGGGCAGGGACCGAAATCTTGTCAAATGGCATTAAACCAGGCTCGTAGCCAGACAAGATAGGCCTACTGACAGGGGCAAGATAGCTTCAGGGGTGCTACCTTTAGCCTGGGGGACGAGTAATACAAAATTACATTAAGGTAATTGTAACCGAAAATTTTCTAGGGGGAAATATCAAAATTTTTATACAGGTCGCTTCCCCCTGCCCTCTTTCCTCCTTGGCTACGGTCTTGCATCAAACCCCTGCTTTTTAATATACACGTATCAGCCCAACCCCCTCACCCTGATAGACGTCTTCACCCCCTATCCCATCTCCCCCACACACGTTCTCATTGGACGCACTTCACACCGAGGACAAGGATAAGAAACTTGTGCAAATGGCTGTGCGAGTGGCAAGCCCGTAGCCAAGGGGAACAGGGGCGAAGCCCCCACCTTCGCATCTTAATGCATTTTAGTATATCTCGCCCCCTGAAGAAAATATTCCTCTTGGAAGCTTAGCTCCCCCTCCCTTCAGTTCCTAGTGTGGCTACGGGCCTGGCGAGTGCTTGAGGGATATTGATTAACAGGGTGAGATCATATCTCTGAAAAGACTCTACATTTAGAAGTGCTTTCCTCTCCTGAAAATTCTGAAGCTCCTTCAGGTGCTTTCACACCAAAACCGAAATCTGCTGCGTTTTGCGGGCAGGAGCCACAAAGCAAATGGCTTGTACGTATTTCTATGGAACCGGTCACGCAGAAACGTTTTTCCCAACGCGATTTCTGTATGAACTTTTCCATAGTAATACGTACAAGCCATTTGCTTTGCGGCTCCGCCCGCAAAACGCAGCAGATTTCGGTTCTGTTGTGAACGCACCTTTACAGTATCCCGCATATTTCATTTGGATACAATTAACTAAAACGCTATTAGAACGCATGCCGTTCCTGTACTCCCTAGTGAACGTCATGTCCCACTTGAAAGAGATTATCAAAATACCCTTAGGTGCAAATGCCCTCGAATTTTTGAGTATTTTTGCTAAATAAACCGACAGAGACGTGATCCCATAATTCAATTTGAGGTAACCTAAACAGTTGGCAGCAAAGCATACTTGTCAGTTGTCACACTGTGTTATCCTTCTAATTTGACCACATCACGCTGACCATTTTAAATTTTGAAAACATCAAGATCGGTTCACACAATAGTTGGAAAAAAAACATTGGTGTTAAACAGACGATAAGTGCATATGGAGGTGTTCCATGTGACGTCACGCGTTTGGGATTGTCTTTTCTGCCGGGCACAGCACTTGCACGGTAAGAGTATTTACCGTACGCGGATGGCATGATCTTGGATACTACTGTGACACAATGAACGCTTGACGGGCAAAATGGCCTGCAACAAAGAGATGCGATCACTTGACGTCGGTGAAAGTTCTGTAGGCAGCGCCTCACTTTGATCAATTAGCCCGAGCCTTACATGTTATGAAATGCATAGGCTACACAAAATGGACCAGTTAGCCATGTCCCCTAAACTGTTTCATATTACGTCATTTTAGCTGAGTCTCAGTTCTCAGTCCACACCGTTTCCTCGGAGACGGGAACAATCCTCCTTTCATGAGGCGAACCCAAACTTCAGGGGGCCTTTTATCTGTTTCAGAGATCTACTGGACAACAAAAACCTTATAACTTTTCTAGGCCAAGAAACTTTAGCATCAGCATTCGTCTTTCTCCTATTTAGGTCCTTCAAGGTGGCAAATCGATTGCCAGCAATGCATGCTTCCACACTCCAAATTCGTTTTTCCTGAAATAGAATCTAAAATCTCCTGAAATCGGCTTTTCCTGATATTTTCAATAACGCTTCCTTTATGTTACTTTAATTAGTAGCGCAGATAAGTGGAAAAATCATTCACTTCCGGAAAGAAGCACCAAAATTTGATTGATTGTACCTCTTGGGTCTGTGTTTTGAAAAATACCATTAGCCACGTGAATTTCAAAATGGCAGCCATTTTTCAAGATGGCCGCCATTTGGCCAAAGAATAATATAGTTTGCCATAGAGTTTCACTTTCCAGGTTGATTTTAATAATTCTGGTGTCAAATAATAGGTTTTAGACTACAGAAAACTCAAATTTAAAAGCAGAAACCTTGTTTTGGCGGGATTCAGGTCAAACAAGAAGTCGGAAAAGCAAAATGGCCGCCAAACTGAACGAAATATTTCCAAAATTGGCTAAAACATTGTAAATTTCCACAATCCCCAATCATAATGATGTAAATTAATGTTTTATAATTAAGACTGAATTTTACAATCCTTGGCACAAGAGTACTCGACAGCCAATACAGCAGAAAAACACCGAAGAAGTAAAAACAATACAGTAAAAATTCCACCAAAAAATATGAAAATAATAACAAAAAATGCCAAAAAAACTCAGAAAATAGTCGTTAAAAATATATTTCGAATGAAAACCATTTTGCTATTTCCTCCATCTTGGTTGACCCGGATCCTACCAAAAATGTCCAGAAAAATACTTGAAGAATATTTGCAATAGAACATGGGCACAGATTATGTTTACCTGTGTATAAGGCATTTTTTAATAATTATTTTTCCTATTATTATAATATACTGACATAATTATTGCATTGGCAGCCATTTTGCTTTTCCGCCATATTGGTTGACCTGAATCCAAAAGAAACATTATAAAAATCATTTTAGATTATTTGTCATGAAATGGGGCCAGATGTTAAGGGCAGCTTTGTCAAAAGTATTTTTAATGATTATTTCTCATTATTTTTATACACTATGATAGTTGTATTGGCGGCCATTTTGTTGTTTCCGCCATCTTTGTTGGGCTGAGGTCTTGCATTACCTATCAAAAACCATGCTTTGAATTTATTGACAACACTGAATAACGATCTTTCCGATTTTCAATTGGAATATATTTTTAATTAGTATTTTTTGTGAATTTTTTGTATTGTTTTTTTTTCTAGTGGGGGGGGGGTACTTCATTATTTTTACTCTTTCGACGATTCTCCGCCGTATTGGCTGGTAAGTACTCTTGTGCCAAGGAAATATCTTAATTTACATCATTATGGATTGGGATTGTGGAAATTTACACCGTTTTATAGACAACTTTTGGAAATATTTCATTCATTTTGGCGGCCATTTTGCTCTTCCGCCATCTTGACTGACCTGAGTCCGGCCAAAACAGTCCCAAAAATTAATATTGGAAGTTTTGTAAAAAATATGACCAAATTTTAAGATAAGATGTTTCAAAAATATTTTTAGGAATATTTTCTGCACAAAATTGTGTCTTAAACAGTATTTACAAACGGAAAGTGGAGGCCATTTTGAAAAATCGGGCGCCATTTTGAATTTTGAGTGGCTAATGTTTTTTTTTCAAAAGAGCAATCCCTAAGGAGCATGTATGCAATTTTTGGTGCTTTTTTCCACTTGAGAACGATTTTACCAAAAAAATGTATTTATCTGCCCTACTAAATAGCTGATCCAGGATTTCACCCTGTCAAGCCATACGTCATTTCCATACGCCATACGCCATACCCCATTTCCAGATTTCCCGAAATTTCTCAAAATTTCCCGAAATAATCCCCCTTCCGGAAAATTTCCCGAAGAGCACCCACATTTCCCGAATTTTGGGTAATTTCGGGAAGAGTGGAAACACTGATGGCCAGAGACTATAATGAATAATCCTGGTTAAAGTGCCAGTTTCCTAACGCAAATCCTCCACAGTGTTAAATTTTCTGGCTACAAGCGTTACCTCTCGTATCTACCAGGGGTTCCGAAGTGTTTCGGGCCGAGGGCCACTTTTGGGAGTTTTTACAATAATTCTAATGCAGTAGCCATGACGTCGTTGTAAGAAGCTCCCCGGAATCTTCAGGGGGCCATTTTGGTATCCGTTACTTAAGAACCTAGGGCGTATACGTGTACGTACAAAAGACCGTGGTTCGTTTGATGAATATGCTAAAGTAGCCTAAAAGTTCACTTAAAATCAGGTGAAATCAAAAAGGAGAAATTTGATCAGGGGATGTTTTTTCATGGTCGTAATAACTTTGTTTAATCAGAGAATTGCTAGTCGGACAGACAACTTTCTGATTTAATCTAATATGTCTGCTTAAAGAAGCGTCGTTTCTCTGGGGAGTCAGAAGTTTATTGTAGCCTTAACTTTAAAGGGAGAACTTTAAATTCGTTGCGACAGAGCGGATTGTTTCATTATATATAAACTATCTCCTCTATTCCCCAATCGTCCACTTCAACCAGGACAGCTGTAACCGCTCTCTGATTCATATAACGTTATTATCGAACCAGGGAGCTGCCACTATAGACAGCTCCCTGAGTGAACAATGTGTACTGACAATAATTCTCCGCCCACGAACGTCTGTCCATCCAGGGAGCTGAGTCTTATCCAAATGAGTTTATCGGGCCTCTGCAGTGTCTGCACTGCATAGCATATTCTGCATAGCTGCCGCCCCTCAGATAGCTTTTCGTAGGGAAGAGATGAACTAAAAACTTTATCCGGTCGGCTAGGTTTATATATTGCACAGACCGGAAAATTACTGGACCTTACGGCCACTCGCGATCTCCGCAATCGCAAGATATTTTAACATGTTTTAAACCTTGCAAGTTCTTGCGATCATGGCTTGCAAGCTATACGACCTCTGGCGACCAGTTGCGAGCAATTGCTCTCCCACTCGGCGATTTCCTCGAGGTCGCAGGAGGTCGCAAGGAATCGCAAAGGCTGGCAAGCCGTTGGTCGCCTAGTGGGCAACCGGTTTTAGAATATATATACTTCCAAAAAGGGTAAATGAGACAAAAAAAAATATTTGGTAAAACCGCTTTTGAATAGAAATACAACACTAAGTACATAAGACTTTAGAAGCTCTACTTCATTCATCGCTTCGCACACCTAGAATGCAATGATGTTTATGAGTAATCCATTCCGTCTCAAGATCACAAGTATTTGACTGTTGAAGCAGATACAATTTACAGCATACATTTTGTAGTCTTGGTCTAGACGTTAGTAAATTGGTGCGTCTCACACTTTGTACTGAAATGAGGGCGCTTGTCAAGTATAATTTACGTACTCGAATTATTCTGTTCATTAGCATTACTAAATCAAAACCATAGTTATGTATGTTTCCCGAAAGTATACTTGTGGGAGATGACCTTTTGTCCTAAAAAAGTTGAAAGATGTGGAGAAACACAATCTTTACAACAAGTAATCCCAACATGGCAGTCTATATAAGTAGTAGTGATAGTTAGCGAGCTGGTCTCAAGCAGTTTAGTTGTGCGGCGTAGTGAAGTTAGTACCCAGCTCCGAGGAAATACTATTTCAGTAACTGCAGTAACCGACCGGATGTGATTGTTTATACACATAAGGAGCTCATTGTACCTGCTATACAAATTTTCATGGTACGCGACCTCTGTAGGTCATACTTTCGAAGCGAAAATTTTGATAGGAGCTCTCTGATTTACACGTACAATTTGCGTATAAAATTTTTGACTTGATCAACGCCAAAACTGAGTACACCTTAAAAAAATTGTATTTCTACCACATTACTTGCTCTGTGAAGCGTCTAGCACGATTCCGGTCAATTTCATTGTCGCTGTTTAGGTTGCATGTGTTGCGATACCCCTACCAGCATAATGACACGAACCTTTAAAGAATCAGGAAGTTGCTATTGTCAAATAGCAACTTCCCTGGAAGAATATAAGATTCGTCGACTGTGAGAAACGGGTTTTAAAAAGACATGGAAAATTCAATACAGACTGATATACAAACATTCAGTCTTTCAAATACTTATTTTCAATTCGAAGTGATTATTTATCCGATAAACCAAATTGCAGTACTGTCTAATTGTCATAAACTTCTAAGCAGAATTATGTCTGCAGTTAAAAGCACCCCTAGCAACATAATAGCAATGACTAATTAGCAGGAAGACAGTTCTTCGACTGTTAAGTAAGGCAAAATAAAAAGAAGATACGGTTGTAAATTCGGTAAAAAAAAGTAGTAAAGATCACATGCTATAAAATGTCGCAACTAAATTAGAGCATATTTTTAAGCACTCAAGTCTGTGCACACTTTTCATAATGTATTCTATGGTGTAAAAGTATCTAAATATTTACAATTCACCTACTAGAATAATAGTAACGACTACCTTTGATATAATCGTAAAGCAGAATGAATTCCTCCATCTTCGACTTACATGCTGATGGCTTCAGTTGAGCCAAAGACAAGCACACAAAACATCCTTACAGTTACAGTCAATTACGACTTTGTACGTTATTAAACACCTGGTGACCCCAAGATTTACGTACCAAAAACGGCGTTCGCTTTCTCTTTGTAAAGACAATGCATCAAGCCACAGTGACTGCTCATTCGTACGAGTTTGTGATAGTCAATTTCGACTTGACAATTCCCAGTCCCTCTCAAGTTTTTGCAGGTCGAGGAGAGTGACTCCAAAGATTTCCCTTTCGGGAAACCAAAAACGAAATCTCAAGATATGTAGAGGGCATATTCCCAGTAGTTCCCAATCAACGCTTAACACATCTAAATTACTAGGGTCTTGAACAGTACTAAGTAAATCGAGCGCAATTTCTGGATTGCGGTCAAGAGGACAAAGACCAAAAGGGGGTAATCAATATGTCGAAAACAACTTGCAAAGTGTAATACGAACCAGCATCTTTCTACTTTGGTTCACAGATTCTGTCTACCTATAGCAGGGGTGGGGAACCTCCTGCTCGCGGGCCGTATGCGGCCCTCGAGACCATTTTATCCGGCCCGCAATGCAATTTATAAATGTGAATTCAGAACCACTTGATAGGTAATTTATAATAATCTTTCGGCCCAAGGTGCCAATCGTTTTTCCTGCTCGTACCACTTTCTCATATTTCACGTAAAACTGTTGCGAAACACAACCAGTATATTACTAAAACACGAGTATCCATAGTGTAACATCCCCACCGTTTCGTAAGACACAAACCAGGTACAGGATCCTTATACATTTGTTGTTATCGGCAGTTCGGCCCACCAGGGCCTGTTTAGGGGCCCTTAGCCTGCTTCCCATGGGACAAACTTTTAGCGCCCTCACTTCTTTACGTACCCGTTTAAGCAGAGAAAATATATTATGTATCGTTTTTTGAAATCATGGGAAAAATCTTCTGTTAATGAATTGAAAAATATATGTAAGGTCATTCCCTCTTTAAAGGGAAAATGCAATCACCAAGATTTGAATTAGAGTAAGCGGTATCCTAATTCGTTAATTGCTCTGTTGAATCATGTGATGATACTTGTGTCACTGAAATGTTCAGCTCATGCAAAATAAGTACTTAGGTTACCTTCAACAGCCTTTACCTTAATATGAAACAGTTTTCGTTTAGACTCATCATGAAAGATATTTGTAAGAAAAAATAAGAGAAAAGTTGCAAGATGTAGGTGACATTTCAACAAAAATTAGGGGCGACCACTCTTTTCTTTCAATATGCAATATTTGTGTCGTGAAACAGTGTGAAAAATATTTGGAGAGGAAAATATATTTCTCTACAAGAGGAGATGAGGCAGGTTCAACCAGTAATTAGTGCATAGACGTACGGGCCAGGGCCTGGTATCACGACCCCCCCCCCTCCCCCCGTCGGAGTTTGGCGAAAAACTATTTCTCTGGTAGATTTTGGGGGAAACGGCAAAGACGCCCAAGGCCCTAGAAAAACTGTCCCGTGGGCCCATTCTAGAGATGATTCAAAGCAACCTTCTGTGCTCTCTTACAATGTGAATGTTACTTAATCCTTCTACATACTGATGGAAATTAACATGGTCCTACTAATTTAGTTCGTAAGACACGGAATATGAAGAGGCAGGCTGGGGTAGCAGCTGGCGAGTGCACCAGCCAAACATGTCGAATTAACGGCTTTATAATCTCAACCCAGACAGTAAAAAATCGTCCCTACTAAGTTTGCTTCTAGCCCCTCCTCCAATCTAAACAAAAACACCTGTCTAGTACACTTCCAAGACAGACTAAGCCACAGTAGCCTGCAATGAGCTTCATTTCCTCAAGGCCATATTGACACACAATTGAAGGTGAGCTTAATTGGGAACACAGCTGACTTGACAGGTCTTCATTGACCAACCTGCGTGGAGCTGTAAGTGTTGAATGAATATCAAAGTGCCTACATAAATTGTATTTAGAATTATAGGGTTATTACTAAATATGCTTGGGGGATGTCACAGCTCCTTTAAGCAGAGACATTGCATGGCACTCTACGTTCAGGACAATTAAAATTCGCATCGCGGCTGCTTGGCAATCACGGAAAATGTTTAAGGCAAACTCTTCGGCCTCGTATTTCAATGTCTCCCCATACACCTTTGCGAAATGTGTGAAGGAATAACGGTTAATGAAATATCACGAGAATCTGAAACCGTGGACGTGGTTTCATTACGCAATCAAAACTGCTAGAGTGCGAGAACGCCATCCTTAAAGGAGCTATGTCCTTTAGCAATAAACTTGGTTTGTGTCTGCTTAAGCGGGAGCTTAAGGCAGTTTTGGGAGGAACTAGAAGTAACTTAGTTGGGAAATATTGAAATTGCCTGGGATGAGGAGAAACGCCTTTTGAACAAAAACATATTATACCTCCAAGGCAGAGCCACAATAGTTTGCACCGAGTTTAAATTGCTGAAGGGCATATGGACAAACAACTGTGCGTTGCCTAAACAAGTCATTATTGACCAACCAGAGTGAAGCTATTGTTTGAATGGTTGTCAATCAAAGTGCAGTCACCGTCCAACTGTATTTAGAATTATTGGTATATTCCTAGATATATTTGGGGGATGTCATACCCCCTTTAAAGGCAGAAGGCAGTCACCCCAATCAGAGTGAGTATGCCCTGTCACTCTAGTTCATGATTCATGATATTTTGATCATGTGACAATATTTTTGTTAGTGAATTGTTAAGTTCAAAGAGAATTTATCCTTGCTTTACCTATTGTTTGTAATAGTTATGTTCAAAACGTTTTCAGGGGTGCTTGTAATGCAATAAGAGGAGATTTGCACGAGTTTGCTGATTTTTCAAAGAAAATTTTGGGGCGACTGCCTATTGCCTTTAAGGATGGCGTTCGCTACAATTTTGACTGTGTAAGCATACAAGGCCGTCAGAACACTCTCTGTGAATGCTGTGTTTTGGGAACTGTTCTACATCTTTTGAATGTTCTGACTCTGATATTAATCAAAGAGTAGTCACCAATTGTGAATTTTGGTTTCCCCTAACCAAACATGTACTTGTTATGATGAGTGTCTGTCTTTAAACTGGAAGAGAGGCTAGAAGTAAACTTAGCAGAGGAAATTTGTACTGTCTGTTGTGAGATTATAGAGCCTTCAGTTTGATGTTTGACTATATGAGGGCGCTCCCTCAAATCAAAATAAGAGCACAAGAATGAGGAGTTCTTAGGTATACAAAAGGCGCTCACAGTTTAGAGCAGGCTCTATGGCTCACAGTCATCCCTGTTGAATTTATGTAGTTTAATTTAAAATTAAACGAGACCTAAGCACTAAGGGTTGAAGCTTTGGAGTGGCTTATTTGCCACCTTCATAATCCAAGATTTCTTGGTCCATAGTAAAAATTCTACCAAGCCTGCTGAAGTCAGAGTTTTGTGGAAAAAATAGCCCGCCGAAGTCAGACCTCGCTACTGAATTATAGATAGCCTAGAGCCTGCCGAAGTCAGAGCTCACTGTGGAAAGGCTTCGTAAACTGTTAGAAGTATAAAGTTAGGCCTAGGCAAATGCCGAATAGGCCTATGTACAGGGGAAAAGCTCACCTTTTGTAGAGGGAAACGTTTAATTGTGCTCACGACGATAGACAAGAGCTGAATGAGCAATTGAGCGTATAACAGTAACAGTACTGTTGTACGCACAGGTAAACAAAAGTGAAGCACAGCGCTACAACAGCATTGTGTAAGTACAAGCCGATTGCCATAGCACTGCACAAAAAAGAAGGTATGTCTGAGACAACCGTTCGCTTCGGAACCTGGATGTAAAGTGAAGTGAATCTATTTATAGTATGTAAGCTCTCATGTAAAACCGTAGTGAGTGTGATGTGAAGTAGAATGCAACAAGACCGGTTCAAGACTCTAGTTCATTTCCGTCCACCACATATCCGCTGTGAAGAATAAGTACCAGTGCGCCCTGCTACTTTTCTTAAAAAAAAATAACTCGCATGCGCTCTCAACCATCCTACCATTGAGCTCTCTGAACTAGAGTATTGTCCAATACGGCAGACAGCTTTTAACTCTAGTCCATACGGAAGCCGAGAACATCGCGGTGGTGTGAAATCTGGCATGCCAGTTTTCCCAGCCCTTTCTTCGGTAAATATGGGAAGGAGAAATCAAGATACGATTTCTCCTTACCGTTATCCACCGATAAGAAAACCAAAGTGTGTGTGTGTGTGTGTGTGTGTGTGTGTTGCGGGGGGGGGGGGACTTAAAGAAGGGACCATTACTCATTGTCTATTTTCGAACACCCTGTCCATAAATCTGATGGACTATGTCCATCGATCCTCTTTTCAATTTAAGTCACACAGGTAACTCGCTCGTCGACGATTTCTCCGTACCACGGTGGGGTCATCCCACGTTGGTAATACTGTAACCAAAGTTATATAGCACCAATCCGTGTCATGTGCGGGCGCGTCCATTTATGGTCAGGGTGTTCGAAAATAGACACATATGGAAACGTTGTCTCTTTTGCTAATCTGTCCTTTACGGCGACCCTTAAGTGCAGAAGTGGGTTGTCATTATCCATAACAATCGTTCAGTTTTCCTATTTCTGTATCCTATTTTCCCTCGGGGCGCCTAGTTTTAATAAATTTAAACATTTATCTAAGCAAGGATGCTAACAAAAGTGAACTATGAATAATGTGCACGTCAGACTAGGCGTTTAAGAAATAAAAAAACTTGCAGTTTGGTACGTGAAAATGGCACCAAAACATCAACTTCAGAATGCAGCAATTGTTCAACACGCCCTCACTCAGTCATTTCGAACCCGATTACAATGGGGCAAATGAAAGCTTGTTGTGAAACTCATAACCTGTCAAATTATGTAAAAACCATTTTGATTGGTTCCTTACTTTCATCGGACTTTGCACTTTCGTTACTCGCATCCATTCAGAGATCGCCTAAGAAAAGGCTTCGGGCTGGTTTTCTGATGTAAACAAAGATCACGTGACTACTGATCAGGGCGACAGCACTCTCTCGTGGGGAAGTTGGTGTTGCTTGTATAGCATTCACGTACACAGTACATACGTTAGCGGTAGCCTATACAGTGTAATATTAATGTGGACTGAGTAGTTTATAATTTCCTGCCGAAAATTGCCGTTTTTGAAATTAAACTAAATTACGATGTTTTGTAAAACACTCTTAACGCCCTGCTAAAAAAAGGGAATCGTCCATTATCGAGAAAGCTGAGGTTGTGGATAAACAAACGCTTTGCAAGTGTCATTGATTGCACGTAATCCTGTGCTCTGTGTGTGCGGTTCGGTCTCTTATGAGACAAATGGCCGTAAACGTTTCCATATGTGTGTAATGGTACTTTCTTGAAGTACCCCCTCACTAACTTTGGTTTTTCTCTGCTCCACATTATCGGTGGATAATGGTTAGGAGAAATCGTATCTTGATTTCTCTTTCCCATGTTTACCGAAGAAAGGGGTGGGAAAACTGGCATGTCAGATTTCACACCACCGCCATGTTCTCGGCTTCCGTATTAAAGACATATCGGCTGTGAAGAATACGTACCAGTGCGCCCTCTATTGTACTATTGAAGTTCTGGACATAACCTTTGAGTGCATACAGTTCAGTTGACATACGCCCTCACTTTGTGCGAAGGTAAGATAGTAGATAGGTGGAAAGTAACTAATGTCTTGGGGCAAACTACAAGACCAGCTTCATTGTTTTCTTGTCCTTACCTTCTCAAATAGCTGCCCGCGACGGCCATTATTGAAGCCCGAGGAAGATTCGAGGAGTTACAGTTTTTGCGTGCAATTTCCTGATTGCAATCAGAATAACTTAGTTGGGATAATTGGAACTGTCTTGGATATGACGAAATTGCCCTTTAAGTCAAACTAATGAGATTCAAAACTGACCGAAAGGTCTTTAATTACCACCGCCGGTGGCAATTTGTGTATAAATACAAAGGGCCAATTTCACTCAGCAGCCCGATCAGAAAGCGGACCACGTGATAACGGGCAATTCGCCCAGTAAGGAGCCAAAAACGCCCTAAAAAAAGATGCCTAGGAGGGCGATGGAAATATGTAAATGTTAAACAATACCCCCCCCCCCCATTGTCAACAAATAAAGTGAAAATAGCCAATTTAGACCCTTAAATGCACCCCCGTAAAAACTTTTAGGGGACTTTTGTTTCTCCTTCAAAACGTTTAAAAGGACCTGCTCTCGAAAAAATTACTTATTACTAATTACTTATTACTACTAAATTACAAATTACTTTGCTACGTAAAACTTATGATGTTGCAATAAATTACACTCTAAAAACGTCCGGTTTAAATTGAACCGAAAACGGATCAAATAGGCACTTAACCGCCATTTGAACGGATTCGGTTCATATCTGAACCGGACGTTTTTAGAGTGTATAAAGTCAGACTTGTCCCTTATTGAGACTTTTGTTTGTTAAAGGATTTGAAGGAATAAGCCTAGTACCTTCTTTTAAATGTCTACAAAGGACGCATGATAACAAAGCCCGGGTGAATTCACCAGTATTCATAACACTGAGCCGTCTGCATGATTTTTCATGAAAACGCCTATTTTCTTTCTGAATTGATACATGTCGCATCTCTTTTCTTGAAAGTTGGACTCATATAATCCAGGGCATTGGGCGAGTCCACCTAAACCGAGTCCAGGCAACTTCCGATTTTTTAGGCCATGATTCCGGGCCAGTTCCAAGTCTGGTACCCTTCGAGTCCAGGCTAATTCCGATTCCATTGACGCACATTTCTGGGCCAATTCCTAGTCCTACCGGAGAAATTTTACAACGTGGCTTGCCATACGCATGGTTCTGGTCATCATCTTCCACAAATACAACTTTATCACTCACTTCATGATTAGGGTCAATTTTTAATTTATTGTATGTGACCATTCGTATATAACAATGGTATCAATAACAATGGAGTCTTCAGGAATCTTCATGTCATTTTTATTGACATGGACTCAGCTGGAATGGGTCTAAGTCTAGCTGCAGCTCATTCTGGGCCAACTCGAATTCCGGTATCTTCCACTCCGGGCCTATTCCGAGTCCAGTACAAAGCGGACTAGAGTGCGGTACTGAGTCCAAGCTCGAACTCGGGCGTTGCATCTCCACATGGACGTATGGGCCAAGAAGAGGGGGATGCAACACCTCTTTTAATTGGAAAGAAATCAATAATTCCGCCAGCTAAATTAAAATTAAGTCTCCAGCAAGTCTGTCCAAAAAAAATAAATGCAGGTTTTCTCCTTGCAAAAGCGGCTCAGTTTTCCGCTTCTTCTCTGAAAAATAATTTGGTCACCCAAGACGTACTGGAATTAAGGTATGCTATTTAGTGATTACATACTAGAAAACTGGCTATGACGGTGTCGATAAAAATATTTTCTGAGGATTTTCAAGGGTGAAGCTATTTTTCTTGCGCCCTTCACCCACCCCCACCCCCAAAATGGGTAATTGAAAAGCTCTGATGAATTCACTATTAATTCTCGCTTAGACTGGCAGCCTTACGTTGACGAAAACCTTTTCAGTTTCCATCTTAATTCCTGATATCCCTTTCTTCGTGGAGGTCTGAGTATATAAGTTGTTAAATATACGCTGATTCCCGTACATATAACAGTTTAATGGGAAACTGAAGTAACTTTGCAATCGAATCCATTGGTGCCATCATAAACTCCTTAACTATATGGAACAAACAGCTTAATTTCCCCAAAATCAAATAGCGCCGCCATTTTGAAACTTTTCAGAGGGCGCCATCCCTTAATGCTTAATATACGGCTTTGAATGCGTACTTGACAGAACACAGTAGTTTCGATGTCCATCATACAGAAAGACTGAACTTTGGAGTAGACCACGAACACCGTTTGACTAATGCGTAGGTTTTCTTTAGATTTTATTAACATTTATAAGTTGAGGAGACAAATTACTGTATCTGACATAATGGCAGGCAGTGGCGGCACCAAGATTATAAAAGTGGCGGGAAAATGGAGAGCGAAAGAAAATGTTGCGTGGGCAAAAAAATTTCGCGGGTAGCGCGGAACGGAGCGCAAAGCGCGAGCTTTAGCAGGTGGGGTCTAGGGGCCCGCCTAAGGGCCCCTGGTGAGGTTCAGAGGCAAAGCCTCGGTGGGGGTCCAGGAGCGAAGTCCCCGAAAGCTCTGAGGTTTTAACATATCTCTGGGTGAAAAATTTAGTCTCAAGATAAGTATATTTTGGTTCATAATGCATCACCCAATGCAAAGATTCCAAATAATTTAATGTATAAGGCATTCCCCTCCTCAGGCCACTATACTATTAAGCGGGTGGAGTTCAGGGGCCCACCTTAGGGCCCTTGGTGGGGGTCAAGGGCAAAGCCCGCGGAAGCTCTGAGGTTTTAGCATATTTCTGGGTGAAAAATTAAATCTCAGGATAGATAATTTTGGTTCATAATGCATCATCCAATGCATAGATTCAAAATAATTTTAAAATATTAGGCTATTTCTCCCGTCAAACCACTATATTTTAGCTGAGTGGGGGGCAACTGTGGGGGCAAGGACAAAATCAAATGCCCCCGTAGCGCCGGCATTGATGGCAGGTCCAGAATTTCACTGTCTTTTAAATTTTCTCTGAATCAATATGACAGCAAAGATCTGAGGTGTAAATTAGGTATAGTTTAGGTGTTTTCATTGTGATGAATCGGTCGTCAATCTTCGGGCTTTTCCGGACACGATGTAGCTCGATGATTGGAGAATAAATTCATCCCTGAACTTTACCCTTCCGGTTAGCCTTTTCAAGTCTTCCGTGGGTGTTATACTGCCAAATGGATAACGGCGATAGCAGTTGTTGCAAAGAAACTTGGGGTATCTTCCGGTGTCATTTGTCGATGTGTTCGTTGGGACTCGGTGAGGGGGCAATGGGCCTTTTATCCGGTAACACCATATGAATTACCTATCAGAACGCCCATCGAGAGCGTGGGGCTTAGGGATCCGTCATACGGTTGTAGGGGTCATAGGCAGCGTCCAGTCTGGAATCTAGGTTTTAAAGGCATACAGTATACTGCACACCTTTTGGTCACATAGCGCCGTAAAGAAAGAAAACTGCCCTTTGACGTCAAATTTGATCGATAACCAGGATCTGCCTACCCCCCCCCCCCCCCCCCAGTAATCCTTTAAAACAGTGTTCTCCCAAGGCAATACTTAGTACGAAATAATCACAATCGACGTTACACGCGTACATTAATTATACTTAAGAAGCAGCATGTGTGGCTGTCAATCGTATACTGCTCGCCGATGTTAAGGGGTCATGAAACCTTTCGATCCCTGGATGCACAGACCAGAATTAGGCCTATTGTTGTAACTCTATGAGTAGGCCTAGATTACACTTGTGTTAAGGTCACTTCAAAATTGAGGCACTTCAAATCTAAGGCTGAAATACCGCACCAATCAAATTCTTGAGACGATATGTAGTCCTTTATATTTTTACACATAAACAGTTCTATAGATATAAAATCTGAAAACATTGATGATCTTTGAACCACAAAACTTGTACTTTGTGTATGCCAGAAGGTCGCCAAGGCAGCCTATAAGCAGTGGCGTAGCCAGGATTTTTTTAGTAGGGGGGGGGGCGCTGGGGGGGCTTGACCATTTCATGGGAGGGCGCCTTGTTACTATCTAAGCGGAGCGCCACCATGAGTTAGCGCGGAGCGTTCCAAGAAAATTTGAGATTTTAATACATCCCAGATCGCCGGAAATGGCACTTGCCAGGCTTGATAGCAGCCATCAAGATGTGCAGTTTTGGTGAAAAAACATAAAGTTTCATTTTATTTTATTCTCACGAGGTAGCGTTGGGCTAGGTTCCTGCACATACTGATACTCGCTGTCAGTGACAAAAGCCACGCACCTAGGCCTAGACTATGGTGGGTACTTTTATAGCCTATGATAACCATTGCATTCGGCGTAAATTGTGAAGTTCACATACCATTGGTCTCTTTGTAATTCACAGCAGGGGTGGTGCTAGGATTTGCCCGTCGCGGGGCCAGCGACCCCAAGTGACGACATCCCCGATTTTTTGAGGGGTTGGTGAGGGGGATTTGAAGAAAATCTGTGTACTATACCATGCCATACTGATATATTGCATTAAATTTGTATATACTAGAGAAGCAGAGGCACTGATTTCATGTTTCTCCCGGAATCTAACTTCGTTTCCCTTTTCGTTTCGTTTCGTTTCGTTTATTTGTTTTATCACTTCACGCATACATACAAAAATACATGATGAATGGTAATAGAGACATATGTACATGAGGTGAAGGGAAGTACACGAAAAACCCTGCTGGGCTTGAAAATATGAACTCCCCAGAAATACAAATCAAACGACGTGCAATAGCAGAATAACTTCAGAATAACTTCTGAAATTGCAAAGCGCGCGAAGCGCGCGAAAATTTTTTGGGTAAGCTTACATTAGAAAAGTCTGTAGGCCTACCTATTTAAAACTTATGTAGGTCAATTGTCCGAGCAGTTGGGCCTTATCTTGCATAACGTATGTTGTACTTCCCTTTTAGAATCACTAGCCGTACCGCACGACAGTCACAAAAGAACATTAACTATAGGTTTAGCGAAATGAGATGAAATTTCCGACATTTACATAAATCCATGTATTCTACTTATTAAGTTACCTGAAAAGGAGGAAAGGGTTTGTACTAAATTTAGCTATAAGTAACGGAACTGAGGAAGAGCGTGCAGAGCGTACCGAAAATTTTGGGTTTTATTGCAGAAACGATCCTTCTGAAAGCCAAAATAGTAAATGGACCATGGGTAGCGACAGAATTTTCCCCACAGGGGCCGGGTCATGCCAGTGACCCCAAGTTCCGACAGCCCCTTTATTGACGGGTGGTGAGAAGGGGATATGAAAGAGCCGAACTATCGGCCAAAGCCATTGCAGGACATATTTTGCATAACATTACTTAATACTTTAACAGCCGAGTTGAACTGATAGTGTTCTTTTGAATCTGAATTTTGACACTGCAAAGCGCGCGAATCGCGTGAAAATTTTTGGTAGGCTTACACAAAACCCATATGAAATCATTGAGTACAAAGACAAAAAAATAAAAACGGTTGGGGTTGTAACTTGTAAACCGTATCGGAGAAAACATACATTGTGTCGACACCACCTGGACTACCTGATGAAATAGCCAAACTTTCCTCTGTGAGTCTCTCACCAACTGACCCTACCGCATGACACACACTAGAGAACAGCAACTAGGCTTTGCGATATGGGATGCAATTGACGACATCTATAACCTGTGTACTGTGCCTACATTTTTCTTGGTAAGGTTGACAGGACTTATGCTATCTAGCTATGTGGAATGGAACTTACAATATATTGGAGAAACAAGAGTAATTCACAGCGCGCGAAGCGCGCCGAAAATTTTGGGTCATTTATAAGAGAAATTGCCCTCTTCAGAGCAAAAAAAGTAGGTATATCGTATATTATTATCAAGTTGAGTAGTGAGTTGAGTGAATTTTTTTGGCCCAGATCGCCAGTGGGAGGGGGGCGACTGGGGGGGCGACAAGCTTTCATGGGGGGCTGGCGCCCCCCACGCCCTCCCCTGGCTACGCCACTGCCTATAAGTGGACTTTTCTTAACCACAGTCCATTTCATTTCTAAAGTTTTTCCCTGGTTTGTTTTTCCATATTCCATAAAAAATGAACCAATACTAGTTTAGGCCTATATTTCAATGTCTCAGAGTAAAGGATAGAAACAGTGAAGATTAGGGATACGAGTTGATATTTTTGTATTGAAGTGCATAGCATTTTTTCAACTTTTTCATCCAAGAACAATCTACGAATTTGTCCATCTGAAGGGAACTTTCCGTAAGTAAACAGAAATCAAAATTTGATCTGAATTATTGTGCTTTTCAGCCACTTGAAAATGAAGGTTCGTAGTAACATGAATAAAAAACGTATTTTCTTCCTCTGTGTTAAACTTTAACCCTCCAAAAATACCTTCTCAGTGTACCCTCACCTGAGACTTTATCCTAGACCAGAGAGGGCGCTTTTTCCCCCGCCGAAAATACCCTGCGGAGCGGACTCTGTTTGCTCAGCTCCTCAGCCTCAAACCACGGATGTGACTGAACAAGGAATATGCCATACAGCCTGCTACATAAGCAAACGTCGGAAACTAATTAATAACTTCTGTAAAATGCATTGAATGGACCAAATTTATCATGATAACGTAAAAAATAAAAAATTTACACTGTCTTTCTCCTTTAAGTCATTAGTTCTACCCTTATTAGATAATTAGTCTCGAGAGTATTTTGGAATGCAGGGTTGTCAACTATTATTTTCACTGCAAAATTCGAGTTTCTGTTGCAGAAAATCTTGTTTGGCATTGAAAATTTTTCATTCTCCTGTGAATACCGCATTAAATTTAAATGTAAAAAACAAGCACAGTTCAAGTTCTGTGACCTTTTTTCAGATGAACCAATATTTTTGTGAACTTTTTTTAAACTGGTAGTGATACGAGTGATTAGCAATTTTGGCAAGAATTTGGCATTTTAAGTGTGAGTCTGATTTGTCAACCCTGCTAGGAACTTAACAAGACTGCCTCTCGAATCTGTGAGTACGCGAAATCTGTGAGTACTCGTAGTCGTACTCACAGATTTTGAAAGCTCTAAATAGGGGTTAACTCAAAATTTTGTACTCGTACTCATGAAAAAGGACATGTACACGCACTTGTACTCACAACACAGACACTGCCCTTGTACTCTTACTCATGACATTGTACTCGCACTACCAGACTGCTTAAAAGCATTACTTCCTAGTTATTTCCGTCCAGGTGATCTCAGAAGTGGGGGTGGGGGTAACACGTAATTTTTCTCAAGGGTGAGGGAGGGGGAGGAGATTTACACGGGATCTCAGTAAATCTGTCACATAATTCTTCCTACTACAACTCCGTTGTTTACTCAATGCAAATACCATCAGGGGTGGCGCCATGATTTACCAGGCGAAGGGGGCAGCTTCCTGGTGGGGGTGGGGACAGTAACTCGAAGCCCCGAAGAAAGCATCGGGTTACAGAAGGGTGAAGAGAGGAAAATTTGGGGCTTTGTTGAAGAAAATTTTGATAATTTGGGGTTTTACTGAAGAAAATTTGGAAAATTTTAGAGTTTTATTGAAAAGAGTTTGGGAAGTGGGATTTTTTAAGAGGAAATTTTGGTTTTTATGGAAGAATCTACCATATTCAGGAGCAAAATAAAGTCAGCCGTCGGGGCGATAGGTAGCCGCCCGGATAACATTCTTACTCGTACCCTATAAGCTTCGTGACGATGTGGTAAACATCCCAGATATGGCGAAAAGCCTTCCCCGAGGGAGGCCCTGCTCCCCCCTCCTGGCGCCACTCCTTAATTCCATAATTACATCGGTGCGAATCAGTCCTCACTGTAAGGATGCACTGAAAACAGAGTTGTACAAACAAGTTGAAACTTTGGCAGCTTCTAATGAAGGTGAGCTGGTCAAATTTAGTAACAAAATATTGTCACAAAGGGAAAATGCAGTTCGCCCTCAATCAGAATTAGTATACCCCGTCATCCTAATTCATGAATGGCTTTTTTATCATGTGACAACATTTTTGTTACTGAATTGTTAGATTTATGGAGAGTAACCCCTGTCTTTACCTTTTGTTTGTAATAGTTATGTTTAAAACCATCTTCAGATGTACTTGTAGGGAAAATATGAGAAGAATTGCAAGAGTTTGCTGATTTTTCAAAGCAATTTTGGGCGACTGCCCATTGCCTTTAATATAAAACGTACCATCATATTTTAATCTTTAAATAACATTGTTCACTCGTTTCTTTCTTATACTTAGAAAGTACTTCGAACTCCTCTCCCTATGTTTTACCGATCTAGCCCTCAAACGTACAACGATTCCCTGCAACTTGTCCCTAAGTTTTGCTCGGTCATTTATAAAGTTCAGCCTTTAGTTGAACTAGAATCAAAATACGCCTTTTCAAGTATAGTTGGTTGGTTGGTTGGTTTGTTAGTTGGTTGGTTTGTTGGTTGGTTGGTTGGTTGGTTGGTTGGTTGGTTGGTTGGTTGGTTGGTTGGTTAGATGAGGTTTTACGGCTCAGCTTCTAACCAATTGGTTTAAGTCGGGCCGGCCACGGCCTCTTTTCCAGTTGTGGCTCACTGGCTTGTTTTCTCTATTCCATTGCTTTTCAAGTATAGAAATAGTTTTAAAAATTTCACTCTTGCTTTTCCCTAGCTTTTAATTTGGAATAACTAATCGTGACACTACGAATTTTAATTTTATAAACCCCATGCATTTGAAACTAGGTCTACCATAATTGACACTACGGATGTCGGAAACCAGTAGGTTTGTAATTAAATCCGGATAGGCTTCATCTCTTAGAAGAAAATTAGTCTGTTAAACTTTCAGAATCCGACCGGGGCGCATAACTTTTTTCCCAGGACGAACGTGGGCAAATCGAGTTTTCAAAAAATTTTAAATTTGTTTGAAGATGAAGGTTAGGGTTAGAATTAAGGTTAGGGTTACGTGGATTGGGGTTATTTGGCCTGTTCTTTCATAATCCGGCGTCAGAATTACAAAAAAAGGGTCGAAAAGCTGTCATTTTGGACTTAGAGGCCTGGCCTATTTCCAAGAAACCGATTGCTCCATTGGTCAGATTTGGCCTGACTCGTCCTGGGAAAAAAAACTACGCGACCGGGGCCTCGTTTTTCAGGGGAGATCCTAATTTCCAGAATTACTACAGAACATGAGATTGAAGCCCTGGGCGAAATGAGCAGTCGGAGGTAATACCAAGAAGATGGCTGGTAATAAGAGAAAAAAATCTATTCTGCAATATATGGCAGGTGGTAGCATTAGAACTCCAGGTAAAATCAATTTTATGTTGGTTTCTTTCTCTCCAAACATCTACCAAATCGTTCCTGGCGATCAAATACAAGGAATGATCTCTACACTCTTAATAAAAAAGAGTGAAATTCACTCCAGCAAAGACTGTAGTTTAGGACCACTCCTAGTAAGAGTGAATTTCACCCGGGGTACAGTGAAAATTCACTCCAAATAGAGCGATACTTCACTCGCATGGAATGAAGTATCGCTCTACTTGGAGTAAATTTTCACTCTACCCTGTGTGAAATTCACTCTTACAAGGAGTGGTCCCAAAACAACAGTCTTTGTTCGAGTGAATTTCACTCTTTTGCATTTAGGGTGTAGCGTGAAAACTAGTTTGTACTACCCCATCCACGTTTCCTTATGACCAGTTAAACTAAACACAAAGTTGCCATGACAACCTGTAATAACATTATTACAATCAAATCCCTCCAGTTCATCAGCAAGTCAACCGAAAAAGTTGTACTGTCAACAACATATGGACTGTCAATATTAGGAACGTAGACTCCAAGCAATATGGGAAGAAAACCTAACATCGAACAGAATCCTGGTCGTCCGGAAGGGGGAGCAAAGGGGAAACCTGCCCCCCCCCCGAAAATCAAAAACTTGAAAAAAAAAACTTGAAGAAAAACTAACATCAACTTTTTTGTATGATATCGCTAGAAAATTTCCACAACATGAGTTTTCAAAATAGAAAATGATTAGATGCAACTCACAAGTCCTGGGAAGTGCCTTTTCAGCGATCTGCGAGGCATTTCGGCCAACATTTTAATGGCGCTTCGCGCCAAACTATCGAGGTACTGCACTTAAATATTTTGCCTACAGGTTTCACCCCCTGGCAAATTCCTAACTACACCCCTGTAAAAAGCGCCAACATTTAGCATAAATCTCTTTTCTGGGAGTAAAATTTCCCCTGATTTGATCAATTAAAAGTTTCCCCCCCCCCCTAATTTTTTTCTGCGGACGTCCATGAACAGAATATATATATATCTACCGTGTATGTTAAGGCTTGAGTGAACAAAAGAAAAGTCTAAATTAGGATTAAACAATATATACATACTCTACTGCTCCTCGAGGAACCGTGAGAATATATTAGACAACCCCCTCCCCCATTTGATGCCCCAGAACCTTTAATCATTAGCAGTATTGGCAGAAATAAATTAGATGAAAATAAATTGCTGTTTTTTATAGATATCATTATTTTTAATACAATTGATCTCATCCGACACAGTTACAATGTTAGAGGTACAAGTTGCTTAGGCTAGTGTTGAAATTTGCCTCGTATGTTTAAGTTATAAAACTTGAAAAACTTTTTTTCAGGTGATCGTGAAAAGGGTGTCCTCGGGTTATTTCAACAACAAAAAGGGAGCCTCGGGCTACAAAAGGTTTGGAAAATCCTAACGCAGAGAACCTATATAGGGACGTAGTACTGCGGATGGTAAGACTGAACGTGTTTGACTGTAGAATTTAAACATTGGGTTCTGTAATGAATGTTGGGTCGTATGTAGGTATTTACGAAGAATGCCACCCACGCAGGACTAAATATTCTTTCTTGCTTTTTATTAGAATTCTTTCATATTACTGTTTGCATTGAGGCAGTTGTTACGGCTTGTGGTCGCAAGTCAAACCAATAACAGCGAAAGATCACAGAAGAACGAGATTAAAATTCAACAACTTAATGATTATTTACGATCTCCTTATATTACTTAAATTTACAATAATTAATTAGATTTACTCACAATCCTTTACTTAATGTTATTCTGGTCTGGTCCAAGGGCTGGTAGTGCATGCACGTCGACGATGGTACAGTAGTAGACCTGCAGCGTGCTGTAGCGTAGGAACTGGTTCCACGAGCGAATAATGAGGCCAGGCGATGATGGATGATAACGATCTCAATACACAGTGTAGAAACGGCGTAAGGCAATTTATCACAAGTGTGCAGTGTCAGTGGCTGGCTTCAGGTGATTCGATCAGAGAATAACTTCTCAACAAACAGCGTCTGGTCAGTATTATGATATCTCTCTCCTATAACAGTTGTTGAACTGCCTTTTATACGCTAGGCTTTTCTTCGAGAACTCTCCAGAATTTAACAGAAACTTCTAGTGCACACAGTCGAGCAATTACGAGAACGTTCCTTAATAGAAACTTCTAGTGCACATAGTCGAGCAATTGCGAGAACGTTCCTTGCATGCAAGGTAGTAAACAAACAATGTCAATATTTCTTAGAAGAATCGCCAGGCTGCAGCTATAATCGATACATTACGTAAACAGTTCTCACTTCTAGACAGTTCTAGAAAGGCTGCGTTGAAGTTGAATTCTCTAGAACTTTCCATTCGCTCGTCGATGGATTCAATCCGGTGTTCCTGACGGGTCGTCTTGTAACACAGTCAAGAATCCACCATCGTCAATTCGAGACATGTCGATATAAGAATGCCAAGTGGTATAGTTTCTTGAAATATAGCTTGATTTAGATCAGGAGGGCCCAACCAGTCGATTGGGGTCTACCGGTAGACCGCGGACTGATCCCAAGTCGACCACGATGGGTGTAGGAAACAATGAAAAAAGAATAAAAAATAAAGTTTTTATGTGTAACCGTATGACAGTGTATATTTTGTTAAATTGAGAACTTAGCTGACACGATGGGCCACATAAAGTTCATAAAATCGGCACACATTAAGAGTACCAAACTACCAGTACACATCTACGGTTTGCGATTTTGACAGGTAGATCTCGGGAGGTTGACTACTTGAAAAGTAGATCTTGGGTCAAAAAAGGTTGGGCTCCCTGGTTTAGATTGTGAGGTGCTCCGTTAAGTCCACCGATTAATAAATTTCCATAACATTATTACCCTTTTCATTTTGGCGAGTGTTTGTCCAAACGGTATCATTTTATATAGCATCAAAGAGGTAACTTGATCTTTGGTCTTTACAGACTGTCCGACCTACAGAGTTTTGTTCAGCAAATATAAGCTGTTTAACATATCAAAAGTTTTTATGAGGTACCTAATATAGCCTATCCATATGCCCACCCGAAAATTTTCCTTATGTACACAGTATATTTTGTTACTTTTAATATTTGTCCCTTTTAATACTAGCAGCACCAAGTGGGCTAGGGGTAATCTCCCTTTAAAATACTTTAAAAAATATAAAAAAAGATACTAAAGTTTATTGTTAAAACTTTAAAAACCGAAACTTTCAGTTTCATGAAAAAAAAAACCAGCCAAGGAAAGCCAAAGGATCCTATTCCCGAAACAAGTCACTTAACAAAAAGGAAAATAATAACTGCAAAGCAGTCACTAAAATATCCCAAATGTCAATCCAATTCTTCCACTCAAAACGAAGTATTAAGAGAAAAAGTGTAATCATAACTACGACATGCATGTTTCCTAAATGGAGCCTAAAAGGACGTGCAAATAATTAACTTTTTAGTAACGCAAACTAAAAAAGAGCAACATTTTTAGCCCATGCAAAAACTGGACCTTCATATCATGTTTGATTCTAAACATGTAGCCATTCTCATCAGTTACAAGGACTTTAAACCAGAAAGCCAAAAGAGACCCCTTTGCCTCTGGAATACAGTGCTTTCAAATTGGCACAGTTTCATTGTGGAGTTACAAAATTATTGTGTTGACATTTACGAGCAGAATGAAAGATCCATGCTCAGATTCACCAAGGTTTCAAGTTCTCAAGTGAGATACGTTTACAACATATTGACCTTTTCACCTCTGGTGATTGAAATGACCTTTGACCTCCAACATAAACATTAGGGATCATCCACGCAACATGGTTTATCCACACGCTACGTATGACATCCTTCACTGTAAGCCTTCTTGAGATATCTTGTTTCGCCCTCTTCGAGCTTTTTCCTTTTGACTTCCGTTGAATCCAAATGACCTTTGACCTCCAACATAAACATTGGGGATCATCCACGCTACATGGTTCATCCACACGCTAAGTATGAGATTCTTTACTGTTAGCCTTCTTGAGATATCGTGTTTAATTAGCCCTTTTCAAGCTTTTCTCAATTTGACAGTAGGGTTGTAGTACTTAATATGGGACATCCATATACCAAGTATGATATCCATCAAGGTTACCCTTCTTGAGATATCGTATTTATAAGGTTTTCACCTTTAGACCTCTGATGACCTCAAATGACTTTTGACCTCCATTACGAACAATAGGGATCATCTATTCAATATGGGTCTTCCTTATGCTAAGTATGGGATCCCTCAGTGCTGCTCTAAAGATATCATGTTTACGAGATCTTTCACTTTTGACCTCCGTTGACCCCAAATGACCTTTGACCTCCACGAAATACAATAAAAACGTAGAACGTAACATGGGACTTCCACATGCCAAGTATGAACTTCATCGAGGTTACCCTTCTTGAGATAAGATGTTTTCAAGATTTTAACCTTTTAACCTCTGGTGACCCAAATGACCTTAAACCTCCCCTCAAAACAATATAAATATGGCACACCCACGTACTAAGTACGATAGCAATTTGAGTTTCCCTTCTAAAATATCGTGTTAACAAAGTTTTCAGTGTTTGACCTCTGATGACTTCACATGACGTTTGACTTCTACCAAAACCTGTGAGGTGTTTTATTTAATACTGTGCATTCACATACAAAGTATGAGACCGGTTTAATTTTGATTTATTGATATATTGTAATTACAAGGCTTTCAGTATTTGACCTCTGGTGACCTCAAATGACCTTTTGCCTCCCCTAAAAACCATAGGATTTTTCTTCTTAATATGGTACACCCACACCCACACTAATTTGAGTTTCGGTTCTTGAAATATGTTAAACAAGTTGAGTGTCGCAAACACACACACACACGCGTGCACGCACACATACACGAACATGCCTGCATGAATGCATAGATTCCTTGAGCTTGACCTCACGGCAAGGAATCAAAGAGAGTCTAACCTATAAGTTTAAATCTTATATCTAACAGAAGAACTAAAGATAAGAATATGGATGAAATTTTCATTCAGTTTATGTCTTTGGTTCTCGAAATATTACCAAATAAATTTAGAACATTCTCAAAACCATAATGAACTTAAAAGAAGAAAAGGTGACATCATATCCTCACATAAATTAAGATTGATATGTTTGTCTTTGAAAAACCTACAACCGACTTTAATTTTCACAATTTCATACTCTGTACAGAGGCGGGTTTATCGTGGGAAGGGGGAGCTTACCCCCTCCCTTTTTCTCGACCTTACAAAATGTAAGATTAATAGAAATATGAAATACGGGCCAAGTGAGACAAGAGAAACTATGAAAGTATTTTTCATATAAAGGATAAAGTTTGCAATGCAAAATGAAGTAAAACCATTAATAGCAGATGTCTTTAAAGTATTGGGACATTTTTCCGTGCCCTTTGCAAGTACTCGCAATGAAAACTGTTGAATTAATTGGTTTAGCTCAAGGGTGGGGAGATTGTTGTTAGTCCTTACTTAGGTCTAATCAAAATTTCTCTCGAAGCATGGGGTTGGCTCCCCACCCTCTCGTTTGTGTCCTGAAGCCCTAAACTTGAGGGTCACGTTCAGTAAAAGATGTACGGTATTACATACCGTGGTCCTTGCATACACAATTTAGAAACCTACTAACCGTATATAGGCCTCTCATTTGCAATGCCAAATAAATATAAATAGTGTCTCATTATGTCTGAACGACAACTTGCCTCGTTAATATTTCCAAAAAATATCTTGAGTGGAAATATCGATCCTAAACCCCTTGTAACCCCTCCTTCTGCCTTCTTTCCCCCATCAACTAGCACCATCCTCATCAACTTGACCGACGGTTATAAGTTTAAAGGAGCTGAGTAGTCGCCGAAGTAGAGTAAATTCTTGGACCCGCCGACTTCGTTACGTCACATCCGGCTATGCTTCTTGGTTTATCGATTCGATCCGAAACCGATACTTATCAAAGCATGCATACAGTGTGTCTGGTGTAACAGTACACTTGTTACTGTCAAGTAGTTAACAGTACTAACGTTAGCCTAACTTAGGCTAGCGTAAGGGCCTAGGTCTACCACGAAAAACAAACTCATTTATCGAAAAAAACAGTTTCAATACCCGCAAAATCCACAATGTTCTTCATGAACCTCCTGCAGATGATGCGCGAAATAGGTGTGTGCCTTGCCACTAGTAACGCTAACGTACTACATACGTACGTACGTTGTGAGTTGTGTGTACTACATGCCTGAGAAGATGCATCGATCAGAACCAATACAAGTGGAAACGATTCAAAATTGCCGGTGCCAGATGAAAAAGTAACGAACTAGAAATTCAAAAAACAAATTCTAAAATATCTTGCAAGTGTAAAATCAAATAACCCAAGAAATAGTATAGGAACATTGTGGCAAAATTACTTTGCAAGATTATTTTAAATGAGAATATAAAACGCATTAGGATTAATATTTTTAAAATTAGCCCCGCACAGAGGGTAATCATCTCGTTTGGTATAATGTATTTATTTTGGAAGTACGCCATTACTCAGCTCCTTTAAAACTGCAAGCATCAATAGCCAATATTCTTTATTAGAATTTCAAATTACACGTGGAGGACCAAGGATTTTGTCTAGAAATGGTCCAGAACGGATGCAAAAGCCACCAGGCGTAAGAGAAATTCTCTAGGAAGACCCTCAGTCCCCATTCTTTGACGCTCGTTGTTCAAGGAATCACCGACCGCACCTTAAGAAGATGCAGCCTGTGATGAGAATTACGGTACTTTCCTGGCGTTTCTTCTGCAGAGGCCTTTTCGTCATGTTTATGCATGAAAATTTCCTTGATTTGGAAACCATTTTATACCTGTAAACCTCAAACGTTGATAGTTCTAAAAATTTTACTCTGCAAACTATATGTTCGAAACTACATTTTTTCACAGTTATGGAAGTAAATTTCCCATACCTTCGAAAACATAAAATACAAAAGAAAATAAAAATAATTGGCTGGAGAGAGTAGGAGAATTCATCTATAATGGATAATTTTGCAAAGATATCTGTATTATTGCTGTTTTCTTCGGCACGCTCTCCCGTTTTGATTTTTTTTTTTTGTTGCTTCTCCCAAGAGAACTGAAGAACATCTTGATTGTTCAATATCGTTGCGCAAATACTTTCATTATTATTGTTCCTGTGATTTGCTAAAACAGCAGCTCCCTGATTGTACCCATTAACCCCCCACCCATATGAAATAACTGACCTTTATTCTAAATAAGCCAAACATATATTGAATGTTTTCCAAAAATTATCAAAATGTGATTTTTGTGATCCTTTAAGATTACATCAAATTTGATATAAGATTGAAAAATAATTCATTGTAGGTAATAATTTTTTTACTACCAAAAATCTTCAGGGGTTCTATCTCCCGGAGCACCCACTGAGGTGTTTCCCCTGGACGCTATACCATGGGCCCTAAGACGAGCCCAGGACCCTTCTCCCTCAAGGAAGCGACTCCCGCTCCGCGGAGCTTTCGGCCCCGTTGGGTATAGATCTTATGCATATGTCATTTGTCACTGAAAAGATATTGCGCCCTAAGCAGGGGTAAGCGCGTATCATTGCTACTTACACCAACAAATGCGAGTGCGAAGACTGCATTGTGCACGTGCACTAGCGGACAGAATGTGTACCAAAGTCATGTACCTTATCTAGCTTCCTATTTGTCCTTCAAAATGACGTCCCCTGCCGTCAGTGCATAAGGTTAAATACCAGTAGCGTGTTCAAAGGGGGAGGGGGCACAGGCCCCCACCTCCGAAGTCAGTCGGGGGAAAATCCCTTAGTCGGGGATTTAAGGGTTAGGGGACGAGAAAAAGATTGAAGAGACAAACTGAGCACTCAACAGGGATGGCACCAGGTGGGGGCGGGGGACCCATCGGAGAGTCTTAATCGATACGATAGAGTATGCAGTCCCCGACGACGCCTGAGAGAGGACAATTTCTCTAATAAGAACCCAAAATTTTCGGCGCGCTACGCGCACTGTACAGTCACTCCAGGATCTTCAGCAGTTTCATTCCACTTGCTAGATATAGCACAGGTCCTGCCAACCTTATCACGAAACACATAGGCAGAGTACACTTTTTATGTGGAGGTCGAAAATTCCGACCCATGTCGCTAAGCCTAGTTGTTGTTCTCTTGTGCGTGTCATGCGGTACGGTCAGTTTGTGAGCGACTCACGGACCAAAGTTTGGCTGTTTCTTAGGGTAGTCCAAGTGTTTCGATAATATGTATGTTATCCCCGATATGGTCTAGAACCCCTACAGTTTTCCTTTTTTTTTCTTTATGTTCTTAATTATCACACATCTTTTTTGTGTAAGCCTTCCAAAAATTTTCGCGCGCTTTGCAAATTCAAGGTTCAGATTCGAAAAACACTATATAAAGCGCGCATATTAAGTGATATTATGCAAAATATGCCCTGAAATGGCATGGGATAGTAAGTCATATCCCCTTGTCACCACCTCTTCGACAGAGGGGATGTAGGAGCTTGGGGTCTCTGGCATGCTGGCCCAGCCCTCAGTCGGGAAATTCTGTCTCCATCCATGGTCGGTTTACTTATTTTGGCTTTCAAAGGGTCATTTCTGCAATGAAACCCAAGACTTTCGATACTCTTTGCCCACTCTTCCTCAGTTCTCTTACTTATATGCTAAAAATAGTAAAAACCATTTCCACCTTTTCAAGTAACTGAAGAAGTAGAATACATGAATTTATGTAAACGTTGGGAATTTCACCTCATTAAGTCAATGTTCTCTTGGGTCTGTCGTGCGGTACGGCTATAGTGACAAGAGAAGAAAAGTACAATGTAAGTTTTGCCCGAAAGGGACCAACTCCCCTGACAATTGACCTTTATTAACTTTCAGTATGTACCGATTCTTTTTAGTGTAGGGCAACCAAAAACCTTCGCGCGTTTTGCAGTTTCATACTTTAGATTCCGGGGAAAACATTAAATCAGCCCCAAAACTACGTTCCTCTAGTATATACACATTTTATAAAGTATGTTCCGCAATGGCATGGCTTAGTACACAGGTTTTCTTCAGATCACTCCTCACCATCCCCTTGACGACATCGGGGCTGTCGGGGCTTCGGATCGGTGCCTCCGCCGGCCTGGCCACCCGTCGGGCAAATCCTGGTGCCATCCCTGGCACTCAAAACTTAGAAGTAGCCTACAGAATGAGATGAGGCGAGATTTTTTCATTATTTGGACATTTACCAAAGGACAGAGCTCTTCCAATCGCCCCTCGGTGAATAATCAGACAGGATGCTATCAATATCAATATCTGGCCCATGGTGCAGGTAGGCCCACTATCAGTAAGTTTCCTTCGCGCTTCGCGTTAGTCACTTTAACCATTTGTAATGGTAAAATTGTATAGTTTTAACGATGAAACAGTGCTGTTAACGTTTGCGATCATCTCAAGCAGCCTTCTTGACTGGCCTCGTTATCTTAAAGGTACCGTCCTGTCAATGTATGTAGCACATACTGTGGCACACTAGCTGCAGCTTACAACGCATAGAGGATAACCTGAACTCTCCGATCGGGACATCGAATTTCACAAAATCTGAAACAAACGAAACCTGATCAATAAGGCCTCTAGAACCAATAAACGGTGGTCTTATTACCTTATATTGCAGGAGCTTCCGGGGGCTTCGCCCCTGGACCCCGCCAGGGACCCTAACGCCCCTGGACCCCACGCGTGCAAACTCTCGCTTCGCGCTCGTGGTGCACCTTCGGTGCACTTGTGACACTCCTCCATGTCAGTCGGGGGAATCACAGGTTGTGCCCCCCCCCCTCCGAAATCCTGCGCTACGGTTAAAGACCACACCCGCTCACTTTCAGCCAGCTGGTCCCGCCCCTGGCGATGCGAATAAATGAATGGCATGAGAATTTTACAAACTTTACATTCCATGTAATGCACTTATGTAATGAAAGGTCCAAACAATAGGAAATCAAACGCCAATGGCTTCCCAGCTTCCGATAGTGAGATGATTATCATGCGTGAGAAGTAAATAAGTGGGAGGAAGGCGCACGCTGTCAAGAAGTCTTTGTAGGTAGGGGCTCGGTACTGCTTTTTAATTGCACTGTAGCTTGTCGAGGCCTTCGCCTTCTGCAAAAAAAAAAAACACAAGAACAGAACAGGTAAACATAGTAGATGTTTTACTTTACAAATAATGTTTAGTTAACTGGAATAGTTCGCTCTCAAATAATTTGGTCTATTTATACCATTGATCTTCAGGTCCGCGGGGTGGGCGAAATCCCGGGGGTTCATGACTGTCCATTGGCGTTCCGTTGGATAATTGACACCTAGAAGAATCATTTCTTTGTCGCCAAGTGTCGCCCTGAGGTAGGGGTCTAAGAGGACGGGCCCAAGGGGAGGACGTAACATTCATGTAAGGTCGGTGGTTGCAAACTTGTGCTGTCTTGGCAAAGCTTTGAACTGATTATATGTTTAGAACTTCTCATTACGTTGTGCCTTTTTCTATGAGGGTATCGCCGGGTTACACACCAACCGTATTCTGTGAGAAGTTTTTGTGTATGTAAGGTGGCTTAGATGCAAAACAGTGATATCTTTGGGAAAGCTTTGAACTGTTTGAACATGTTTAGAAATTTTGACTTTTTCACTTTTTAGGGGCTGTTTCTAATTTCTTTGGCTAGGTGTTAGGGAAGAGGTTCTGTCTTTTTCATCTTTGAAAATTTTTTGCCTTTGTAAGGTTGCTTGGAT
Organism: Holothuria leucospilota; assembly: GCA_029531755.1. Taxonomy (NCBI): domain Eukaryota; kingdom Metazoa; phylum Echinodermata; class Holothuroidea; order Aspidochirotida; family Holothuriidae; genus Holothuria; species Holothuria leucospilota. The sequence goes on from CM055964.1 coordinate 53,810,546, forward strand.
ACGAAATGGTACTATCTTTGACAATGCTTAAAATCGATTACAAGTTTTATAAACTCTCATTGTTTAGTATTTTTCGGCCGTGGCATGGCACGGTGCCATTCCATAGCCGAAGACTGGTTCCCCGGTGGGGACCTTCCTTCCTCTCACTGCGCTTCGTGGAGGCCACTATCAGTTGGTGCGTAGCTTAGGTCTACACTTTTTCAAAACTCAAAAATGCCTCCTTGATTGGCGGAATTGCACTTCCTAGACCTCCAGAGTTGCTTCAAGGCATTTTTGAGACTTCACGCTTTAGTAAGGAGGAATAGTTTAACTCGAATAAATTTTCTCAGTAAAACCACGAAAACCACTTTTGTAGTAAAAACAGGACTAAAGGGTATTTTACGAGCTCATTGAAATTAGCATGTAACTGAAGGTAATCAAAGGCTATTTTTACAAGAATGCATGCATGGCACCGCGTGAGAATTATTTCTAAAGATCATAAACGTACAGGATCCAGCAGTGCTGAGTGCATGAGAAAGGACGTTCATTCGTCATTGCAAGTGACCCGCATAAGAGCTCATCTTTGTTGGGGGCCCTGGGAATTCCCCGGAAAAATTGCTAGGACAGTAGGAGCAGTTGCTACTGGAATGCAAAGCTTCCAGGAGCGAAATATTTGTAAAGGGGAGACGTGTTAAAATAAATTTAAGCAATGGCACTTGAAACTTTTCTGGGGAAAAAATTGTCTAGGGGGACTCCCCCTGGCCCCCTTGGCTATAGGCTTGTCAAGAAGAGTCGTTAGCACTTTGCAAAAGTCACAGCGAGTAATTCCATAGCTTGTCTTTTCTTTTGTCGTTTCAAAAGCAAGGTTTGCATACCAATTATCCATGCATGGGATATGAGCGATAGAATATGTACCTTATGTACGGTACTGTTAAAGCGTACCAGTGCTGGAGCGTCCATGTAGTCAGGGATTGTTCGCTCAAATCCCTTTTTAGGTTTTGAACTTTACTCTTGCACTATTATTGGCATTGCTTCCAAATAACACAATTTAATTGTTTGTTTTTTAGGTCCAGATAACAAAATGCCCAAACAGCGGCCATTATCTGTACTATATTCTAATGAGAAGGGTCGTCCTCTGTGATCTAGGAGGTACGTTTAGCCCAAAAATGTTGAAAAGGCATGACTTAGATCGTGTTGAGGCAAAGGGTATCTACCTAATGCAAAGGGTCCCTACAGGCCATTCGTGCCAGCCCTCTGACCAAATACCCTACCTCCGTCACTGAAGAGAACCCTACCCTTTCGCGATCTTTCCAAAGAGCTGCATGAAGGTAAGTCAGTGAAAAGAGGTGGCTATGAGGGAAACAACTGAAAAGGCTAAGTCAGTAAATGAGGTTCCTGGGGCCGTATGCACAAAACATCTTAAGTGTATTTTTTAAGTATTTCCTTAAGAATTTCCTTAAGTGATCATCCTTAACCTAAGTGGTATGCACAAAGCATCTTAAGATGAGAATTTTCCCAAATATCTCCTTAACTTTAAGGTACCTCTTCGAATCTCTTAAGTGGGAATTTTGTCCTTAAATTCAGTGACTGTACAACACAGTGGGGTTCATTTGTGCATGGCTTTGACCAAGTCAAAGTGTGGAACAACATTATTTCTGCATGGCTCTTATTGCTGCTTACTGGGAAGTGGACGAAGTGGATGAAGTGGACGAAGTGGAAAGGGCAGTCCCGAGACCAAGAATATACCGCAACCTTGAAAATCCTTTGGATTTTTACCCCGAACATGAGATATACCAGCGATTTCGTTTGGATAGAGCTGGGATACTTTTCATTAAGGATCTTCTGGCCGAAAATATTGAACCACCCACTAACAGAAGCCTGAGGGCCCTGCGCTTGTTGGAACTCTCAACAGGTTGTTGCAGATACATTTAGAACACATCGGGTAGTTATCTAGATAGGGTTTTATGCCTCAACTTAACTCTTTGATTTAATCGAGGGGCGACCTCGACTTCTTTTTTTCCAGTTTTGGGGTACTGGATTGTTTCCCTACCCCATTGCTTACAAAGGCAGTTGGTTCCGTTTTTAGAATCTTTTGTACAACTCGACCTGGGAATCGAACCTGGGCCTGTGAATGCATCAGAGTACTACTTGTCGAATCATTCACTGGGTTACAAATGCTCTCCTGAGACATAAACGAATTTGTGAGATTTCTAGCGAAGAATGAAAAGGTTCATTAGTTATAAAGTCCGCGCTATTCATAATTAAAAAAAGACGGTTCGCTATTCATAATAAAATAAAAGTTCGATATTCATAATCGAAATAATGTTCGATAGTCAAAATGAAAAACGTTCGCTTTTCATAATTGAAATATGGATTCGTTACTCATAATAGGAAATAAGGTTCGTTATTTATAATCGCAAAAAGGTTCGATATTCACAATCGAAAAAAGGGTTCGATACTCATAATCGAACTGTTCCCATCTTGAATGTGGAACCCTTTTCTATTACTGTATTACGTATTTCGAACCCCTTTTCCCATTATGAACATCGAACCTTTCTCCTATCATGAATATCGACCAGTAGCCTGCGCGATGGGAGGGGGTGGCTCCCCCACCTTTGTAAGTAGTCGAGGGAAAATTAGCTAGTCGGGGAAAATCAAAAGCAGTCTGAACGAGTCTGGCCGAGCAACGGGTGCGCTCTCCCTCACCTAAATTGGACGTCATGCGTGTTTAAATGCTTCAAAATGTTTCAAATATAGCACCATCACGCATCTCAGTCCTCTTCCAAAAGCAAAAAGGGGACACCCCTCCCTTTATCCCTACCCAAGGACAGCGAACAATCAAAGTTTGTGATGTGATCTTAGTGGAGAATTGTCCCCCAAGGATGTGCCTCTGCTTCAAGAATTCCTCAACAAGTACCTCTTTCTCCTCACAACTCCACTTCGGCCCTCTTTGTTTAGCTGCCATGTTTATAGCCCTTCCACCTTGTACGGTGTATACATTACACACCCATGTGCTTGCTCACTTTCAGGTAAAGGATTCCTTAAAAACGGTGATTCCCCATGAATTCCCCAGTGTTGAGATATTGCAACAATGAATTCTATTGGTCAATGCACGGGCTAAACATTGTTCTAGACATAAGAGATTATCCTGCAGAGTTGAGGAATTCCTTATCCTTTGAGAAAATTCTTAGCTAAGGAAACTCTTAAGGTGCTTTGTGCATACCACTTAAGGAGTTCCCTTAGCTAAGATTTCTTTTAGGAAGCTAAGGAGGATTTTCCACTTAAGATAAGGATTTTTTGTGCATACGGCCCCTGGGTCCTTAGAAACTTTAAAATGAATTATAGGCGATTAGCAGGGCTGTGCCCAGGTCCTCCTACCCGACCGACTGCATGCATGGTCAAGTGGTTAGAGCAGGGAGTTTTCTAGCAACTCCCTGGTTAGAGCAACCGACTTGCAGTCAGAAGGTCTGGGGTTTGACTCCTGGCCTGGTCATACCAAAGACTTTAAAAATGGAACCTACTGCCACTGTGCTTGGTGCTCAGCATAAGCAACGAAGTAGGGAAAACAATGCACTGGAAAAAAGGCCATGGCCGGCCCGACGTAAACCAATTGATTATAAGTGAGCCGTAAAACCTCATCTAACCCCTCTAACCCTACCCGATTTGGAGCCAATTTCGCTTCTAGTGGCCCTTTAATTCCTCTTCAAATTCTGTATCCCCTTGTCCTAGCTAAGGCTAATTTCCGTGACCCCTACTCCGGGTCAATTCCGACTCTGACCAGACTTAAGGGTCTTATGACATGCCACCAAAAAGAACTGTTTCACTTATCAGTTAAAGAATTAACTGAAAGGTGCGTTGGAATCATTTCAATATCTTTTACCGTTCTCAAAATAAACGCCTTCAGAGTTTTATGGTTTCTGAAGAAACTCATAGCCTATGCAAAAATAATGATGTGGAGTGTTACACAGTGTTAAGATTCTTTTGTTACCCGTATATAAATTATCTCTTAATAACTGATCAGATAGTGCACAGTTTGGTGAGTGATATCAATGTTTCTGAAGGAAAGAATTTTAACTTTCATAATAAACCCCTCAGGGGAAAACAATGCTACCAGTGTCCTTGACATTAACGTTGAAAAACAAAGGCTAACATGAGCCATATATGGTATGTTCATCTTTCGATGTCACATATTTGCATATTTACCTCATGTTTATTCATGATGCAAGTGTGAAAGATAAATTAACTTGTAAAATGGTCAATATTTGATGGATTTTAATGAGAATTGTGGCTATTTTCTGGATATTTAATGCTTTTTACATTAAATATCCAACTATGTTATTTTCACATTCCACGACCTTTAAGGCAATTTGTCAATCTAGCACATCATACACATGTTTTTTTTTTTTACTTTTTATGTGTAGGCTTCTTTAATTAATTAGGCCATTGTTAAGGGCCAATTATGTTAAGGGTTAATTTTATAGTCTCGCGGTCCACCCACTATAATTTTCATTAGATTACACACATTACACTAGACACAGATTACAATGGGTTTTGAAGGAATCTTTACATTATTTTAGGTACTGTGGACCCGGGCGAAATCGATCCAGAGTCCTGGTCCAGTTGCAGCCTCAAGCGGACTAATTCCGATCTCAGAACTTCCTATACGTACCGGAGCAATTCCGATTGCAGTAAAAAAAAAAGACTCGAGTCCGGAACGGAGTCCGAATTTCGGACTCGGACGTTATAGCCCTGGCGATTAATATATCTATTCATTTTATTTACTGTAAAAATAAATCACGCATTTCTATACAGTCTCGTCCGTCCTTTTAGGAGAGTGTTTCAAAGACGACAATGAAAGTTTTGAATGGATTTTTAGCCCAAACTGTAATCGAAAACCATGAAAATTCTTTTTAAGGTCATATTAAACAGAAAAAAATTCACTTAATTTCAAACATTGACAAATGTGGAGTGAGTGTGCAAACAGCGTCCTTTAAACTAAAGGTTTCTCTGAAAAATAGGTGACAATGTCCTGAAATCTGCTCTTATGTTTTGCTCTAGGGATGGGGCGCTGTAGCAGCGACACCTGACACGTACACCCATTGGCACGGATACACCCCTTTGTGTGTCATTTACGCCGTCTCACTTCTGTTCGAATGGAGTTCCCTGTAAGTCATTTTGTTACAATACTCCGTTTCGTTTTAGTCAACACTTTTTTGTATTCTTATCATAAAACTGACCCGGCCGTTCTTCCGTGACAACAATTTTTAGTACACTCAATTGGTGAAAAGGTTACTGAACGGTTGAACGACGCGCACTGGCACTGTAGTTGTTTGAGACTATAGTTATTGCGTCAGCAACTCCACACTTGTGCTAAGAGCCTGTAAACCTTCTTTGATACCCCTCATCTTACCAGGGTGTTGCCATTAGATCTTACACAGTGGCTAGATATTTGTTGTGGGGGGGGGGGGGCAAAAGCAAAAAATTTCCGACAGATTATTTTGAAGTAATAATGTACTATCTAAGCGTAGCGCCACCATGATCTGGCGTGTAGCGCCCGGAAAAAAAAAATTAAAATATCTCCGAGTTGCCTTAAAGGAGACTTCCAGGCCTTGTCAGTAACCATTTCGATGTGTAATTCTGCTTAAAAACATAAGAAGTGTTGTAAGTGTTTCAAATGAATAGTTTTTATTTATTTCCGACAGAGACTAGAAATTTCCGACAGAGGCCTTCGTAGGCTTTGTGGGGGGCGCCGCCCCTTCCCCCTCCAGCTACGCCACTGATCTTGCACCATTTAAAAGCTGCAAATAGATATACTACTTCAAAAACTTCAAATACCATGTTCTTGGCACGACTATCAAACCTGTGTTTATAATATCACGGAACTGTTAGGAAGGTGACCTAATATGCTACATACACTTTAAAGCAATGTTCGTTTCCGATGGTGATCTTAAAGGCGCCGATCCAGGATTTTGAGAAAGGGGCCGCACACATCGTCGGCCGAAGCCGACGAGCGAGGGCCGAAGGCGCGAAGCCAGGGCGGGGGGGGGGTTCGGGTCCTCCCCCAAGAAAATTGAATTCTAGATGCGCTTAGATGCGATTTCCCAGCATCTGGGAAGCATATTTTCCTTAGGCCTATCTATTTGTTCATTTTTTCAAAAAATCGTTGGTCATCGAATAAAAGGGGGGGGGGTGTGCGCCGGGTGCGCCCCTACCTGGATCCGCGCCTGATCTTGCTTTCCACTAAAAATGTCTATCACATCTACCCGGGATCAATTAGGATTTAGTGACCTATTGTTACAATGGCAATGGACAGGTCTAATCCTTAGGCTAGATTGAACAGTTAACTTTTCGTTGCCAGTCATCACACAAACACATGAAATTTTATTCTACACTCTTGTCGTCATTGGTCGCAATAAATGTCATTTCTGTAAACGTCATTGAAAACTTTCCAAGTTTCCACCACAACTTTTTACGTTTCCAAGTATGTTTCTACGTGCTGCGGAAACTTGCCAAAATTGGGAAAAACGATTAAGGCTTGAACAATGCTGAAAGCAGAAGACGCATCAAATTCGTGGGGATACAAAGGAAGTACACTAAACTTTCATTGACAGTCGTTTAGCTAAAAATCTTAATGAAAGCTTGGCCCCCGTCGGTAACAAACCTCAAATCGGAGCATGTTTTACAAAGGCATTGTTTCAGGATTACTTGGGTGTGAAACTGGGGCAGATCATCATTAGGAATGGAAAGTAAGCAGGGCTAAACAATAGGAACATAGAGGCCTATCAATCAAAGTTTAATACCTGACAGGGATTAAATCATTTTGAAGTACTTATTGTCTCTTTCCTAACAGCTTCCTGATAAAATCTAAAAAGAGCCACAAGGGTAATGTTACAGTGGTGTGAGGCGGTAGGTTTGTGTGTGTGTGTGTGGGTGTATGTGTGTGTGTGTGTGTTTTGTAGAGGGTTCAAACAGCATCGATGAATGTTTCAGGACTAAAATGCCTGGAATGTGAGAAGATGATGATAATGTGGATGATTCTATAACGCTTATTACGAATTGACCTGTTGGCTCTCTTCTACTAAAGGCAAAACCTGACACTGCTGGCAAAAGGTGTTTCGAACCGAACGCCGAACGGACATAGAGCTGTAAACGCCCGAGTAAGAACTCGGACTCAATACAGAACTCGAGTCAGTTTTTACCAGGGAGTTGCTATTTATGAGCAACTCCCTCTTTTTACTAGACTCGAAATTGGCCCAGAGCCGGAGGTCCCGGAATAGTTGGTAAAAAGTTGACGACTGGTATGAAGTTAAGCGTTATCAAGTAAATTTTCGTTCACTGAAAACCTAAACTAGTCAGGATTGTGCCTCTTCCGACTAGTTTGACTGACTGGCGTAAAAGTTAGTCGGTGTATTAGTCAGAGATCACAAACTAGTCAGTGGATTAGTCCGTGTGACACCGACTAATCAAACTGACTAATTTGTGATCACTGACTAATCCAACGACTAATTTTTACGCAAGTCAGTCAAATTAGTCGGGAGAGGCACCATCCTGACTAGTTTAGGTTTTCAGTGAGATCCTCTTTCCAATCAGCGACTCTAAGCATTGACCAGAGATGATTACCAAAATTAATTTGAATGGTTGCACCTCTATTTTTTGACATCTATTTGTTCCGATGTCTCTGTACACTTGCTCTTTCTTTCACTGTGTCACAATACGTTTTCACCTTTGCCAATTAGGGGCCATAAAATTGTTCGTTTTCTGGATTTGTTTCTTAAAATAACGAAAATTTCGAATATCAAAACACTTGAAAAAAATTGAAATGATAGCAGTATTTTGGATCTCAGCACTTTCCTAAACGATTTTTTTCCAAATGGGAAGTAGAATGTTACTGAGAACGGTAGGTAGTTCATCACCTATTCAAAAAGGTCGGTCAGAAGACTCACAACAACTTTGATCAACTAGCCTATATAATGTTTTTGAATATGGTCAACGAAAATATGTTTAAAGAAACTGAAACGGCAGTTAAAACCATTCTCGCAACTCCGTTCAAAATTCGGACAAAGCTTGACTTTTGCCCCTTCCTGTTCTCCTGTGCACTACTTCTACTGTGTTAAATTCAACAGTGACTGGGTATGTCTTCAGAACTTTCAGCCAATTCAAGTTTCATCAGACACCGATACAGCTTGGAATTCAAAATTTATGGCAGTTTACATTAATCATCAATATACGCCAGTCACGTATGGCTGTAGAAGACTAAGCATGCATGCAGTGAGCCACCTTCGTGATCACAGGTGGTTAAGGCTTCGGGAATTTTAACAAACGATGGTTTTCCTATTCACTCTTTTTGGGGAGTTAAATTTTTGAAACATAAAAATACAAAATAAATTTTATGGAACAAGTTACAACTTACGTTTCCGGCAATGTCGGCTATTTAGGAGACATTTCTAGGAAAAGAAATTTCTTAGTAATCTACGCGCCACCTGATGGTGGTTCCCCTATAAAAGAGTGTGATATTTTATCATTTTTATCATAAACTAGAATCCCCCATAGGCGTAAGAAGCGGTGGGCTGGGGGGCTAAATCCCCCAGTCAAAAATGTGGGCTGAAGTATGCTTCCGCCCCCCCCCCCAGATCGAAGGCCAAAAACCCCTTATTCGTCTCTTCTGTAAGACATGTCAAAAATTTTCAGTAATTTTCCTTAAAATTTGTCCAAAATGCTGCAATAAATTGCATCTGAGGACCCTCATATACCCAAAAATTTTCCCGGGGGAGGGGGAACCCCTCCCCTTAGACCTCTCCCCCAGGCCGGCGATTCGAAACAAGGATTAGCCCCCCCAGTCTCGAAAAGCTTCCTACGCCTATGGAATCCCCCATTGAAGAAGCTTCATACGAGCCTGAAAAAAATTGAAAACACGACGCCTTAAATACTATTAATGCACATGCCAGTGGTTAAATGACCCAGTAAACCTAAGTTAAACCTTGAAATTATCACGAAATACATACTTGACGAAATATGTACTTGACAGTTAAGGAGAAATTTTCCAATATATATACATATTTATAAATAATACATGCTATTTTTGAGATGGAAGGAATGATATCGTCCAAATTTGGAAATACTTTTTATTTGCACCAATTTTTAAAGATTGAGGCCATGCTTTGCAAAATTTTAGGGAGCGTTTGCCCCTCCCGTGCCCCTATTAATGTGCCTATCTTTCGACAAGTCTGCATAAATGTCTGTCATTGTTAGGCTGAGGGTTAGGTCCTAACCTAAGTCTTATCGTAACAGCCTAACACTGACATCAGTATGATAGACTTGTCGGAATATTACAGACGTGGGATCAGAGTGCAGTCCTCGTTTGCACCATAGTTCATATTCACAATGAACAAAATCCATGAAACTAATGAACAGTTACACTCTTAATGCAAAAGAGTGAAATTCACTCCAAAAGAGAGTAATTTGGGACCACTCCTAGTAAGAGTGAATTTCACTCAGGGGGAGGGAGTGAAAATTCACTCCAAATAGAGCGATACTTCACTCGTATGGAACGATATATCGCTCTACGTCGAGTGAATTTATACTCCACTCCGAGTGAAATTCACTTTTACTAGGAGTGGTCCCAAACTACAGTCTCTTTTGGAGTGAATTTCAGTCTTTTGCATTTAGAGTGTACTAACTTCCAAAATACATGATTAAATGACAAGACAGAAAAAGACCATGTTAGGCCAAGATTTTACCATCCTACGTGTAATAGGGGGATTCGGGTCTTGAAGATAAGTGGCACTTTGTCAGGGCCAAAACCTTTCAAAAAACACTGAAGGTGTTCCTACAAATTTTGAAAAAGAAGCCCTCATAAAGGAATTCCAAGGTCGAGGCTGAGGGTCTTAAGATCATATCCGGGACAGCAAAATGTCAACATTTTTATCAGCAGTTATATCCATGAAAAATTAAATTGCTACTCTAGAACATACATTGCCTGAGGATTTAAAACGTTTCACAAGTCTACGTAGAATTAGGGACGAGACCGGATGAGCCTTAGAACAGAATGCAAACACGAAGGGGCTGGGGGATTTGAATGGGGAATGGGCTTGCTCCCTGGCACATTGTTTTAAGTACGGAAGCAGAGAACATCGCGGTGGTGTGAAATCTGACATGCCAGTTTTCCCACCCCTTTCTTCAGTAAACATGGGAAGGAGAAATCAAGATACAATTTCTCCTTACCATTATCCACGGATAATGTGGCGTTGAGAAAACCAAAGTTAGTGGGGGGTACTTCAAGAAAGGGCCATTACACAGTGTCTATTTTCGAACACCCTGTCCATAAATAGACGCGCCCGCAAATGACACGGATTGGCGCTATGTAAATTTGATTATATTATTACCAACGTGGGATGATCCCACCGTGGTAGGGAGAAATCGTCGACGAGCGAGCTAGCTATGTTACTTAAATTGAAAACAGGATCGATGGACATAGTCTATTTATGGACAGGGTGTTCGAAAATAAACACTGTGTAATGGTCCTTTCTTGAAGTACCCCCCTCACTAACTTTGGTTTTCTTCACTCCACATTATCGGTGGATAATGGTAAGGAGAAATCTTATTTTGATTTCTTCTTCCTCACATTTAGTTCAAGTAAGGAGTGGAAAACTGGCATGACAGATTTCACACCACCGCGATGTTCTCGGCTTCCGTATTTAAGGGTGAAATTGTGATACCATTATCCCATACATTGCGGCACTATTTTCTTCTGTGTTGTTTATAGTTGGTTGCGATGGGGATAAGTTAGTGTGCCCCGGGAACAAATAGTTCTCGCTACGCCTGTGGAACCTTGTATGAATTAAAACCAACATTAATCGCATGTTAATGATATCCAATCCCCAGCCGCAGGGCTAGAGGCCACAGCCCCCACCCCCCGCCCCCGAATAAGTTTCAGTGTGAAATTATCGGTATTAGCTGTGAACGAGAGCGGCCAAAATGAGCGTAGACAATACCAGTATCTAGAAAATGCAGTCCCATCCTCCCCCAATCTCAGAAGCTTTCCAAGTACCCTGATTCCCAGCACCACACAAGCAGTGGCGTCGTCAGACTTTTCGAAGTGGGGGTACTGAGTGGGGCACAGCGTTCCGTCGGAGGGGTACATCAACATTAAGGACTGAGCGGCGCTGGAGGGATTTTGGTGTCGGTGACTGTGGCTGCGGGCGTTTGAGCCCAGGGGACCACCATACTGCGGTGGGGTCCATGGGGTATAGCCCTGGAGACTGGGGTATTTACTTAATTGTGAACATTAGAAAGAAGCATTTAACTATCTACATATGGAATGCGCACTAAGCAGACCAGAGACAAAAATAAAAATAAAAATCAGGATTTGACAATTTTTTGTTCCCCTTATTCCCACTTACAATTTAATGATTCGGGAGTGGGAAGGGGTTGTGAGTGGGGAAAATGAATCATGTTAAGGTTTGCATTGGCGTTAGAACGATATATATACTCATGCTACCCAATAGTAAATAATGTTGAGACAACTATCACGTATGCCAATGAGTGAAGCCCTCACATTAGAGCATCGAAGGCGCACCTCCTACGGCAGATCCGCAGCCCCGCCTGGACTATTTGAAAAAAAAGCCCTTATGTTAGGTTTTTGGGTGCCTTGAAATTTCAACAGTACTGTAGGTGAGAAAATGTGTGGCTAGTGCCAGGTGAGACCACCCCTGATGCAAGCGAGGCGCGTGCAGCCTAATTCGGTATTAAGTATTACAGGAAATTTCGTGCAACTCCTTATGGAGGGGTCATCATGTTATCATCCCTGGTGTGGTGCTTGGCTCCGCTTCGGCGAGGATTCAGAGCAACCTTCCCCTCGCAAACTGTAATTCACCGGTATTTAAAATAAACGGACATTAGCGTATGAGACGAAACTATTTAATTATCCTCATATATTAACGTGTGCGCGTTAAAAAAGGCAACAAAAACCGCAGTCTTAACAGCTTTCAGACACAAAATTGGACTAAAAGATAATCGATATGGTAACTGTAATGGTCCCATAGCTGTTAACGATAGACGCTGAAAAGTGAACTCTATAATATTTCCCAGCAAGGCAGTGCTTCACAAAGTTCACAAAAGTAGATGCCGCAAAAATGTAGTTTTGAGATCATTTTGTGCAATTTTACGCCCATAACGGACTGATAAATTGACAGTGAGTCCTCCTATCCAAATCGATATTTAAAGGGTGTGCTTGTACATAATTTTTATTAAAACCAAAATCTCATATGGGGGGGGGGAGCCACTGGGGTGCAGCCATCGTTTGGGGGCACGTGTTCTTTGCCCCACCCCCTTGACGATGCCACTGCACACATTTGAAACGCCAAGCTCCCCGTAATTTCTCCTCGGTTTAGACCACCAAATTAAAGGGTATAAAATGTTAATTGAATAGAATCATCAGCCAAAACTGCCTTTTGTTTTGTTTTCTTCTTTAAATATTTCGTACATAAGATAATGTATATTAATAACTATAGAAACAGGGGGTCTAGAATAAATCCTTGGGGAACTATAAAGAATCCAGCCAGAGAACTAAATGAAAACATCCACTCCGACACGTTAGCTTTCGCTTATGATAAACTAGATTTTCCATCTGGTTGGCACTTAAAAAGGAAAAGCTTTTTCTTTCACCTTCGCGGTTCCTCGGTATTTTGCATACCAATTTAATATATAAAGTTATGGTATACATAAAGACTGTATGTAGTGGACGTTGGATGTACACGCTCCTGATTTGCGATGTCCTAAGCAAGATTTTGTCGCGGCTTACACTTCCGCAAGGCTGTGTGGGGGCTTATTCTCAAGTCTCGGGTTCCTCCGGGGTCGGAATTCCTTGTGTTATTTCAGGTTTTCTGATAAAATGTATCACGCGTCAGTGACGCATACCCAGAGATCATCAATCGTTATGTACAGATGTTCGCGAAAGGCAAGTCATATAAGTCAAGTTGGAATACAAGCCACAAGTCTTTTGACGGCGAGTACAAGTCAAGTCCCAAGTCCGCTAGAAATACACTACTCGAGTCCAAGGGTTAGGAATTGAGTTTTTAACCACTGATTTACTCCATTGCTGACAGTGGTGTAACCAGCGGGGTGGCCGGGGGGGCAACTTGCCCCCCCCCCCGCCTGACACAAAAAAAGCGGGAAGGGGAGCAAAAAAACGGGAAGGGAAAAAAGGGAAGAAAAGAAAGGAAAAAGAGGGAAAGAGGGAAGAAGAGAAAGAGAAGGAAGAAGAGAAAAAGAAGGAAAAGAAAAGAAAGGAAAAGAAAAACAGGAAAAAGGGAAAAAGAAGAGGAGAAAGGGGAAAGAAAAGAAGGAAAAGAAAAGAAAGGAGGAAAAAAGAGAAAGGAAAAATGAAGTTAAGAAAGGGAAAATGCAATAAAGGAGCTAAAAATGAAAGGCAAAAAACTACAGACACAAAGCCCTCGTTGGTACTGTCGGTACGAAGCGCTTAAAGCTGTGAAGGAACTGTACCCTGCACTCTTATTAGCTCTGGAAAACATTGTAAATGACGAAAGATCTGCTTATAGTAATGCAGATGCAAAAGGGTTACTTGAATGTTTTAATAAATTGGAGTGCCTAGTTATGATTGAATTGTGGACAAATTTTGAGCGAAGTACAAAGTTTCGTTTTACCCATTTTTGGTCTTGAGAGGACAACTTCTCTAATAAAAACCTAAAATTTTCGGCGCGCTACGCGCGCAGGAGAGACATTCTGGTTTCTTCAGTAGTTTCATTCTACATCACTAGATAGCGCAAGTCCCTTCCCCTTACCATAACACGTAGGAAAAGTTCAGTTTATGTAGAGGTCGTAAATTAATCCCATATTGCAAAGCCTAGCTACTGTTCTCTTCTTGTGTGCCATGTGGTACGGCCAGTTGGTGAAGGACTCACCGAGCAATATTTGGCTATTTCATCGGATAGTCGAGGTAGTTTCGATACGATGCATATTATCTCCTATACGGTCTAGAACCCCTACACTACAGCTTTTCTTTCTTATTGTTTTTAATAATTACATAGGCCTATTTTTTTGTGAAAAATGACCCGAAAATTTTTCGCGCGCTTCACGCGCTTTGCAGTTTTACAGTTTAGATTCCGGAAAAAACATTTAATCAACTCGGAACTTATAGCTTTTCTAGTATATACAAATTTTAAGCAATATATGACCAGAATGAAATGGAGGCTAGTACACAGGCTTTCTTCAAATTCCACCTCACCAATACTCCACGGCATTGGGGCTGTCGGAGTTTCGGGTCGTTGGCCGGGCAAATCGTGGGGCTACCTCTACTCAACTTAATAATAAGTTAACAGATTCTGGCTGTAGAAACTCTCAGTTCCAACTAATCCACTGAAATCCATGGGGGATAACTCAACGCTGAATAATTTTGAATGAAGTCGGATAGATTGTAACAGACTTAAAGTGTTAAATTCAAATCAAACTTTACAAAATTTGCACAACAAGGACACATCTTTATAAAAAATCCTGGCAAGCGCCACTTCCGGTGATTTGGGATGTATTAAAATCTCAGATTTTCTCAGTACGCTAGGTCCACGCAAACCTATGGTGGCGCTTTGCTTAGATAGTAAATGGGGTTCAAACTTCCAGTCTTCGGACCCCAAGTCCAGGCCAGCTCAACTAATCTGTCCTCACAGAAATGTGTTTTATAAAAAAAAAATCAAATCAAGGTTTACATTTTTTCACGATGGCTGCTATCAAGCCTGACAAGTGCCATTTCCGGCTATCTGGGACGTATTCAAATCTCAAATTTTCTTGGTACGCTCCACGCCAACCTACATATACCCACATATAGTCCACATTTAAGAATTTCCAATGTCCTGCGAGGGAACCTATCACGTGTAAGAACATTAAGTGTGTAACTTCAACGTTTAGAAAAATATTTATTTTGATATGTTTGTCATGTTGACATTTGCATTGTTAAATTTGAGTTTGTGCAAATTTTTTTACCTGAACTAAGACACCATGACGTAAGTGTTCACCATATTGCATTTATTTTTGCATGCATTTAGGATGTAAAAATTCACAATTCTTTTCAGGTGGTGGTGGGGGGTCCAGAACACTTCCCTTAAGGCCCTAAGACACCCACAGACTGGCAGTCTGAGACTGCCACAGTTTACTTCAGCTCAACAAGTACCGGCAGAATCGGAAACTTTCTGGGAAACCTCTTGAGTCTTGCCCCCCCCCCCTTCCCGGACAGTCAGGTCTGGTTACGCCCCTGATTGCTGATCTCATTAACACAAATCAGATCGACGCGCCCTCCTGTGAGTACGTTTGTGAATTTTCTGCTTATTTGAACTTGAAGTAGTCAATTTTGTAATATTCAAATTTTATGCTTGCAATCGGGCCTACAGCATTCGTTTCCAAAATACTACTATTATTCTTTCCACAAACCAGGGAGTTGTCAACTCCCTGCACAAACTGAAAAAAATACAAAGTACAATTAAAGCTATTTTCATTTTACCCAAAACATTATTATACATTAAGCACACACATACAAAGGAAAGATACAAAATTATATGTTGTATAGAATTTCCAAAGAGGTTACTATTATAACTCCTGAAATATGACGTGTAACCCTGTTTAATCACGTGACCATATATATAAGGTATACACTCTGTATACAAAATTGTGAATCATATAATAAAGATATGCTGTCAACATCACAGTATATAAGCCACACATAACTGAAAACAAGAGTAGCCTCATTACCTGTCGAGGTAATGGACTATCCTGATAGACCTTAAACATTGACGTCACACGACGTCATTTTGGAGGCAAAACAATTAAGCACATGGCACGCACGCAGTAGACTTTGCACACGCGTGCAGTAGACTTACCTATCCGATTGGTTGACAAATCAGCTGTCTGCATTTGTAGGCGTAACTTGCAATAAAACGAGCTTACCTCCAAACGAGGAAGCACTTTCTGCTCTGTGACGTCATATGCATAAGGTCTATAGGATGGCTATAAATACAGCCATTTAATTGTCTTTATTGTCCAGTCAGCACCTTAGTTGATGGCACGTGGCTTATATAATGTGAGACAAACTATTCACTTTGGTTTCACAAAAATGTAATGAACTCTTTACTATAACCTTGATGACCCTTAAGTAACTGGGTGCGGACAAATATCAGTAATAATATGCTATAAAGATGAATGGAAGGAATAGTACAACTGTCATTGCATTGCTTTGGTATGAACTTTCATAAGAAATCCAGGCCTATTTCGCACTTCTAGGAATAGAATCGGTTAGCTTTTCCATGAGATACACACTAGCAGTATTAAAAAGGTCAATATGAATTAAGTACAGAATTCGATAACACAGTCTTTATAAAAAACAGAAAAGAAAAACCTTACACGATCCCTTCTTTGACCGGGGAGGGGGGAGAGACTGAGGCTCACTGAGCAGCCCTCTTAAGCTCCTCCACACTGTCACACTCGTAATATGAAGACCTCACAAGTGGTAGAAGTCTGTTCTTGTACACACATAGTATACGGTATTCCCCTACTCTTAAAAAGTTCTAATACCAAAGCAATAAATCCATCTGTTTGTTCCCCACATGATGATGTGCAAGTGCGATTAGTGGTTACTTGGACCAAATCCTTCTCAATAAACATCGTCTTTGAACTCTGTGTTCCGTTCTTGGCTAAAAAGTTACCAAATTAAAAAAGTTACCTTGTTCAAAGCTGGTTGTCGTGTAGCCGATACTAAAACCTCAAGATGCCGTAGTTTAAAATTTAGAAACGTTTCTTTTATCTGTTTCAGCCAAGCAAAGCCTGAGCTCTTTGGGATTTTTTGTTTGTTAGTTTTTGGTTTTGAGATCACAACAACTCCACAAAAATTTCATGTTAGATTTAGTCGGTGCTCTATGGAAATAGGGGCCTACTTAAGTACGGGAGTACAATATGAAGCGTATTATGTCTATCAAAGGTACAGGCTTTAATTAATCATCGGTAGGATATAAAACTTGCTAAGATAGCTGTGTCACCAGGACGATGGAGCATATTACGAAGAGAAGCATAGAAAAACGAGAAACGGACGCCGAACTTGTTTCAAATGATGAGTAGACTACTCGGTTGTTGAGATTTTGTACCGGGCGGTAGTTATCAACTAAATGATGCTGGTTTTCATCTCCATCTTCATATTCATGCAGACCTCTGAGCGCTTCAAGCTGGTCAAATATATAAGAATAGTTGCAAAAAATAATGATCAGTTTGAAATTAATGAACTAGGAATCTGATAATGATTTGAGACTTGAGTTTTTAAGTGATTTGTGAGCAGGTCGCCGTGTGAGTTCGCATGGTCGTTATTTTTTATGCCAATTATGTTTTCTTTTTTTCATAGGCGTAGGAAGCCGGGGGGGGGGGCTGGGGGCTTAAGCCAGTCAAAAATGTGGGGGCTGAAGTATGCTTCTGCCCCCAAGATCCAAGGACAAAAACCCCTTATTTGTCTCTTCTGTAAGGAATGTCAAAAATTTGCAGTAAGTTTCCTTAAAGTTTGTCCAAAATGTTGCACCAAATTGCATCTGAGGACCCTCAAATACCCAAAAATTTTCCAAAGGGGAGTTTTCCAAAGGGGAGGGCGACACCCCTCCCCTTAGAGCCCTCCCCCAGGCCGGCGATCAGAAACAAGGTTCAGTCCCCCAGTCTCGAAAAGCTTCCTACGCCTATTTTTTTCATTTAAGAGGAGCAAATAAGGACATATTCTCAACCTTCAAATCTATTTCAAGACTGAGTGGTAAGTTAAGTGTAAGTACGAAAGGCTGTGAGTGTGCGCGCCCTCTCTCTAGTCAATTACGTAGTTCTTCATTACTGAAGCAAGCTCAGCATACAAACGGTAAGTTGAAAGCACGCCCTTTTTATTCTAAACATGACACTTTTCAAGGATGACTGCCAGATTGATGGATTGAAATAGTCGTATCATACAGTGGCATCGTTAGACTTTTCGAAGTGGGGGCACTGGGGGACAATGTCCTGCCGAAGGGCCACACCAAAATGGACTGAGGGCCTCTCGAGGCGTCATGGTGACGCGAAACGCTCCCCTGTAGGCGCTGGGCCCGGGGCCACCGTGGAGCCCCTTGTGGGGTCTAGGGACAACTCTCCCGTGGGAGTCCAGGGGGCGAAGCCCCCGGAGGCTCTGGGGTATGTACCAAATTGTGACCGTCAGAATGAAGCATTTAACTATCTCCAAATGGTATTGGCCCTATGCAGAACAGAAAAATAGAAATCACTAGTTGACCATTTTTGTTAGCCTTACTCGCACTAACGATTTAATGATTGCGGGGTGGGGGTGGAGGAGGTGAATGGGGAGGACGGATTATGTTAATGTTGCATTGGGCTTTTAAAAATAAATCCACCCATGCTGCTTAATAGGAGTCAATGTTGAGACAACTACCTTCCAGGTATGCCAGTAACTGAGGTGAAGCCTTCACATTAGAACATCGAAATCCAAGTAGGCGAGCAGAAAATTCTGGTATTAAGTATCTGTGATAAATTCGAGCAAGTGCTTACACTCCTACTGGAGGTATCGCCACTTAATGATCACTGGTGTGGTGCTTGGCTTCGCCTCGGCCAAGTTTCAAGAAAGCAAACTTCCCCTTGCCAATTTAAGGCACGGATATTTAAAACAAACGGATATCAGCCTATGGGAGTGAAGCAATGCAATTGTCCTCATATTCTTTGGATGAGAGTTGAAAAGGGCAACGAAAATCGCAATTTTTACAGTTTTCGAACATAAATTCTGACTGAAAGATAATTGACTTGGGAATTGTTTTGAAGGGAGAGGACTCACGGTCGCAGTCAGTCACATAGCTGTTGAAAATTGATGTTGAAACGATAGCTGTGGGTGATATTCCCCATAGGCGTAGGAAGCGGGGGGCTGGAGGGCTTTAACCCCCAGTCAAAAATGTGGAGGGCTGAAGTATGCTTCCGCCCCCAAGATCCAGGGACAAATACCCCTTTTTGGTCTCTTCTTTAAGAAATGTCAAAAATTTGCAGTAATTTTCCTGAAAATTTGTCCAAAATGTTGCACCAAATTGCATCTGAGGACCCTAAAATACCCAAAAATTTTCCAAAGGCTTAGACCCCTCCCCAGGCCGGCGATTCGAAACAAGGTTCAGCCCCCCCCCCCCAGTCTTGAAAAACTTCCTACGCCTATGTATCTCCCAATAAGGCAGTCCTTGACTTCGCGCGCCTAAAAATTGTATTTTGAGAACACTTTTTACACTGATAAAGTGACAGTAAGTCCTCGTGTTTATATCGATATATTAATGGTGTGTTTGTGCATGATTTTATCAATACCCAAAATCACAGTTGTGGGGGGCACACGGGAGAGAGTGGTACAACCAACGTCACGGGAGGTAAGTGTCCCCCTGCGCCCCCCCCCCCTTGGCGACACCTCGGCTCGTATGTTATTTTGTATTTTATTGTTTTTACCTTCTTTTTCATGTGATATAAATATTCAAATAAAATTTGTGAAATGATAGAGTAGCCCAATCAAATTGAATTATTTTAATACATGCATGCCCTTCATCAGTCACATGAATTACCTGACTGGCTGAAATTTTGACTGCCTCGTTGAACACTGTCCAGATGACGACTTCATTGCATTGAGGTGTTGTAAGAGAGCCATTGTAGCGGAAGAAACTTTTTACATCATTTGGAAGAAGATCCTGTACAGAAAAGGTGTCGTTTTCCAAAGAAACGACGTCATCTGCAAGAAGTAATTATAGAAAACAGCGTGACATAATTAAAGATATTTTTTAGTATTAAAAGTTGATAGTTACTCAATTTTCAAGGATAGTAGTCAAAGAGGGGTACATATAAGGTCAAAGTACTGTTTAGCACTTATGAAGTAGGTAGGTAAAAAAGAAGGAGTAAATAGTGCTAAAAGTTGTGAAAAATTCCACGACGTTTTGGGTTTCATCAGGTGGCAAGTTTGCCACCTGATGAAGGCTTTAAACCCAAAACGTCGTGGAATTTTTCACACTTTTAGCACTATTTACTATCCTCCGGCCTTCATTACTCTCCCTCTATCTTTGTACACTGTCCTTCAGTGGTTGAAGAGCCAACTTAAGTCTAGGTGACGGAAATTCTCCACGAGCTAAAAGAAGATGTTGTTGTAAGATTTACGAAATACAAAAAAAAGAAATATTTATAAAATTTGAATGTTCAACGATACATCACGTATAAGTTAGCTGATTTGCATGTTATGTAGTTGCTGCTATTACGTCGTTTGCATGGTATTTTGAAAGTTACGTAAACTAATTTCTATGATTTTATGTGTTTTTCGACGATGTTCGGGATGTTTGAATTACATTTTGTGTTTGTCTCTGTTCCTTTTGTTCTTCGTCTTTGTTCATCTCGAGGTTCAGTAAGTTGTGACCGCATACGTTCAAGTAGGCCTATTACAACTAGTTTGTAAGCCTTTTCCAGACAGGTTAACCTGATTTCTCAAGTGGCGGTTCGTGGGACATTTGCGGCCAGCGACGTGCACAAAAATGGCCCACCAATGATTCAAGAAGCTAAAATTTTTAATAAGAACCAAACCTGTTGAACGAAGAGCCCTGGCTACTACAATAAATTTAAAGCAAAAAGATCATTAAGTAAAAGTGGTCCCCGGCCCGAAACAATTGAGAATCCCTGGTCTACAATAGCAGAGTTTAATGATTGAAATGTACAAAAGGAACTAGGAGTATAAACAATGTGTCCAGCTGATCGTTAGAAAGCTTTAGGGGCCGTGAGAACACATAGGCTACACAGCAAACGGTCAATGGAGATGGCAGACGAACTCTGCGAAGATGATGTTCCTGGGGCAAAAATTGACTGGAGGAAAAACATGTAGATTCCCTTAATAAGAAAACACTGACAGACTGCAAGGAGGCGGCCTAGTTCGGTTTACACCGGGGTCATGCCAAGATGTACATACCTGCTATAGCTAGCTAACGTTAGCTTTGGTGCTATTACTACTGTGCTACTCCCTGGTTGAAAGTTTAACTCCCTTCCCATGATCCTTTGTATACGTGACGTAATCATTGAGTTCTACTATCTCCATGCAATTTAAGAATCTGAATGGTTGCCTCCAAGCACAGATATTCAGTTGTACAAGAATGGAAGACCCTTTCCATTGATGTGCACATGACATAAAAGCACCGGTCAAAATAGCTTAGCCTACATATGCTTACAGGGGATAAGTTTTGCTCAAGGCCCTAGCACTTTTCTTACACACATGTGTTGCGAAGGAACTACTGTGAGTATGCCCTCCGTATACCCAAGAATTTCTTGTCTGCACTCCCCTGGTACTGAACGGAACACTGAGTCAAATCATGTTCGTTACGACACCCTGCTCTGTGAGTCAAATAAGCCTATATACAGTTGAATAGACATACAACCTCATTTTGTGGGAACGTAAGGTAAACTTCACAAATACAAATCTTGAACAAGACTAGACGGTAACTTATTGTGGTGTGATTAAAGGGGAATATTCATGATCCCAGACAGTTCCAATTCTCCCAACTATGCATCTTCTAGCTCCTCCCATAACTGTATGAGGCAGGCGCGGATCCAGGGGGGGCCTGGGGGGCCCGGCCCCCCCCCCCCCCTCGCCACGAAAAAAAAACGAAAGGAGAAAAAAAGAAGAAAAAGAAAAAAAAAGAAAAGGAGAAAGAAAAATTAAGGGCAGAAAAACGAAAAAAAGTGTCTAAGAACGTATTCAAAGTATATATTTCGGTAGGGGTTGGGTGGAGCTATCGCTGGATTATCTATTTATATATCTTTCAAAGTGGTTGGCGACGAAAGGAGAGCTACAATGTTCGAAAACAGGTGAATAGCTGAGTAATGATCCTTGACTTAAGATCTAAATAAGTAAACATCGTGACATATGTAGTATGGGCTCGGCTAGCTGCACTGAATTTTAGCAACAATTTTGTGTCAAAGAGTGAAATTTTTTGTAATCTAGAGGGATTGAGAGGCAAAGTTTTCTTCATACAGATCTTGCAGAATGAATACGGAAGACAAGCTGTCAGGTGACGTGCTATTGTGCACAGTGGCACCAGCTGTTGCAGGCAAAGTAGCAGCGTGCATATCCTATTCGATTTCAAAACTGTCTGAAAAGTTTTAAAATGAACTCAAAAGGCTTTTAAGCTACAGACAGTGGCGTCGGCACAGTGGGCAATGGGTGACGTGTGTCCCCCTCCCCCATCGATTCTTGAAAATTGAAAATGGCCCCAAAAGTCGTTTAAGCTACAGATTTCTGTGGAGGGTGTAGGGTGAGATGTATTTTTGATGACTGGTTTATTTGTTCTAACCATTTTCTTTCACAAACTGTTCTCAAACTATCATAAGTCTTGGAAATTCTTGACAAATTCCAAATTTTCGCACGCTCCGCTAGCGTCAAGCCTTGTGTCAGAGTTGTCTTTACTATCGATAGCTTTCGGTAACTACTCACTGGGGAACAAAGGAGCAAAAGTGCTTTTTAAGAATTCTCAGTCAGAAGATTCGTTTCTGAATAGCAGAGGTTGGTGGGAAAATGACAGTGTCCGATGCAGGTTCTGAAATGCAGGTTTTGTCATGGACATATATTTTATTCAAAATTTCGGCGCGCTTCGCGCGCATACGACAGGGTTTACACCCGATTTTATATACCATTGACAAGGCTATGACGCAAGAAATTATTCAAATGCAACATTTTTGTAAAAAGTACATCTCCTTCTCTGCAGGGCTCTCATCATTATGGGATCTTTGACTAATCTAGTCTAGCACATGATTTGAAAGATTGAAAGTACGTAATTGCCGTTGCCCCTGAATGATGGAACAGACTGCAATTATGCCTAGAAATCGTACACTTTTGTTGCACCAGATCGCATCTGAACTTATTGCCTTCCCGTGACGCAAATTCTGGCTACCACCAACTGCTTCTTCCACGCCACCAGGACGGCGATTCACAAATGTGAAAGTCCCCCCCCCACACACACAATGAGGCTCTTCCTTGTGGAAGAATAAACCTGTTTTATTGCTTAAGGCCATGTCCTGGTGAGCATACAAGGCTATAAAATGTAATAAAAGTACTATCTCTGCCTTGTGTGGAATGTGAGCTACTCTGCATCTTTCAAATTTTCAAACTTTGATGTCAATCAAAGAGCAGTCACCAACTGAGAATTTTGATATACATACACTAAAAATATACTTTGGGGTGATGACTGTCTGTCTTTAAGTTTTCTTATCTGATCCTCAGCCGGAAAATCTGCATGCCTGGAAGTTTGGAAAAATATGGTATGATTAATGACGAAAGCCACAGTGAATCAGGGTCAGTAATTTTCCACGGTGTACAAAATGCCTACAGAGCGAGAGACGATAGGAACAAGACCGTCACCCTTTTCCTTCCCTAACTCGCACCAACTCCATCATGCTTGGTCGCAAACACCCCTTTACATACTATTTCTATCGTTTCCTGTCTTGATAAGCTCAACGAGAAGATCCTGCCTGCCGTATCCCCTAAACAAACCCCTAAGAAAATGCTTCTTCTTTACCGAACGCAGTTCACGAAAACACATAGGCAATGGTCGTACTTTTGGACTTTTATCTAGTCGTTATATTTTATGTTCATTTTACCTGTGACCTCTTTTAAATTTTTGTCAAGGAATTTAAATTTGACACTTAGACCACTGGGAGCTGGAAAATGGCTCTCTGACATTAAGAATCCTTGCAAACTTTTCAAATGTAATGCTATGTTCTCGGTTATTGCAGAGAGTTTCAAAGTTATCAATTGTTTATGTCAGATTGTTTGATTAGATTTTTGGACCCTTACGTTGTTATGCAAATAGTTTCTATTGTCATCGAGCTTCGTCTAGGTTGAACAGGGAACTTGAGAGCTCCGGTTAAAATAGAAGCCAGAAAAGATTGTTGTACTTCGTTTGCGGTTAATACGAATATTCATTCAATAATTATCTTACAAAGCCAGATTAATTTCTACTCACATGCCAGGAAATCCTGACTGATCGTTTAATCCATACTAGTAGACGGTATAGGTCTGTGGATTTGTCACATTGTCATTCACAAATATGACGTTTATCAACTCGTACAAATGTAAACGAAAGGTCAGTCTAAGAGTATACACGTGACCGTTAGAGTATTATTATTGTCTTTAATTTTCACTTTGTACAAATCTGCTTCAGTGGGACAGGGGTTGCGCCAGGATTTGCCAGACGGATGGCAGCAATCTCATGCCCCTACAAAGGCGATGAGTTGCCAAAAGGAAGAAAAATGCGAACTGTTCGGCGCGCGAAGCGCGCAAAAATTTTTGACCTTTTTGCAAAAATTTGAAATTTGGGGGTGTTTTTGAAGAAAATTCGAAAAACTTGAGTTTTTTTCATGGAAAAGTGGAAATTTGGGGTCTTTATTGAAGAATATACCTATTTTATGAGCAACATCAAGCAGGTCGTCGGGGCGACTGAAGTTCGTTGGGATAACATTATATCGTGTACGGATTAAGCTCCCCGACCAAATTGGAAAATTTCCCTGACGGGGGCAGCCCTCCCCGTTGGGGGGCATGGCCACCTGACCCCCGCTGGCGTCACCCCTGCAGTGGGATGAATCTTTGAATTTGTCACTCTGGAGCAACAGCAAGGAAATATGTTAGCCTAACTTCCTTTTCCAAAATAGGAAACTAAAACTGAAATATGTTGCCCCGAATTGCCTTGAAGGGGTCCGTGTCAAGAAGTCAACTATCCTAATAAATCATTTTCTCGAAAAGGATGGTTCTCAGACAAGAATGGATTTGTGAAGTTGTTTGTAAGATGTTGAAGACACTAAGTTTTGGATATGTTTGCAACCGTCAGTGCCCTCAACGTAGGTGACTACAGCAAATTGCAGGGAATCATCAAAATTCAACTGATTGCGCTATCTTAAAAGGACGTGACTGAATTTATCCAAAGAGAATACGCAGTCCCCACCCCCTTGTACAAAAGATGAGGTAAATCTTCCGCATCTCCCATTTTCCTGAAAAGCATCTTCCGTAATGTTCCAGACCAAGAACATATCAAAGCAAAGGTAAAAAACAGTAGTTCTGCATGCGGCAGGCAATCAGTTAACATTATACAAAAGACAGTAACATGGTTGTACGGGATCCGAGTAAACTTATTCCCCACTGGGGTAAACAGCATCGCCTTTTAAACAATTACCATATGCTAAGATTTTAAAGGGCACGCAAGAAAGAAACGCGATATTAAGGGCTACGAGGCAGGCAAAATGATCAGAGTTGAGGTGGGCAAGACAGGGCTTCCTTTTCAATATTGCATTGTTTGTTTGATTTTTCTGTAATCTATTTAGTTGTTCTGTTTTACCTGTTGTAGGGGTATCCACGTTTATAAGCTTTGCCAAGCTTCCTGTGGGTACTTCCCGGTCTGTCACCTATATACCTATTAAACCTATTCTGTATGCAAATGACCGAAATAAAATTGTTGTCGAAACTTGAAAAGTAGAGCCGGCAGGTGCACAGAACTTAGGACACGACGGAGGAGGCCATGAGGAGGTATAGGTGGGGGTGTAGAGGGTGGTATAGAATTGAGGAGGGTGGGGTGGGCTAAGGAGGGATTTTAGTGGCGGAAGGGTGCGCAGAGCTGGGGATGGCGATGAAGGCCTAGGGGGAAATGAAGTGGGGTGAAGATGGTGGCAGAGCTAAGGATGGGAGGATGGTTGACGTGGAAAAATTTTCATGGCTGAGGTGCAGAGAGCTGATGTAGGAATTAGGAAAGCCTGACGTGGATGCCATGGGTACAGGGGCGGTATTTACTAACATTTGCGTAAGTTCTTGCGTAAGTCAAAATACTTACGAACTGCGTAAGTACTTTAAGTGGTATTCACGAAAACAACTTACGCAGTTCGTAAAGATACGCAGCGTAACTACAATACATGTGCATGAGCCAATCGTGTGTGCGGTTAAATCTTGCTTTGATACATTTTGAACCAATCACATTGACTGTTATTGTTAGAACGACACACACGGTCTTCTGTGGCTAGACGCGCGGTCCTACAATCTACACAACTGTACACAACGCGTGCTTCTGTATGTGTTACTATGGATATTTTGTACTTACGAAAATTCTGAAGCTTGCGTAAAGTTACGCAAAATATTTACGCACTTTTCTCTTCGTGAATACCGACTAAGCAAGATACCCTTCGTAAGTCTGACTTACGCAAGTTTTTGTGCGTAAGTATTCTTTGTGAATCCGGCCCCAGATGAGGAAGGACTGGATTTAAATGCGTTGGGCTGAACAGGATGGGAAAGAGCTGAGAAAGCTGAACAGGATGGGAAAGAGCTGAGAAAGGACGGGTTGAGGTGGGAAAGTTATGGCCGAGGCGGGTTCATTAAAGACAATTTTATACACCTTGAGAACTGGAGAAATGAAGCGATTAACGTTTCTCTAAATTTGCTAGTGACACTTTCGAAGAGGCATTGTTTTTTAACTCTTTGGAAATAAGGTGACAGTGGATACTGGCAGCATAACCCACACACAAGTGCATCAACAGGTTCTCAAAATTGGGGTGGGAACCAGAACCAGTGCGAAAGCGAAATGCAAAGTCCTATACGCGTGGGTTAAGGGCCCAGAAATCATGGATTCTAGATCCACGTGTTGTAATCTGAGATTTGGTTCAACAGTCATCGCCAACTAAAAAATTTACTAATTTAAGTTAGGTTCTAGAAAGCTGGGAACAAACAGTGCGATACCATCCCATTCACTTTCATCAGTGGAGAGGAGGCTTGTCTCGCGTCCCCACCTATTGGAATCCATGCACACTAGGTAGGGGCCAAAGGCGTGACAGGGTTCCAGATAACACGCAAGTAAAACAATCGAAAGATATGTAAATAAGGAATTACACACTTACCTTTGTATGAAACTGCTTCTAACATATCAATGAAGGGTTTGTAATTACTGTTTTCATTCTCGCCAACCTGTAATTAAACATAAAACACAATCAATAATGCGCATTTTTGACAACTTGTTCCATGAATGGATCCGTGTGACATATATACATTGAAAATTTTACATTCCACAGGAAGGTCAATTCAGTAGCTCTACCCGGCTGATCTGTTAAAAGGTCTTTCAAGCAAAATTTCCACCCTACATACGCAGGCGCGGATCCAAGGGGGGATTTCCCGGCCTCCGCCGCCCTTTTTTTGCCACAACAACAATAACGAATACGCGAAAATTAGCATGTTAATCTAGGAGAATATTCAAGGGGGCTTTCAGATCCTTTTCAAATGTCTGGATCCGCGCCTGATACGATAAGAACTGACGTTAATGTCTTTCTTGTGCCCTCTCCCCTTCATCGACTGTTCTTCCCCCTCTGTTTCAATGCCCTCCTCCATCAACTAACCCTCTCCATTCCATATTGACCTTCTGACACTCCAAACAGCGTGCAAACTGCAAGGCAACGTGTTTTAAGACCGACTTACACCCCACAATAACTCACCACTGTAAAATAAATGCTAAACGTACAGGCTAGCTGCTTTAACACTACTTAATTGTTCGTTTGTATTTAAGCCTGTGAATTCTGACTACCCCCATTCAAGCTATACCTTCAAATATTGGTCACTCTGATTGGTCAATGATAATTCGTGCATATCAGTGAAATGTGATGACGTGACCTTAATTAAGAGTAAACAACTCAGATTTAATTGAGATCATACACAGTAGTGTTTCTTAGCAGATATGACATTAGGCCATTCAAATCATTAAAAGCTATAGATATATTTAGGAGGGGTCATAGACAGAGATATCATTTTAAATTGAAAGACGTTCTAACAGATACTTACAAGTGCCTGGACCCCCCTAAGGACTGGGGGCTGTAGAATATGCCCAGGTTATTTCCCGCCTGTCGTAAGAGGCAACAAAAATGAAGGACTTGCACCGTGTTTGGACTGTATTTAAAACCGAACTTGAACCGTATTTGAAACCGTATTTAATTTTACCTTTTTATCTAGTTGACTCTATACAACACATTCGTGTTGGTGTGTCGTTAAATCTTATCTAACTAACTACAAGTGCCTGGAACAAAGAAATTTAGGTAACAATCAGCATGCACACATTTTCTGGGGCCAACAATTAGTTCACTGGGCACCAACAATCTCCCCTTCCCACTCCTCTGAATCATGACAAAATGACATATTTAAGTGTGATATGTGGAAATTAGTTTATGATTTCCAACATGCGACTCAAAGGTGTATATCACAAAAGCATACACTTCTTTTACAAAGTGGATAAATGTTCCTCAAGGAGATCCTACGACCTGCTGACTGATGAGGGAATGCATAGAACTCCGTACTACGAAGATATAACAACTGAAAAACTTTGACCTGCTGCGTAGAATACACATCAAGGAGTAGATCTTATGCCATTTCGTTCAAATGGGTAGCGTATCATCAGATGACGAGCTCGATATCAGATCGTGATCAAAAACTGTGTGAATGCGCTCGGGATATAAATGCACTGCGCGGATCAAGACCTCAAGTCGGCCAATCCTAAAGACCATGATCTCTTTTTCAGATCACCCTAAATCAAGCCCTCAGCCAGGGGAAGGGGTAGGGGCGGCACCCCATCTAGAAAGATAAGAAATTACAATTGCCTTAGTGCATTGTAGTATATCTTGCCCCAGAAGATATATTTCGCCCCCTGGAAGCCATCCCCCCTTCAGTACCTCGTCTGGCTACAGGCCTGCCCTGCCATGAATTCTGCATGTGAATGGTCGCTTCATCACGATAACGTTTACTTTCAAATGCTCTAAAGTTAACCGTGCGGTAATCACGCACAAATCTCAACATGCCTTACTTTCTTTTCTCAAGCCCGTGGAAGTTCGTGTACATTTTGATAACGAGCTCTTTATCTTGATCACTGTTTGCCACTCCGTATGAATAAGAATGTGATCTTAGCAGGGAGAATCACAGGTTACCGTTTACTAGATAGGGAACTCGTCATCAAACTTTCCACCAACTTCCGCTGGCCTAGACCACAACAAACTTCACGATTTCTCC
Organism: Holothuria leucospilota; assembly: GCA_029531755.1. NCBI lineage: Eukaryota > Metazoa > Echinodermata > Holothuroidea > Aspidochirotida > Holothuriidae > Holothuria > Holothuria leucospilota. Next base: position 53,839,596 of record CM055964.1, read on the forward strand.
ACATCAAAATCACAGTAGTATTCACCAGGGGTGGCGCCAGGATTTGCCCGACAGGGGGGCCAAGCTTCCCGACGGGGGGCCAGCAGCCCGAAGCCCCGACAACGGCCAAAAGGACTAAAAACGCAACATTTTTGGCGGGCAAAGCGCGCCCGAAAATTTTTGGCTTTTTTTACAAAAAAAAAAATTGAAAATTTGGGAGTTTTTTGAAGAAAATTTAAAAAATTTGGATTTTTATGGAAGAAAATTGAAAAGTTTGGGTGTTTTGTAAGGAAAATTGGAAAATTTAGGGTCTTTTTTGAAGAATCTGCCCTCCCTATGAACAAAATCAAGCAGATCGTTGGGGTGACTGATGGTCGTTGGGACTTCACATTTTATCGTACGGATTAAGGCTCCCAGACGAAACTGGAAAATTTCCCCGACGGGGGGGGGGGCAGCCGTCTCCGAAGGGTGGGGGCATGGCCTGCTGGCGCCACCCCTGGTATTCACATGGTGCAACAAACAAGTGATCAAGATGGGGCTCTCGTTTGCTCATTTAGACACAAGGCATGACAGTCTTCTATAGTTGTATCTATGAGTGCTAAAGATATAAAGTATTTCTCCTAGTAGCAGCTCCAACTGATCAAGGCAGGGAGCTGCCTCTAGTGGCAGCTCCCTTATCAAGGCATCCACGATGCGACGTTTTGCGAAAGTGGACATGTACAGTGCTATTTCATCCTGCTGCAGGGTACATGATTAATGTGTAACATCTATCCATGGAGCAAATATTTGGACAGGTAGTAGCTCCATAGACCCTTTTCCAAATAGCAATTGCAAAGAATTGTGGGATAGTGTTTTTGTATGCCTCGTTTTTCGCCACAGTAATATGCCACTGACAAAAACGACGCATACCAAACTCTATCCCACAATCCTTTGTAATTATTTGGAAAAGGGTCTATGATCTATCGTGGGTGGCAACTCCCTAGTTCAACAAATAGGCTAGCCAAGCGAACTTGAAAAATAAACAGGAAGGAAAATCCTTGCTAGTCTCTGATAAACACGGGCTTAAAGTTCAAATCGTCAGGATCGTTGATGGAATGTATGGTCCCCTAGATGAACTTGAGACAAAACTCAAATATAAAACTGATCCTCGTTTGCAAATTGTAAATATATAAATACACAAAAAGGTGCAAAAGGCATGTAGTATATTGATCAATAAGTTTACAGTGAGCCCATTGTCTTCCGAGAGGTGAGGACTTGTTTCGCGAAGAGGGTGTCACATAACATAACAGGTAAATAGAATAAAATGGCAGAATGAGGTTAAGGGGTAGAAATGTTTGATATGATGCAGAAATATTGGTCATATTGCAATGAGTACGGTTATTGATCTATCATACTCTGGACTACTATTGCGGTGTAGTGCATTCCACAAAAAGATGGGTTATTTTATACTTATTCAAAATGGTCACTTGGCTATGCATTCCTTTGGCAATCCCTCAAAAAAAAAAAAAAACAAACAAACAAACAAACAAACAAAAAAAAAAAAACTCTGCTATGGTAGGCGGGTCGTTAAATTTACAACCTAGGTAGTAATTTCTGTATTCGTGTTTACAGCCTACTCAACGGAATGGTTCGTAGGCTGGTAGGGTGTAGACTGTATGTCAGCATGATATTATATCAATTGAGTAATACTTAAAAACTGCATAGGGAAGATCCAGGGACGACAAAAACGATAGCCCCCTCCCGTGACAAATGTAAGGGCTAAAGTACGCCCCGTTCTCCGCACTATGTAAGGGGGAAACCCCTTATTTGACGTTATCCTCGTGAAATATAAACTTTTTCAATAATATAAAACTGCTAATAAATGAGCTTCGAAACTTTCCAGACTGCTGTATCAAAGTGCATCTAAAGACGGGTTAAAATAATAAAAAATCAAAGACGGTGGTCCAAGACGTTTAGCCTCCTGCTAAAAATAGCTTTCTAATTCTACGCCTATGAATCATATTGTGGGGCCGCTGTCTGGGCAATTTTCGTGGGTTAGGGAGTGGTCCACAGAAATATTATCCACAAAACTCAATGGTTAAGGAGACTATGAGCTGCGATAGTTAGGCCTACCTCCTTCACTTACATATGCACTTCCCTAATTGCACTACAATCCCTTTCTGGCAGAATATCAGTACACGTGGCGTTATTGTGCGAACGAAACCGTCGAGGGCGGCGGATTGTCGAGGGAACCAGTCACTCCAGTATTACTTTCATATCTCTACTAACTTCACTCACCTGCAACTTGCATGATGATGTTACAGTCAAATACTTCATGTAACGTTGCAGGTAAAGTCATGAGCGTGGATCATGGGGGACGGGGGACATCCCCCTCACATTTTTGGAAGGGGAACATCTCCAATAAATCCCACCACTTTTTCAAAAATGAATAGAACTAAAACTGTGATGAATTATAATATAACATAGATTACGAATTGACACTACATTTTAAAAGCAAAATTACACCCAAATATGGCACCGAAACACCTTCTAATTTCCTTTTCTTTTCAAACGAGAGGGGGAACCCTCCCCTTAGACCCTTCCCCCAGGACGGCGATTCGCAAATGGTGATAAGTCCCACCCCCCCTCCACCTTTGGAGATGGATCCACGTCCTTGTGTAAAGTAAGGCAGTAAGGTATTACCTTGCATCTGTACACACAAAGATCCCATAAGGAAAGAACCATATGATAATGTGGCTTTGGAAAGTTAATTAGCAGTCATGCCCCTCCCCAAAATTATTATAATAATTCAGGCTTTGAAGGACAATTGTTTTACGACGCTAAGCGACCACAAATGTGGGAGAAGCCTGTATGGCTTATAAATTAAAGTTTCACGTCGTGTGGTTAACCAACTGAACAATTTAGATCATGTTTTTTTTTTGAAAAGCTAGTTCAGATGGGAAAACCGTACACTGTTCTTGGATGAAAACTCACCTTACTTTCACCCGGTAGGGGATCGAACCCCGAACCTCCCGGTTGCCAAGCTTCATTGCTTCAAATGTCACCGCCTTTATCCGCACTCTGCCACAGCACCGGTGTAAAACTAAGGCAAACATCCTTTCATTTCATTTTCAAGTATCTATCATCCCGTGATGTTTCCAACATAGATGTTGGATATTTTAGGTCATAAACTAAGTCTCTGGCATGAATTAAACCATTGAGTATGAAAAATATTGCCACGCAATTGAAGGGAGCCATACATGATGCAGGATACCGTGGTATGATAGCCTATACTGATACAAATTGGATGGCTCCATTCTCTCTTAAATTCAAATTCAATATATGGTGATTGGGAATTTGGCGTTAAAGTGTCTTAACTTAAGACAAAATCAAACGAGTCAGGCTCGTAGCCAGACAAGGTGCTCAAGGGGGGCGAAAAATCTTCTAAGGGGCGAAAAATTTTCCAGAGGGGGGCGAAACATACTACAATGCATTACGGCAATAGTAATTTCTGATCTAGGGGGCGAAAAATTTTCCAAGGGGGCTTCGCCCCTCTTGCCCCCCCCCCCTGACTACGGGCCTGCGAGTGATTGGTAGTAGGCTAGCATCAGAAGGAGGGTAAGATTATATAATTCAAAGGTATACTCAACTATGGTAAATTAAGATCCCCTGAAGAGAAAGCGGTTGAAATTGAATATCTTTTACCGTTCTCAAGATATTCTTCTTCAAAGTTTTACTATCACTGAGATTTCAGTGTAGCTATTTAAAAATTATGGTGCGGAGTGTTGCACAGTGTCTGTATGTTTTTTTAATCCTTTGTTATTGTCCTCTGTTATCTGTTCGTTATTCATCAGCCAGTTTCTATAGTTTTCAAAGTAGTAAATAGCTTCTTTCAAAATAAACACATCAGAGCGTGCCACCATTGCAACTGTTCTTGAGTGAAGGTTAAACAAACAAAGGATAACATAATTAACACATTCTTCATGGGCCTCTCTTTCCACGTCACAACTTTGCATGTGCAGCTTATGTTTATTCATGATGTAAGTGCTTGAAAACAGTAGTTGTCTTGAAAATTGGTCAATCTAACAGACTTTGATAGAAACTGCAGCTATTTTTTTAACGTTTTGTTTGTGGACATGTTAATGTCACACCTACCCAAGGGTGTGGATTCATCTCCAAAGGTGGGGGGGGGACTTTTCACCATTTGCGAATCGCCGTCCTGGGGAAGGGTCTAAGGGAGGGGTGTCCCCTTCCCCCTTTGAATAAAAAGGAAAGTAGAATGTGTCTTTATGGCAAACGGTGCCATATCTGGGCGCAATTTAGCTTTTAAAATGTAGTGTCAATTTGTACTATGTTTAATATATTATAATTCATCACAGTTTTAGTTTTCATCATTTTTGAAAAAGTGGGGGGGGGGGGCTTACTGGAGTTCCCCCTTCCAAAAAAAGTGAAAGGACGCGTCCCTCCGTCCCCCAATCATCCGAGCCATTCACCTGCCTATTTAATGTAAAGAGCATATAATTAGGGGATTATGGACGAGATACACACATGAATGTTTTGGGTAGGCATATTTAATATCCAGCAATAAATCTCATATGCCGATGGAACTTTTCCCCAGCCTGATAGGTTGATCATTGGAAGCAAAATGCAGTTCATGGAAAAACCAGTACCACTTCCATGATAGGGTATGTGACCTCTTTCACACAGACTCTACATTGTAATAGCTCAATCACATATATACAGATAGGTCATTTGGCGGTTAATCTGACGACGTCTTTCCAGACGTCACGGTTGAAGAATCATTACGGTGACTTATTTGTGACTGTTGGGGGTAAGGTCACTTACAAATATATCGTTGCACCCACACATTCTGGTGACTGAGACATGAATTACAAAACTACTGATACTTCCAGGCTGACGGGAACCGTAAAGTAGTCAGAGCAGACAATGATGAAAGAATTTAATTCGCGAGATTCCCCGTGCAAGGCAACTGTACGTGTCTAGAGTGTAATGAGGTAGGGGTTTGCTAAGGGATGCTACAGGGTTTCTTTTTCTGAAAAATTTCCAAGACCACACGCCAGAAATTCTCAAGAGTTTCTAAGATTTAAAAGCAGTAAACTGCGTATTCTCGAACTATTTACATGAACTTAACACGGGAAAGAAGATATTTGGTTTCCGCGAAATCTGGAGCTCTTGTCTAACTTTATTTTCCTTTAAATAAACAAAAACGGTAGCAGGAAGAGATCTAAGTTTCAAATGCTACCTACCGTCCTGTAAATCAACTCTCCTGCTTTTTCCAGTTGGACCAACATTGAAACTACCATCATAGATGTAGAAAGCTGTTTTCGACGGGGGGGGGGAGGGGGGACTGAGCCTTGTTTCCTTGTTTCAGACCGCTAAACTGGGAAGGGGTGTAAGTCCCCCTCCCCTGTGGAAAATTCATGAATGTTTGAAGGTCCTTAGATGAAATTTGGTGCAACAATATTGGGCAAATTTTAAGAAAAATTTCGACAAAATTTTGACATTTTTGGCAGAGGGAATAATAAGGGGTTTTCGCCCTTGAACTGAGCGGGAAGCATACTTATGCCCCACCATAATTTTGACTGGGTGGCTTTAGTCCCCACCCACCCCCAATCTTCCTAAGCCTATGGGAACTACGTTGGTCAGATTATGTTTGGCGCCCTTTCAGACAGGAGCTAGAAGTTCAGCTCCCTGTGCCAGTGTTTTGTTTTTCTCCAAAAGTCCCAAAACCATACCAAAAATTCCAAAAATTAATTTATGTTTTCCCTCCTGATCTTATCTCACTTGTCAATATGGCAACATGTAGCTTACTTACCAGCCAACGGTCGATGGCATTAAAGGAAGGTCAATGCACCAAAGGTCTGAGGTTCGACTTCTGGCCGGGTCATACCAAAGACTTTAAAAATGGAACCTGCCACTGTGCTTGGTGCTCAGCATAAGCGATGGAGCAGGGAAAACAAGCCAGTGAGCCACAACTGGAAAAAAGGCGTTGGCCGGCCCGACTTAAACCAATTTGTTAGAAACTGAGCCGTAAAACCTCATCTAACTCCAAAAAGAAGGTCAAAGACTAAACTATCCTTTGGAAAATACTTGAGAACTAGTGGTAGGTTGACATTATTCAAACAGAAACGTAAGTCACTAGTCAATCTCAGAGTAACATGAAAGTGCACTGAGTTATAGGCGGGGTGAATGTGGCGTCAGTTCCTGGTAAGTAACAGCAATCGAATCAATGAAGAAAATCCGTTGTTAGTATAGACATGGGCGTCAATCTTTACTCGAATAAGTGGGGGGGGGGGGGGAGATGGCCACTTCTGTCAAAAATTTACTGTGTAAAATCTTAAGTCAATGGGTGTATTTCCAAAATGTGGGGGGACGTGTCCCCCTGTCCCCCCCAGGATTGACGCCCATGAGTATAGAGGTCACGTATGGTATGGAGAATTTCACCGGCTTCAGAGCATTGCGCGTCTCTCTGAGTTAATGGAGACTTTGACGAGCGCCATTGATCTATTGCATCACACTTACGATCAGACTAGGGGAGTCAATTCACCTTCCGCGCACGCCCGGGCTGTAAACGCCAGTACTGCATCAGACCCGTTTCATATGACGTCATGTTTTATGGGAGGCCATGTTGGAGGCACACGTGGAAGCTTGTCCATGTTTTTTACACTACACCTATGCACATTAAGTAGTAGCGGGCCAACACAATATTTTGTACGCGCACCAGTGGCACCACTGCCTGACTTCGATTGATGATGGATCTTACGCATTGACGTCATGGCGACGTCACGTTAGAAGTGTACGCATCTGCTCCGCGCTTGTTCCACCATCATAGCGGCGGTTTTTTTTTTTTTTTTTTTTTTTTGGATTGCTATAAGAACGTGACGTGGGTCAATGAGTCATTGGGTTTGTTAGTTAGATGGGATTTTACCACACACCAACACGATTGTGTTATATAGTGTCACCTAGAAAAGAAAACGGTTGCAATGTTGGGGTACAATTAACTAAAAAAAGGTGGGGTCAAATTCCACTAAAAGGTCCAGGCAAATGCGGAAGTCATGTCAAAAAATTTCTATACAGTTTACTTTCCTTGAGAAAGCCTAAAATAAGAGAGGAATCTGTCTGCTCAAATAAAGTTTCCAGGTCTGGCACAGCGTAGTACTTCTGGCGAATATGGAGTATTCATAACAGTCAACGAGAATGTGACTGACGGTGACAGCACAATCACAGGGTATACAATATGGTCTCTCATCCCCGTGAAGTAAAAAGGCATGGGTAGGGTAAGTGTGACCGATGCGAGTCAATGAGTCATTGGGAAAGGCACTGAAAAAATGCTCAAGAGGGTCCACTTCGGTCCTTTTCTCGGGGTGGTGAAACACTGATCTATATGTGACATACACATAGAAATCGTAACCTTAGTTACCGACCCATCGAGAGCTACACCACTAGAATCAAATATCACTGGCACTCAGCACGTTCGCAATACGCGACATATGCTATTTAAACTCCAACGAGGGATTTGCCACTCCCCGCTCCAACACACTGTTACTCATGGGAAAAGTGAAGAGTAATGTGACCCCAAGAAAAATAAAAATTTAAGTTTCCGCCAACTCACCTCAAGAAAGACCCCGAGTACTGCTAGACTAAGTCCTCCTCCTGCAATAGCTGAGCCTGTATCAGCGTATTTATTGGAATCGAAGTGTACTATATGTAGCTGTAGGGAAAACGAACAAAAGACATGAAGAATCCAGTAGAGTATGATCACTATATCAAACTGTCGACGACTGTTGTCGGAAACTCGTTGAAGGGAACTCTCTATCACAAATTTATTTTTGACATACCAACTTAAAAAAGCAACTAGTTACTCATTTAAGTGAAACTTTCATTCAACATGCTATGCTCGTTTTTCCAGGTATAAAAATTTGAGCTTGCCACACTTTCCAACCAAAAGTGAACTTGCAGCAAAAGACCGCAGTGACGTCAGAGCTTCACACTATTGATCAATGTTTTGGTTTATCTTATTTCTCAACCTACTGGTTTGAACATTGATTGTGCGAAGGTTTCATAATGCTAATGCCCATGATGTGTTCATATTGTGATAGCAGAGTAATTTCAATGTGAAATTTTGGTTTCACTCTACCCCCGTCCCACCCCACCCCCGGTGGGATAGCCTCCCCAGGTAAGGAAAAATCTCTCCTATGGCAATCATTGAAATTGCTCCCCTGTTCAAACATTTCACAACAATCAATTATGTCTATCATTACAATAGCCCAAGCATCTATCCGCGGAGTCTTTGGAAAGTGTCTTAGGCTACAGTTGGTTACCCAGGCTTATGTCTCTGGTTCACTTCTTTGTTTCAATTCACTTTTGGTGGGAAGTATGACACCTTCAGTTGTTGAGTAGTTCATGGTTCTCTCATTAAAAGAAGGGTCTAGCCTACCCCATGGATCGGACTCTGTTTGCTTAGTTCCTCTGCAACCCAAACCACCCAGTTGCGAGCGAAGAGGAACTGCGTCCAAGTTTAGACGCAAACTTCATTACCATAATATGACTTATTCATGTGCTCTTTCATTATTCATGCTGTTGTTTTTGAGTGAGTTTGTTAGCTAGATGAGGTTTAACGTCCCAGTTTCCAACCAATTGGTTCAAGTCGAGACACCACCGCCTTTTTGCAGTTGTGGCTCACTGGCTTGTTCTCCCTACTCTATTGCTTATGCTGAGCACCAAGCACAAAGGCAGTAGGTTCCATTTTTAAAGTCTTTGGTACGACCTGACCAGTATTTGAACCCTAGACCTTCCGGCTGCAAGTCGGATGCTCTAACCACTTGGCCACTGCAGTCGGTGAGTTTTTGAGTGAGAGTGTGTACTCCTGTACAGTACAGTAGTCGTAAAACTGAAGCCTAGACTGAAACCTGAGAAGTCCTATTATTACTGTGTTGTATAACCACCCGTGCATTGGGTACTACCATGGGTATAATGATGACGTACCATATCTGTTGGTGGCATGGGCAACTGCATGATTTAACGAGACCAGATGTTGCATTCTTTTGAATATTCACTAACAATCAACCAGTCTCGAGGTCACATATTTCTATGAATATCCAAAAGACTTTGTTCGGTGTTCACTAATTGGGCAGGCGTTAGGGATATGACTGATAAGATCTAAGCTCAAATCAAGTTTTAAAATGTTAGAGGAGTACTCATTCTAAGCATTCTGGTGAAATTTGCATTGAAATCCAATCAGTGGTTCTCAAGATATTAGATGTTAAAGTTGTGACATTTTCAACCCAAAGTGACTTTGCAGCAAGCAGATTTGCATTAATGAGTACACTTTTTTTTTTCTTTTACTTAACGACCAATTTTCTCCTCCATAATTCCATGTTATCGAAATGTGAATGCAAGAGAGGCATGGGGATTTTACAAACTTCAAATTCCCGATGGAAACTCCTACCCCAATTAACTTCATGATCAAGGAAACAAAGCATTGCTAATCAATGTGAGGAGGTGATATAACCTCTACTTGCCTCAAGCTCACTGTTGGTCACAATATAGTAACTTCATTTGCTGATATCTGGAGTACTTCATGTCCGAATTGAATGGAAGTTTCACCAGAACTGTTTCATTAAGTTGTTTTTTAATATATCTAAATATAAGTGCTGGTCTGATCTGTCCTTATGAGCAATTAATCGACATAATGGTATGAAGCCGGCACTGTGTCGTGACAAAAGGGTAGGCCCTCAGAAACAACCGGAAAGCAAAATTTGGTGTCGTACTATGACCCTGTATGAGGGCCTGAATGATAAGCTGTGTTACGCAAACTCACACTTTAAAATGGTGCTTCACATGTTGTTTTCTTTTCCTATAAAGTTGCTTATTCTAGATGTTCATTATTTACAAGTGCAATCTACAAAAAGTGTGCCGAAACTGAGTTCACAGGTTTTCAGTTTTCAATGTTCTTTCAGGGTACACACACGAGCTGGCTTGCTAAAGACTAATTCTTAACTTCGTAATTTGGAGATTGGATCAAGAAACACTTATCTTACAAGTACTTCAAGTGCTATTCGGCAATCCTGAAGCCAAGACAAAAAGGTTTTCAACTTGTCGTTTCTTTAAATTATCGAATCACTCGAGTTTGTTGAAAAAGGAGGATTTATTGTACGTGTAGCAATTTATTCACAACCTTTGAACAATTGCGTGCACAATAAGTACCATAATGGCGTCTCAATAAACTTAAGCAAACAAACGATACCGTACCGTCTTCTGATCAGCTGTATTTACTGTACATATTTGCCAGCGTCAAAATCAAAACATAAAATAGAAGCCTATCATTGAAAGGACTAAAACCAACCCTTAAAAATAGTTATTTTACAGTAAAACAAGATTCAGCTTTATGTTTCAAAATAGCATAAATCTCAGGGATGTGCTAAAAGCTTTAATTACTCGGCTGGGGTGATAGAATTTTAGTGTTCAATATTTCGCAAAACTTGTACCAAACTTTCTCGCAGTGAAAACCTATAACACCGTTCCTAACAACAAAAACCATAACCGTTTAATCATACCGGGTATAGAAGTATGCATAGGTACAAATTAAAGGTGATTGGTGGTCACATTTTTATGGTAGGTACCGAAAATTCAACAGCTTTGTTACATCATAAAAAAGTAAAATGTACAAATTGAACTTCCACTGTCTGAACACATTTTGATGTGCTGTATGTAGTCAATATTTTCGTAGCTGCTGTTATATCTCCAATCATAATAACCGAAACTGTTGCCTGACAAAATGACGACCTGTCCCTTTAACTGAAAAGTGAGCTATGTAACTTGACGGTCCCTTGTATATGATACTGGCCAGCTTAATATCTTACTACTGTTGGACTGAAATTTTGTTTTAAGCCAGGAAAACCCATTACCCCCGTGGTACAGTATCACAGAGCTGGTAGGATAGGGACCTACGTCTTGATTAGAATGGCCCTCTGTTACTTTTTAGAAAAAGATGCCTCGCATGTTTGTATGTAACGAAGTCTTTTTGCCTATTTGACATTAAGGACGCCCTCTGTTTTGGGAAAAGTTATTCTGGGTGGTCTTTTTCAAGTACAAAGTTCGGCAAAGTGGTCTTTTCCAGCTGTTGTGCATCAGTGTGTTTCACATGTACGTGGACTCAAATCTCCGGCTTTCCTCCCACTTTGGCAATTGGCTTGCCATCAAAATCGGTTGTCCAGCCGAAGAAGTCGGTTGCGCTCATGACTGAAGCGCCCTCGGGAGGACCACCTAACTAGCCGACTTTGCTCTTTTACCATCGAAAAAGATGATGGGTAACTTTCCAACATAACAGATCTGCTTATTAAGACATATATCTTGCTGTACATTGTTTGACATATCATTTTTGCACGTAATAAATTCTTTCAAAAATGGAAGGTTGGGTTTTCATCTTTTGTGCAAGTTTTTCTATCTCTTTAAAAACTGATCAGGAAACGTAGACTATTTTTGGAAGAACTTTGAGCCATGTAGCCAGAGGACATTTTGAAACCATGCAGCCAGAGGACAGAACAATGTGACACGTGTTGAAGAGCCAAGTTGCAGTTCGTTCTCATAAGGTATACAAAATTTCGCCTGGGTCCATACAGGCCTACATATTGAACGTTGAAAGTCACAATAATTCTTACGGTGGCTTGCTGATTACATTGCTTTATCCACTGTACTCATAAACGGTGACTAGTCTTATAGTCTAGCACTATGATGGTTAGGCCGTCTACATCACTGTATAATTTTAATAACCATAATGTACCACATATTCTATATAAGGTCAGGAAAGGACCTATTAGTCAGGGTGTCTTCTGTTAACATACCTACTATCCTATCCTATCCTATCCTATCCTATCCTACACAGGCCTTAAAGCGCAAAGTTGTACGCCAATACTTGAAATGAAAGGCGATATTTGTCCTAAGTTGACTTACGAAATAGACTTAAGAATCCATCACTATTGCTGGAACAGAATGCTCCTTAGAGCAGGTTTTCAACCGTTAAAACGTGTGAAAAAAGACTTGTCGCAAACCTGTTTGTCATAATTATGTTAAAGAGAAACTTGATGAGCTGGGCACTCAATTTCTATAATCCGGTTTCGTAGTACCAGAAACTTCCAGAAACTTTTCCACCAAAAGTAAACTCAAAAAATGAACTTCAGAAGGGATATCATGTCATGGTTTTAAATATTGACCCTTCTTTCATTTTCTTTATTTCAACCCATTGTTTGATGCTTAGGCTAGACTGATGTCAAGCTAACCTAACATGACTCATGCAGGACTACCCGGGAGCTACTGCCATATAAACTGCATGGATTATATCAAGATGGCGCCTGGTGGCGACACTCTAAGGATATACCACGGAATGTACTGCAGTCTATCATACTCGGTCTATAATATAAACTACCTGTGGGAACTAAAAGAAAGAGAAAATTACCTCTGCTGGGTAGCTCTTTTCGGATACAGTATGTTCTGAGCCTCTATCGAGCTGACTTCCCCAATGGAGATGGAATTGAGCTGCCGTAAATGTTGAAGGAAGCCCGCCACCAGTCAGCTTATATTCACCTTCCAGGGCCACGACAGCTTAAAAGGAAACAGACAGTATGCATCGCTTACATGACGCTAAAGTAATTGAAGGCATGGCCTAAAGTCTGTAACAGTAAAAGGCTGTTCATACTTTAACATTTTTACCGCAACAAAATATAAGCAAATATAATACATGGCTTGAACGCAACTATGCTATCCATTTTTTTAATATAGCGAATGTAAATTGTGGGTCGCTTACAAGTTTCACAACGGTTGATAATTATACGAGGAGTCTGCGTGGTGGCTAAAAATTAAGAATTCACACATCAGTTAGTGTAACCAATGTGACATGTTTAATCGGATAAGTATAAATACAGGGCTCATGGGGCAGTCCAGTTGGGCAAAAACTGGCTGCTCGATCTAGGATTAAAGACCTACCTTTTCCATTTTCATCGCACCGGGGTTCTCTCATCAGGTTGATGAACTGTTCCTTCAAAAGTACTCGATCTGCACAATGGCCACATATATCAACGTAGCCATCAAACTTGTATACAGCTATAGGGTATCCACTGTCAAGGAAGGGACATCAAAGACGTATACAATCTAAAAACTGCTGGGTAAAATTTTGGTTACCTATGCTTCCTGCAAAACTGTTGGGTAAAAACTACCCACGTTGTTCAAAAAATTACCCTCGTTGGGTAAAATTCACCAAGCAGTGGGTACTTTTGGAACCAATTTGGCTTATTTTTTACTCAACAATAACCAAGCTGCAGGTAAAAGTTTACCCAACAGGTTTTAGAGTATACCTATTTGGAGAGTTTGACATGTCCACATTTGATCTATTTTTAACAGTCCTATAATAACTGGACTTTGGCAAACTTGGGGCAGCTCCAGGTGGGGGAAGGCGGCCCGTGGTTCCTCTTTTGGAGAGGCTAGTTGCCCGACGGGGACAAAAACGTACTCTCGGACGGTGACCAGTTGCCCCGACCATTTATCTGATTTTGCTATTAAGGAAAAAAATCTTCACTGAAAACCCTTACATTTTTCAAATGATCTTCAATAAAACCTCAAAATTTCCAAATTTCCCCCTATACTAAACTCCAAATTTTCCACGGGCCGAAAATTTTTGTCTGGGGTTCAGGTATCTGGCTTCCCATCTTGGGAGCTTGGACAAATCCTGGTGCAACTCCTGGCTGGGAGACTACTTATTTCCTTTAAATACAGATTTAAAACACTATAACTTCCTGACAAGAGGCAAAGAATATGCTCAATTTGAGACACCCATCTTCAAAGAATTCAGCTTCAGCCACTTTGACTAGGCTGGGAACAAGCTACTCATAAGAGTGCACCAAAACAAAGAAAATTGCAAAGGTAGATGTATATGATACTGTAAGAAATTCTTGACAGGCAAGATCACACGTCTATCAGTCTCTTCACCACTACTCCGAATTATTTATCTAATAATATTATTTTTGTCAAAAAGGGTTAAGTCCAAACAACTATTTGAAAGTTCATCGAGAGTGGGAGAGGCGCGTAAGGGCAAACCCCCTTCCATACGGTATCAGTTTCGATATTCCTTCTAAAAGACGACCTGCTCACATGATTTTCACCCTAAAATATGACCCCTTTTGCAGGCTTTTACACCGGCGGGATGAAGCCGTCATAATTATGGTCTAACATGGGAGGGAGGGACACATGTGACGCTAATAGGGCAACTCTCTAAATGTAAAAGAGTGAAAATCCAGCAAAAAGAGTGACTACAGTGACCGCTCTCTGTTTCGAGTGGAATTCCACTCTCCTCGGAGTGGAATTTTCACTCATTTAGAGTTAATTACCACTCCGAGCAGAGTGGAATTTCAGTCTATTTCCACTCGAAAAAAGAGTGGTCACTGTAGACAATCGTCAAAGAGTGAATTTCACTCTTTTACATTAAGAGAGAAAGTACGTCAGGCAGACGTCGCATTTGAAGCACCGCTACCAGTTTAACATCTGGGAGCTTAAGTTCGATACCACGCTGGGTCAAAGAAAGTGCACTTTTCCTTCTAAGATCAATATTAGAGGTTTCCCATCTGCACTGAAAATTCCAAACTTCCAAATTACAAGGAATACATTTTAAGCAATGTGGTCGATCGGCAACTAAGGGACGTGACGTCAAAAGTTTAAAATTCTGGGTGGCTTCACTGGGCCCACTTTTCAGGTGTGCGAAGCTTCATAAAATCACTCCATATCAAAATTCCTGGTTAATTTATAAGGAGTTTATAGGGGCGTTTTTAGAAGAAGGACTGGTACCCATGTTCCGAGCCTCTGCCAATGTTGCACCCAAACAAAATTGACAAAATACAATGTTGTTAAAATTTTCCAACGATTTTCCCATTTTTCAGTGACCCAATGTCAGTCCTAAGGTACGCCTGTATTGACATGTCGCCAGACGTAGGCCTGAAGTCCTTACCTGTGTGTCCATTATTAGTGAGTAGGGTCGGGCTACCGCCGTCTTCCTCGAGGTTGTAACCTTGCATTGTAAATTCTTCAAACTCTCTGTAAACAGCGTCGTTAGGGACTATGTCGATGGGTGACTGGGATGAGTCCCCACAGAATGACCCTTCCATGTCTGCCCAGTGATTCGGGCCTGTTTGCAATAAAATGAAATATGGCGCCTTGCTCTGAGTGTTTTCCCTGCTCTAGTACGGAGCAGTGCTCCCCAGTGAAGGTGATCAACTTTAAAGAGAGATTTGCATAACCCAGGTATGACTTTTACTTGGTGGTAAGCCCAGCCCATAATTGTCTTTACTGCCTCTCCTTATGCAGACACAAACAATTCACTGCTCAAGGCCACATCCTGGTGAGCATAAAATACTCCATGTGTAATCAAAACATTCTCTGTGCACGCTGTTTAATATGAGCTGCTCTGCATCTTTTGAATTTTGAAACTCTGATGTCAATTAAAGAGTAGTCACCAACTGAGACTTTTGCTTACCCCAAACTAAAAGTCATACTTGGGGTGATGCAAATCTGTCTTTATGACAGCTTCAATACGCAAAGAACAAACAAAAACTACCTTGTGCACTGAACGTGTTCATATTTGTTGACTAACGGTTGGGCCACGATGTTAATATGTAAGGTTTTTCTAGACTCGCAACACTTTTAGAAAGGTATCTGAATATCGGCCCATACCGACATCGAATACCGATAGGCTTACCACTGTATCTCTGCACCTATTACAATGGAAGGAAGGCTTCATACTACATCCTATCACAATACCGTACTGTAGATGGAGAAGTGTCAGTTGAGTCTGTCGTCCACACATCCCGTACTGTCTAATCCCAGGGACTTGCCTTTAGACAAATCTTTGCTAAAAGATATCTGCCGGCCCCTTTTGGCAGACTGGGACGACCAAAACGCATCTCACTTTGCCTATTTTTTTATTTACACCAGCATGGAAAAATGCATTGTGATTTCGATGATTCATACATACCTACAGTATCATGAAATTACAGTAGTATGAAATGACCCCACATGACCTTTGACCTCCAACTAAAGCAACAGGGTTATTCCTCTCATCAGTAAGCATCTACATACTAAATATGAAATTTATCCCAGCCTCCTATGTCAAGATATCATGTTACCAGGGTTTTCGGGGTCTGATGCCCTTGACACCAGATGAACTTTGACCTCCACCAAAAACAACAGCATTCTTTGCCTTACCATAACTCACTACATACTATGTACAAAATTTATCCATGCTTCCTACATCAACATATCGTGTTACGAAGGTTTTCAGAGTTTGACCCCCGGTGACCCCAGTGACCTTTGACCTCCACCAAAAACAATAAGATTCTTAATAGGCTTCTTAATAATGCATCTACATACTAAGTATGAAATTCATCCAAGCTTTCTACCTTGAGATATTGTGCTAACAAGGTTTTCAGAGTCTGAACCCCTGTGACCCCAAATGACTTTTGACCTCCACCAAAAACAATAGCGTTCTTTCTCTTCCCATAACGCATCTAAATACTAAGTATAAAATTCATCCAAGCTTTCTACCTTGAAAATATTGTGTTAACAAGTTTTTCAGAGTTTGACCCCTGCTGACCCCAAATGACCTTTGACCTCTACAAAAACAATAGGGTTCTTTCTCTTCCCGTAGCACATCTACATACTAAGTATGAAATTTATCCAAGCTTCCTACCTTGAGATATCGTGTTAACAAGGTTTTCAGAGTTTGAGCCCCGGTGACCCAGATGACCTTTGACCTCCAACACAAAAACAATAGGGTTCTTCCTCTTACCATAACGCACGCAAGCACGCACGCACACACACACATACACACACACCGGCCAGCACAGTTGCATAGGTTTCTCTCTTATCATCGAAACCAAAACCACAGCAAATTTTCAGCAAGGACATTGCCCTTATCAAATTAAAAAAAAAATAATTTAAAATTTAAATTAGAGTCTGAAATGGCTTCGGTGTGTCGTTTCAATAATAATTGTTCAGTGAGGGCTCTACTAAACATCAGGGTCTCAGCCGTTAAGTTACAAATGTACTTTGTTGACAAGTTTATACTACAGTATACTGTACATGGTACACGTCAATGATTTTGGGCATGGAACATGAGTGGGGATACAGCTGTGTAATGCTACAATCGTCACTTTTCTAAGAGTCTCAATAAGAATTGGACTGCTAATTAAACAGTTAGGACACACATAAATGTGAACAAAAGTAAAAATATTGGGGAAATGAGCATTCAGTCAAAATATAAATTACGTTACTTTACCACATACTTAGATTATTAAAATATCAAAAAATCATCTCTTAAGTATAGGACTACACATTTAACTTTGCGACGTTATTTCATGAACTATTTGGCGTTCCATACAGTTAGTTGGAACCAACAAAAATAGTCGAAAACTTCGATATAAGCGAAGCGTATAAAAGAAATACCTCGGCCTCTTTCTCAAGCAAACTACGATTATATTTCAAGTGATACTAAACCCCTTTTTCACAGAAATATCCTCAAAGTGACATTCTTGAACCTTTACCTTCCCAAAGGTCTATTTATCTGTTATATAATTCTATAGAAGAAGCATTCTCGTAAAAGTATCAAGTGTCGTTACATTAACACGCTTACAAAATTTACGAGGACTTTTGGGCTATAAAAATTGACTTCGTTTTTAGGGTGAATGAACGCCATGTTCAAATTATCTTGTAATGTCATGTGCAAATTTGGCATGGGAAAGGACAACGTATATACACTAGGCCTGCATTCTTTTCAGCAGGGGGGTTATGGGATCAAAGAGAGGTACCGGCATCGTATACATGATTAATGAGACAACCGTAGAACGAGTCGAATTTCAGTGTGATAAAAAATGTGAATTAAGTCTAGCTTTACAAAAATATGTTTCAAATACCAAGAAGGAAAATTCGTCATTTGTCCAATTCACATATTATTTAACATGATATTTTCGTCCTGAAAATCATTTCATTTACTAAATTTCAGATGAAGATTACCCAATAGCTTGTGGCACCACCCTTGTATTTCCCTCCTCCTTCCTGGTTTGCGTATTCACGAGCGACTTAAGTCACCCCTTGCTACATCTCATTTGCATAAATGTCGCGCTCTGCGCGCCTCTGGAGTAGTCTTGACACCGCCCCCAATTTCCGCCTTTTTGGCCAGCAACTTGTTCTCATTGGCTTAAAGCGCCGATGAGGATTACCCAATAGCTTCTGACGTCACCCTTGTGTTAAGACTACCTTTCGTTATTGGTCTGTGTTTCCTGAAGCTTTTTTCTGTTGCCAAATGTGATCAGTGGCATATAATTAGAAAGTAAATTGCAGCTGGCTATATAGGCCTTTACAGAAACTTTGTACAGAACTAATTCTTTAGGGATTCCTAACAAATTTCTTTAGAGTTCTTACAGAATTTCTTTAATATTTAGACTTCCTAAAGATGAAAAATTGCTATTAAATTTTTATAATTTTTCTGTAAAATCTCTAAGGAGCTTCTCAAGAAAATTTCTAAAGACATCTCGAATTCGATGTATTCTATAGAAAAATTGAAATTTTAAAAACTTCACAGAGATTTTTAGACTTCTTTTAGGGATTCTACAGAAGACTGTGTAAAATGTAATGGAAAGTTGATAGGAATTCTTTAGAAAGTTTAAAAATTTTAATAGAAATTATATAAAAATTCAAGCGAAATATTTACAGCAGTTGAAAGGATTTAACTATACAAATTTATACATCTTTCTTTTGTAAGGAGGCGTCTTCTCAAAAATGATTTACAAAATTGATATCAGCTTCCGACGAACGCCATCTGAACGTATTGATTTGAAAAGAAAACAAACAAAAAGTAAGTAAGGTACGTAATTCTCACATTAGTAGTAACAAGAATGACGTCACAAGCAATTGTTTATTAGACTCTTTTGAATTCAGTGACACTGTAGCTTAAAAAATTATTATGAATGGGATAAGCGACAAAAATTTTACAAAGAAGGGCAGACAGGGCAAACTGTTTTTAAGATTTGTTGGTTACGTTTAAATTTTTGTTTTTAACTAGGTTTTCTCATAGACTCATACACACTAACTTTGAATGAATATGTGTTGTCTTGAACATTGTAACTAATGCACTTATCCTTGAACCCCCACCCAGCCACCCACACTATGCACAAACTTCGCAGGAGTAGCTTATTTGGCGAGTTTAGTGTCTGACAACCGGTTCCTTAAATGATGGGCTTACTGCTTTCATGTTACAGTGGAATAAACCATTCGCGTCGATAACTAATAACTCTATTTTTCGGACGATATATGAGCACTATTTTTGCCAAAATTTACTTTGACGCTTACCTGTTTCTCCTGAGTATGCCCATTCCGCTGACTCTGTATATATAAAAAGAGAGAGGAAAAAATAAAATCATTAATTTAAGCACAAAAATGCACCCCAGTGTCGGAAAGTTAACTAAGTAAACCTCCACCTGACTTAATTCAATAATTCCTGAACAGCACCTGATGATTGCAAAGATTTTCCGAGGAAATGATGAGACAGGCTCCCTGGATAAGATTTATGACTGTGAAAAGTAGGGTGTTTCCTCCCCCTCCCCCGCCCCGAATATATTCTGTCCAATAGAAGCTCGCTGATTAGATTATAAATACAAGCACGCTAAAAGGCCCTAATTGAAAATATGGGCTTATTCAAGATTTTGTTGTTCTCGCAATCAAAGGTTCGGCTCGTTTTTCGTTCGATCACGTGGCGGAATGCAAACGACAGTCACTATCAGGAAGGTGATATTAGACACCACTTCCCTGGTCGCTACGCAGACAAACTATTACCATGAATGTGCAATTATCGTGCTCAATCAGGTGCTGACTTAACTAACAGGTGCTGACAGTTAAGCATTAAAATTCATTATAGCGCCAACCTTTTCAGTTCTTTGCATGGCCAAAACGGTTTGGTTCACTGTTGGTTCAATTTCTTAAATCATACACGATTAGGCTTTATTTATTTATTTATTTATTTTTTTGGCTTTATTTTTTTTATTTATTATTTATTATTTTTTTTTGTTGATCTTATAGGCTATGTTCAAATTCTCAGCAACTTTGCAATTGACATTTTAACCCCATTTACAAGCCAGTCTGGCCGGTGTTTTTAGCAACCCTGACAATCCAGGTCCTAGGAAGAGTTTACCATTGATGTCATCTAACGACACCTTCCGGCCAAAAAATCGTAGCAATTGACTCTTGTGTGTTTTATAACGGCTGTGTAGGGGTTTTTTTTCCATAGGCCAGCCAGGATAGCTGACCTCCAAGATGGGTTTCTGCCCTCTGAAATTTCCCCAAATATAAAATTTTGGATTTTCAAAGTAAAATTTTTTAAGAGTATGAATCTTTCCCAAATATAGTAAAATTGTGCATGGTCTAAATTCGTCAAGTTGCCAGTATGCGAACTTACAATTTTAGGCCGCTTTAGCCTAGTTAGCCTATACAACTATCACGTCACTAATTACTCTTCCATTGACTTACGCACTTAACTTGGTCCGAGTTTGGCCTCTGGACTCTTGTCGCTATCCCTCATATGAATATTTACAAGTACAGGCCTTTCACACCGTGTCAAATTTGTGTACCATGACTGCTGAAATTTTAAGCTTAGAGAGCTTGTATAGATAGGTCAAGGGCGTAGGAAACGAGGGGCTGGGAGGTTAAAGCCCCAGTCAAAATGTGGCAAAAATCCGGTGGAGCAGTAGTATGCTTCCGCCCCCCCCCCCATTCAAGAAGGAAACTCCTTATTTGTTCCCTCTATAAAAAGTGTCCAAAACCTGAAGTAATTTTCCTAAAACTTTGCTCAAATATTGCACCAAATTGCATCTAAGGACCCTAAAATATTCAAAAATTTTCCAAAGGAAAGGGACACCGGTTCCCCATAGACTCCTCCCCCAGGACGGCGATCCGAAACAACGTTCAGCCCCCGCCCCCATTCGCTTCCTACGCCTTTAGGTAGGTACCTGCACCTTTCCACTTTATTTGTAATGTCATTTTGCATAGCGGAGGGATATGCAGTAACGTAAAGAAGGGCCTAAAATAACTACAGTTTTCTCTGCTTTTGCTGGGCCAGCACTTCATTCACTACACAAAATTCAGCAAAATACTTCATTATCATTGTCTAAGCTGAGTCCAAGAAAAAATAAGGCGTTAAACTCGTGGGGTAATATCACGGGAAATTTCCCTAGAATAAGGTGCGCTATACATTAAAATAAAGTAGCTGAATAGCTTTGCCTGATTGTGAAGCTGCAGGACTATTACCTGGGAAGGTTGGAAATGTTTGCAGTTTTTGTGCAAGTCACGCCGCCAACTAGGGGAAAGTATCGGAAGAAAGAATACGTGACGTCATTAAGATAAGAGAGTAATCAGAGGGTCAATACAAGCATGAGATAACAGTTTTGATTAGAAAACCCTGTTCCCCGGCATTGTCCTGATATTTCCTGGCTGAAAAAACACTTTCTAACTTATGTTTGCGGATGACACACATGTAAGTTGGAGATTACATGGAAAATAACCAAAAAATTAAACGACTGAAACCCTTCGGTCATGTCCGGGAACTTTGAAAAGTAGGTCTCTTTGCCTTGTTAGTATTAGTAGTCTAGGTCAAATTGGAATGACTGGCATTTTCACTTTAATGTACATTCGAACCACTGCACTCATTAAGGACAAACATGTTTCCTTAAACATGACACAAAATTTCAAAAATAAGGTTCGCCACTATAATTTCCGTTTGTTTTCACCATAATCGTCCACAATATATAGAAGTACTTCCATGGTCACATGTATACATGACCTTTAAATGACACCTTTTTCGAGCTGTTGAATTTCCGAAGGAAAACAGTAGAAAATTCTATTGTAATCCCTACACCTCCTTAAACATTGCTTATCACTGAGTGGTGTGACGTCACCATGTTTGCCCTTGTGACGTCTTCAGATAAGTTCAGAAATGAGATAAGTGCTTGTGTATTTAGATAAATTATCTCTGCTTTAGAAGAACGCAGACGTACTTATTTCGTGTTCCTTCAACTATGGTTGTAGCCTGTACCGGGTACATATTCACTGCAGCTAGTAGCTTATGTAAACTACTTCAGACATGTTGACGTCTGATTCCAACGAACTTGGGAGCTCCCTAAAAGCTCCCTGAACAAACAAGATATCAACTTGGAATTGTCACGCTATGGGTGTAGCGCCTCCGAGAGGCCAGGACAAATGTTTACTTGTCCCTTGGCGGACCCCACCATGTTACCCAATAGACGGAAGTATTAAGAAGTAAGTTTCATTTCACTGTCACGCTAGTACGCAGTCCCTAAAGCTACAAACCATAAAACAATTTGGAATTTTCAAAGTTTACAGGGGTGGCAGACAAGAAATTCACAAATGTGCTCTATTTTCCATTTCTCTAGCCCATTTTCCTGTCAGGCCGGTCGCCAAGGAGGGCCAGGCGGTACCTCTCAAAGAAAAAAAAGGTCACAACCCCTTGACAAATGTTGAGAACAAAACATGTCTGCTGCCATGAAACATCTGTCCCTAATATAATATTTTCCCTTGACAAAATCCCCCCTTCAACATGGGACAGGCTACAGGACTGCTGTCATCCCCGGTCTAGAGGAAAATAGTTTTTAGCAAATTGCTTGATTTTACAAAGCAGCAGCTTAAAGATTTAACAAATGAGTGATACTTCGCACCTTCAATCTCAGGGATGGAGATGAGCTTAGAGCCCCCTCTCCCTCTTTTTATTACTTTTTTGATTGTTTATTTCTTTGGTTTGTTTTTGTTGGTCTTTTGTGTTTTTGTCTTTCGCATTGCTTGTTTGTTTTTTTTCCTTTGTAGATTTTTTATCTATTACGTATGATATTTTGCCCTCTCTGAGTCCCCCATTTTAAGTACCCCTGACACCTCCTCCGAAGTGAGGTGAAGACATAACTTGTAGCAGGTGTACAAGAGTATATGTACATTGATTGCTCATCGTACGGTAGCCGTCACACTATCCGTTCTGCAGTTACTGTGCTAAAGAACTTGCTCTTTAAACCCCACTATTCTATTGTCTAAATGGGGTTTATCACATTATGCAATCACCTCAGCCTCTTGGCAAATGCAAGGAACTCTGATATGTATTTTTGTGGAAGATGTTTGTATCAACCAATTGTACCTTCGATCTAATTGCTCCCCCTTTAATTAATGTACGCCCATGGACAAAACTAGAAATGTTACAGCTGATCATTTTCAGGATGCCAACTTGTCATATGACCCCTATTACCCGCCTGTATCCTTTTTGCTAATAACGCAGGGAGATTCCCCGCCGTCATACAGTGTCCTGGAAGAAGATGGCAGGACTATGACTATCAGGTGGCACGCCCCCATTCATGACATATATTAATACGTTCATATGTTCACCTTCACAAATAAACCCTACAGGAGACATTGGGGCAACTTTTTTGATATGTTACCAAACACTGCCAAATGAGATATATAGGGTTTTTGTAACGCTGATATAAAACAGTAAATGTATGCTAGATAAAGTATCAGTGGTACAAAATAGGGGTCACTTGGGGAGATTTGGGGGAAATTGTGTCCAGAGAAGGTGGCGGCCGTAGTCAACCTTTGAGTGAGTAATAAGACCTGTGAGAAGGTAAACTTTAGTTTGAGCTATTCTAGCTAAAAATTTTCACGGTCAATCTTCATGGCTATGGTAAATTGAAAGTGCCATGAATGGCCAACTTGCCAGCTATCTCTTGAGGGGTAGCTTGTACCTGGCGGAAACTTTGGCAAAGTTTTAGAAGCCACTTTACTTTTGTACATTAGTGTGTAAGTCAATGGATGGTTTATTGGGGGGGGGGGGGGTATACTACCAACAGTGCACATTTTTACCGTACAATCATCTGTACATAGATGAGAACGGTTAGATTCTACCTTCTAGTTAGGCCTTCTCGTTTTGGTAGGGGAAGGGGGATGTGTCACTAACTACTTTCTGGCTTTCTTATATATAGCTGTGAATTATATATAAATAATGAATGTAGACTGTAAACATTTAAACAACATAAGGTCACATTTCAAAACCGTTTTGATAACACATGCTCATCGTATACTGTCATCAAATTGAACTCTATAAAAATAATGTAGCGTGGTGGCCTATTGGTTAAGGTGTTGGACTTTTGATGTATGTAAGGAATGCCAGTTTGACTTCCGTCTAGGGTATTACCTTGTGTGATTAGGCAAGATGCTCTCAACCGCCTCTCTCGAGTCCACCCAGGGTTTCAATAGTTACATGTGAGGTGCGGGGCTGCTGTTAGAGCTGCTGCCGCACTGGAGGGACAGTCTCCGGGACGATTTATCGTTGAGCAGGGGTAATAATGTGCTGTGCCCTTTATTAAGAATGTCTAGATAATTTGGCGCATTAAAAATGCAAATATTATTATTAATACCAGCACCGGAAAAGTGGGCACGCCCGTAACCAAGAGTGGTCGAGTAGGGGGAACAATCATCCCCTCGAAAGTTCCCGGGTCGCTCCAGCCAATCCTGGAACATAAGCTTTCTTAAAAATTTGCAAGATGCAGCACCAGATAGCACCTAAACACCTTTGAAAGCAACTTCCGTCTTGAGAATACCTCCCTTTAGAAAAACCCAAGTTAACCCCATCCCCTGGACGGTTTTCACTGTTACGTTTACTGATGATGTTTACAAATTTTAACCCGAATTCCGTTCGGGTTCCTGAAACCCAAGTCAATAATTGACACTCCTGGTTAACCTTTTTACCGGTCTGGGCATGCGTTAAGCTACTGCCTAGATCAACTTTGCCCGCCCAACGTCACTTTATATTAAAACAGACGAATGTAACAATGGGTGTTGCTCCTCACTTCGTCCTCCTTGGCTCGTAAACTATTGTCATATTTCAATATACTGATAAAAAGAAATGTAAAATTTCGCACATCACGTAGGTCCGGTACAACCATAATAGACCCACGTGTTCGAAAAGAAAAGAAAACTGATCTTGTGCATCATGTGAGAAGCATTGCTTAACCCTAGGTCAAAATGGCCGCATTCTTCATACAAGATATAATATCTTAACGAAAGAAGAATTGGGGTAATGTATTCACAGACGGATAAGTTTACTTGCTTAAAGGTTTTCTTTAATTCCCATACAACATTAGTACCAAAACTCCTATAGGCTTATTTCATGAAACGTGCATGCACGGTTGAGAGTGTCTGTGTAGTGACATTAATGTTTTCTGCTTGAACACACACGGACACTCTATACACAAAACATATAATATATCATTTGATTGGAAACTCTCTCGCCTACACTATGGAAAGATACGATCAAGATTTACTACGATTTTTCAAAACAGCAATGAAGTCTTTATAACCTTCCATAAGGTCATCTAATTTTGAGAGACGAATTTTCAGATTGATTAGTATGACGTATGATTGATGCATTTCTCGTTATCGAGCAAAACAGCTGCCTAACACTCTGATAGTCTGCGGGGCCAGTCTTTTAAATCGCTACATCATGTAATGTATCTCAGAAAAAATCTTTTGTGGTCGCTTATCATTTTGCGTTACGTAACTGACGATCGCCTTTCCGGGGTTCTTGTAGCAGGGAATCGCCTGATTTAGCGATTTAAAAGACTGGCAACTCTCTGCTCGTAGTAGCTAATTTGATTTTGCCAATCACTATTTCAACTATGAAGATAGCAATAGTTGAACTGTAGGAGTCCCCATTCACCCTGAAGTTTTAAACAGGGGCGTCGGCACGGGAGGAATAGGGGGCACGTGCCCCCAATCGATTTCAGAAAATTTTCCCTACAATTTTTAAATGAGTCACAAAGGCGTTTAAGCTATAGATTTCTATAGGGAGTAGGGTGGGGTGTGTTTCTTACTGAATAATGAATCTATTTTAATCATTCTTTATCACAAGTCGATCTCAAACTATAAAAATTCTAGCATTTTTTTTTTCAAAGTACCAAAAGTTTCGCGCTCTCCCGCGTGCAGGCTAACCGCATAGCTGTGTTTACTATCAATACAGTCTCAAACATATTCACATTATTCAATAGTGAGAATTACGCCAATTGCTTTTGTGCATAGGAGTCATTATGGAGAAGCATAAGAATGCAAAGCAGTGGAATTAGGGGAAGACATAGTATTTTATGAAAACTGAGAGCTTATACAAATTACTAGACAGAAGACTCGCCCTCTAATTGGCGGATACACATTAAGAATTTAAAGTGTCTCACTGCAAAGTGTGCACGCAACTTTTGTTATTAAGATTATTTAATTTTGCCGCTTCGTGCGCATTCGTCACGGTACACACTCCATATCTTGTAACCATTATTGGGGCAATAATAAATTGTTCTTACCAAAACACTTTTCCGAAGAAAGTACATCTCCGACCTCTGCAAGGACCCCTCATCAACAAAGAATCTAAGAGCAATCTAATATCATGAGTAGCATATACGGTAATATTCGTATAGCATGTATTTGTCGTTTCACTTTTTTTTAACTGACGAGTGCCATGCCACAGCCCAAATATCGCTAAATAATGATTACTTCTAAGCAAGTAATTGACTTAAAGATTTACCAAAGATACCACCATTTTCCATCTAAGCCACCTTACCTAAACAAAAAATTTTCAAGGGGAGGAGTTGTTGTTACCCCTCCACTTAGACAACACATCTTTTCTTTAAAGTCAACCAAAAGTAAATGTTCAATTAATTGAAGATTTGCCAATATATGATCAGTTCAAAAATTTGTCACAGATAGCATCAGTTTGCATCTAAGTCATCTTAAATGAACAAAAATTTCTCAGAGAGGAGGGGGAACCCCCTGGTCTTAGATCCCCTCCCCCAGGACATCACCGTCACAAGGTGAAAAGGAAGGATTCCCTCCGGGTGCAAACTACCACCGATGCGAATATGCACCAATTTACACTGACTTTCTGGGTTTATATGGGCTGGGCTTCAGGCTTCATCTTCTGTAGAGCCCCCTGCCCCCAACAAGTATCTGCGGTTATGTCAGGCGCGTATGCTGGAAAATGCGCTTTCTGCCTGTGTGTTTTGCCCTTCAGTGCCTGGGAATCCCACTCGCTTGACGTCACCCGAAACCTCTATTGCTAGTCACGCAGCCTTGATTTTGAATGACTGAAGGAGGGGAGAAATGTGTGGTATAGATTAGCTTGGGGAAGTGGCTTCTATTTGGTAAACTGGCATGTGTTCCTCGGAGAATCGTTCACCAATTATTTTGACATTATCTTAGTCATTAAATTTTGATTGAGGATGATTTGCATGACACATTTGGATAAAAAAGAGCATTAGATAACAGGACTGTAGGTATAACGGCCTTTCGCAAATCATCGTCAGTCGGACACAATCCCAAGTATGTTGCTGAAGGCTAATCGTGAGTTTGCAGATTGGATGGAAGTGACAAGAGTTGATAAGATACGTGGAGGCCTACTGAAGTATGCCAATTCAAAGACTCACTTGGACACGGTGAGGTGTGTCAACAAACCGTGGACAAGTTGATTTAAACAGTTGAAATTGATAGTTTTGTGGCTGACATTTTTCTTTGAATTAACACGCCATAGGCAGATAGGCTGCACTTAGTCACAGACGCGACGCACAATTTGTAATTTTGAAGTCACGGATATTACTGGCAACTCCGCGATACTCTCTACTGTACTACCATGTGACAATTGACCAATAATATGACTCAACTCCATCAACAAAAGTGACGAACCTTGACGTGAAGTGACTCACCTTTTAGCATCTTGGTGACTGACAATATGGTATAGTGACGGGCATATAAGTCACTTTGGTCATTGTCATTAACCCACCTTTGACTAATAAGGGCAAATAGGGTGAGACTCAATTGACAAAGCATAGAGCAAAGGTATATCAGGCATGGCCCGGGGACTACAGCCACCCCCCCCCCCAATTCGGGTAGGAAATTTACTTTTGTACCGAGGGCAAGTGTGCATTATGTTAGGGCAAACGCATGCATTAAAATTTCCGGCAATAGCGCTGCAGCCTGTACCCCGCGGAGCGGACGAAGCTTTTTAGTTCAGCTCATCGCTGCGAATCTCTGAGGGGCGGCAGCCTAAGGGGGCGGCAGCCACAGAGGCGCTACGCAGGCTATGCAGCCTGCAGCCCACAATTGAAAGTAGTCCCGCACACTCCGATGCATGAAGGCTTTTAGTATACGCCCAAAGTTTGGTTTGTAATACCAGTTAATCTTCCCAATCTCCGCTAAAACCCATTTCGCCGGGGAAGATTATGCAAAAACACGAAATTTTCAGAGGAAAGCAAAACAAGTAGTAAGTCATCCCGCTGGCAATGAAGCAAGGGCGACTTATAGTAAGCAGAATAGGGGAATAGGAGGTGAGTAGGGCGCCATCTATTGGGGATTTATTCATTGCAAGTTGTTGTTCTGCGGTAAATGGGCTGTCCAATTGTAGTAATAGGGGAGGAAAGTAGGAGCGAGATACATTGTGCTAATTCACATTGCCTACAGTAGCTTTACCGTGTGCTCTTTTTCCCAAATCATTCGTAACCTAGAAACTTTTTTCGCCTGATTAGCAAGATTTGTAAGGATCAAATATAAACAGTTACTACCTACTTGTTTGTCTTTGTGATATGATTGAATTTACTTGTTTCTCTGCAGTTTCATTGGGGTAATAGCTTGACCATAAATGTAATTAGCGAAGATCTAGGCTAAAGAAAGAGGAATTAAACCTATAGGGTAAATAAATTTACGATGTAACTTGTTGGATTTGTGTATGCTGATATGTAAACTTTTATTCATCCCTTCGATCAGAGTACTTCCCCCAACCCCATGTCACAGGTGATACAAACACTGACGAAATGAGGGATCCATTACTCGACAGAATACCCCCTCAGAGGCAGTTAAGTGCGATGCTCACCCCCTTGTGAGCTCTGAGTGGAAGTTTGCCCGCCCGGCGGACGTGTATCACTCCTGCACCTATATTTGCTGCACTCGTAATACCAACAGTATGTACGCCAAAGAGGAGTACATATTCGACACTTGCTATGAAGGTTAAGTGGAAGTACCTTTTCACTGTTCGGACGCCTATACATGACAGACGCAGGACTGAATTATGATGGCACATTTGGGAGTGATGAAGAGAGTAGTTCCCTGCTATCTAGGGCTTTTGCAAGGGACCTTATGCTTTGACGTCAGGCGACGTCATTTTGAAGGGTAAACAATGAAGGGCACTTCGCAACTGCGCTTAGTAGACTATAACGCGCGTATTCCACCGGTACACAAGTCAACTGTCTGCATTTGTTGGTGTAGGTTACAATGATACGCTCAGGTCTCCATTAGAGGGCGCACTCTGTTCTGTGACGTTGTATCATTAAGTCTATTTCATCTTCCCCATCCTGAAAGTAATCAATCAAGGTGAGGTTGAGGAGCGGTCCCTCTTTAGAACCTCACGCTCCTCCGTATGAAAAACTTAAATTAAGTCACATGTGCTACGACATTTCTTTAACTCTGGCTTGGCTTGAGGGAATCAGACTCTGCTTTCAGCTTTTCGGCAAACTACGATGAGAATACCTAGGGACTACCGTTGAGGACCTCACAGACACCACAAGCGGCTCGCCATAGTAGCACAAGGGGTAGTCCCACCCCCCAACTGTTTGCAAATCATGGCCTCCATTCTCATCAATAAATAACAATGGCCATAATAAGAGACATATAGTATACTATGGACGATAACATTAGTATTACATCTCACACTGCAAATGCTAATTCATGGTTTTCTTTTTATTTGGCCACTCCACCACTGATCATATGGGTTAAAATTGTTCGAGGCGTCGTGTCTTCGAGATAGTTTGCCCCCAAACAAAACTTGTTACAGCTGCTATTGGTATAGTACGTTCATGAGTGCTCTCGGGGAGTCACGTGAAAGATCTGCAGTTACATCGTACATTGGTATTTTTCCTCGAAGGGACTGCATAGGTTAAATACATAAGCAGATATGGCTGGCATACTTAATATTTTTCTTTTCAAAGGATGACACCTGTGTCAACAATTCGAGTAGCTAAATGCAAAGAGTCACGCCACGTGATGATGTACCTTTCTTAAACCTTTATACCATTGATATGATTTGGCATTAGGGCACCAGTAAGTCACGTCGATGTCAACACTACTTATAGACAGGAGATTTCAGACTTTGTACGTCACTTAGCGTATAGGATTATATTTCATGTCCATGGGAAAAAAAAATTGGACTGAGTTGGCTTACTTCTCAGGTCACAGTCGAATTATTAACTCTACTTCACACGTACAGAACAATCACCCCTCTGTCGTTATTACTTGGTTAAAGGGCAACAAATCCCGTTTGGACTATAAAAATTGGCCCTATTAAGTATACTTCTAGCCCCTGTTCCAATTTACAAGGGAAACAAACACCTGTCTAGTGCACCTCCTGAACAAATAAAAGCTGCAATGGTCTGCAGTGAGTTTTAATTGCTCAAGAAAATATTCACACAGTACCGTAAGTGAGCTCAGTCTGCCATACTAGTGACTTGAAAAGGCATCATTGACCAATCAGAATGATACTGCCAGTTGAATTTATGTCGATCAAACTGTAGTCTCCAATTGTATTAAGAGATATGGGACTATTCATATAAATATGTGCAATGATGCAACAACCCCTTTAAGGTTACCCTTCCACAGCCTCAAACCCAGAGCTGTAACATCCGAGTCCGGACTCGGGACTCGATTCCGGACTCGAGTCAGTTTTTTGCCGGACTCGGAAATGGCCTGAAATTGGAGGTAACGGAATCGGAATTGCCCTGGAATGGGCTCAGATGGACTCCGACTCAGAGCCGATTCCAGTCAAATCCACAGAAATGAAACTTTCATCAATGTTACTCAAGCAACATTATTATTGATGTGTAATTTAACAAGTAACAAGCCCTGCTCAAACCTCTGTTTGGTAAAGCTTGATTGCGCTGTCTGTATATAGGGAGCATCCCTTTGGTGTAAGAACTTAAAGGGATCCAGCAGTCTCCCCAAGAAGTGCAAAAGACTATACTGCCACCACTCAAAAAGTTTGTCATAACTCCGCCTACTTTTAACAGAGATACAAAAATATATACAAAGTGCATTACTACAGCCTTACAAGAGTCAGGATCGAGTGTCCTTGGTTGCCCAGCTCCAGACAGTGACCAATTACAGCAGTTCGCCTTCCACAACAGAATGAGAGCTTCCTATCCACACACCAGCTCCCCAATGTAACCTAACACCAAAAGCACCTGTAGAGTACGGCTGTATAAAAGTCAGCTATGCAGTCTACTTAGCGTGACTAGCGTCATCAGATTCCAAACGAATTGCGAGTTGTGTAAAGTTACACCATATTCAAGTTAAGAGTGAACTGTATAGATACTGGAAATCGAATTGACCTATTTAGAAAATACATGTATTTTATAAATTTACTTTGGATTTCCATAACCCCTGAAACGTCATTCCTGATGATTGTGAAGCTGCATATGTCTAGTTTATATTGGTCGGCTGTCTTTTCAGACTGCTAAAAACGGCTCACTTGACAGAACTTTCCTGAAAGTGGACCTAAAGTCTAGAATTACAAGAATATATATTTTACAGTTTGGAAAATAAACTTCATTCATCCATCTCCCATTTTCATAGCTTACTCCATTGCTGAGATATAAAATGTTAAAATTAAAAATCACTTAATTTGAAATAGTCGATTGCGCAATAATTTGTGAAGTCCTTGTTGTACAACTTACATGGACTGCTTTTGTTTCCTTTTGAAATTAAGATGTTTATAGGACCTTGAAACAATTACAGTTTCCTTGCATGGTATGTTGTACGGAGAGAGAGAGACATAGCCAAGTCACCCACTTAAGACAGTGATCACATTTTTGACACAAGGTGCAGTGGCTTTCGAAAAAAACAAAGAACAATAAAGACTAATTTGAGTAGTACAAGAATGACATCACAAATTATTGAGCAATCCATCATTTTAAATTGAGTAAATAAACTTCAACATTTTATATCTCAAGCTTTGTGACGTATATTTTTGAAATTTTAGACTTTAGGTACGAACCAATGAGGCTGACGCAAGAACATGGTGAATGTATACATCTTTTACATTTTCCTTTTCAGAAACCAGTGGCAGGGTTGCCAGACTTTCTGTAATGCTACTGATCAAATTTGGCGTCCAGTTTGATCCACCCAAATGAAACAAAACAAAAGGGCGAATTGCGAATTCGATGACATTATAGCCCTTCACACAGCGTCAATTGCATAAAACTCATGTGCATGTTCTGAAACCAGGATGATTATTAAGAGACCGAATCCATTTGTGTTGCTGGTCAGAATTGCTGAACACAAATTATGCATTTTACTTAAAGGCAATAGGCAGTCGCCCCAAAATTTTCTTTGCAAAACCGGCAAACTCTTGCAAATCTCTTCTTATTGCATTACAAACACATCTGAAGATGTTTTGAACATAACTATTACAATATAACAATAGGTAAAGCAAGGAGAAATTCTCCTTGAATTTCACAATTTACCAACAAAAATATTGTCACATGATCAAAATAGGCCAGTCATGAACTAGAGTGACAGGATACACTCACTCTGATTGGGGTGACTGCATACTGCCTTTAAGTTTCCTGATGGAATTGTAAAAAATAGTATGCGGTACGGTAGTTCACATGAAAACGCCAAAATAACGCAAACTGCTGGCTTGCTGGCTGGCGTTGATAGTAAAATGTTTCACGCTAATTTTCTAAATGCACCCAAGGAATCATGGGAACTGGGAGTATAGATAGTTCTCGGTGACGTCACAACTGGGGGTTGGCAACCGCCATGTCATAGGGCAAGCTTGTACGTGCATGCCAGGGTTGCCCTATGAGATGGCTGACATACTACACGTGAAAAGCTCCTATGACGTCATGTGAAAACTATCTATAAACAATGGGCTTACTAGGCTAGCCCATTATTTATACCTGGAGTTCCCATGCTCCCTTGGGTGCTTTCAGCAATGATTAAAGTGCTATACAATCTAAATTTAGTGAATTCAGTGTTTCCGCCGATTATCCTTTGTTTGATGAAATGATAATTTTTACAGTTTTAAATATTTTATACAGCCGATAACGATGCCTTGGAGTCTTATTAAGTAACTTTAACTACCACGCGAATTCTCGTTCCGACTATAGTTAAATGGCCGCAAGAGTGGATTCTGGGGTCATTTCGTTGCGCCTGTGTTGTGAGTATAGCTATCCTCCTTCCATGGTCACTAGTGGTGAGTGAGTATAAAAGGTTATGACTGGGCAAACGTAATTAAATTTACTTCATGTCTCGACGAGGTTTTCAATCATCGGACAAGAAAATTGGGAGAATAATTGCATTTTTTCCTATTCCAATGTCCATTATGCCATTCCTTTCATGAAATATTTAAAATTTTCAATTCGTAGGAATTTCTTGCGTCGATTTCTCAGGGTGGTCAATTTTCACCGCTAAATTCTAGGGCAATCGCCGCCAGCTGTGCATTGACTATGTCAATATGAACCCTGCCCTTGAGGCTGTTACGGGAGCAAAGTGCTATATTACAGCAACCTGTTCAGCCTGGCGATTGTAGGCTTCTTTTGCACCCGTGAGTTTTAGCAGACCTGCAGCCATGCAAGAGGCCGTACTTTTGTGGTGTCTCTGGACGGGACTAGTCTGTAGCATCTCCCTGCTGTTACTAACCACTGATGCTAACCAGTGAGCTCTGACCAGGGAGTTGCTCTGACCTTGTACACTAGGGTCTATAAATATAACCGCATCTGTCAGTCTGTCGGGTATTTTCGTCAAAAAGTGACTTTTCATAATCAGGTCACAGATGTCTGCCGACCAGTCCATTGGTACACTGGGGTCATAAGTCAACTGGATGATGTTTCAAGCTAAAATTAAAGCCAAACTTAGTTACATTTCAGTTTGTCAATACTAATGGGGGTCTGCAGTAGTAGGGGTCTACACTATGTGATAAAGTCTGCCGCATGCCGCTCCACTATGTCCATCGATTCTCTTTTCAATTTAAAGACAGACTGTCATCACCCCAAAGTATATTTTTAGTGTATGTATATCAAAATTCTCAGTTGGTGACTGCTCTTTGATTGACATCAAAGTTTGAAAATTTGAAAGATGCAGAGTAGCTCACATTCCACACAAGGCAGAGAGAGTACTTTTATTACATTTTATAGCCTTGTATGCTCACCATGACATGGCCTTAAGCAATAAAACAGGTTTATTCTTGCACAAGGAAGAGCCTCATACAGTTATGGGAGGAGCTAGAAGATGCATAGTTGGGAGAATTGGAACTGTTTGGGATCATGAAAATTCCCCTTTAAGTAACATAGCTAGCTCGCTCGTCAACGATTTTTTCGTACCACGGTGGGATCATCCCACGTTGGTAATAATATAACCAAAGATATAGAGCGCCAATCCGTGTCATGTGCGGGCGCGTCCATTTATGGACCGGGTGTTCGAAAATAGACACTGTGTAATGGTCCTTTCTTGAAGTAACCCTCACTAACTTTGGTTTTCTCCAGTCCACATTACCGGTGGATAATGGTAAGGAGAAATCGTATCTTGATTTCTCCTTCCCACATTTACCGAAGAAAGGGTGGGAAAACTGGCATGTCAGATTTCACACCACCGCGATGTTCTCGGCTTCCGTACTTTTCGGTAGTGATCAGAAATTATAGGGAAATATTTTGGGCTTCAAGAAACCGTGAAAATTGTATCGGCTAAGGCGATTATGTTAGACCATGCAGCTCTTACGGAATGGTTCAAGTACAGCGTGGCTGTGCTTGTTACCCAGGTAAAAGATCGCACGACAGGTTAACAGGTGTGGTGTAATTATTACTTGAAACTTGGTTGAAATTCATTGTAGCCCCAACGGTTCAAAGCCATATGTCTTGAACTGTTGTATGAGATGTGCAGACTGATCTCTATAGGACTAACGAACGTGGCAGCACACCCTATACTGAACTATCGAAGTATAGCTAAGAATGGGTCTTCAACAGGGGCGGCATCAAGGGGGGCATGGGGGCAAATGCCCCCAGTCAGAGCCTTTGCCCCCAGTTCCCCCCCCCCCCACCCCACTCAGCTCCTGAAGTATAGTGTCCTTTCAGGAGTTTCCAAGGCAAAATAATTCACAAATAATTAGTTTCCTCCCTGTTTGAATCATTCCCAAACTTTTCAAAGTAAAACCATCCTGAGAGCTCTAATACATTATGTAACACCTGGTATGCTCGATATATAAACTTAAAGACAGACTGTCATCACCCTAAAGTATATTTTTAGTGTATGTGTATCAAAATTCTCAGTTGTTGACTGCTGTTTGATTGACATCAAAGTTTGAAAATTTGAAAGATGCAGAGTAGCTCACATTTCACACAAGGCAGAGAGAGTACTTTTATTACATTTTATAGCCTTGTGTGCTCACCAGGACATGGCCTTAATTAATAAAACAGGTTTATTCTTGCACGAGGAAGAGCCTCATACAGTTATGGGAGGAGCTAGAAGATGCATAGTTGGGAGAATTGGAACTATCTGGGATCATGAAAATTCCCCTTAAAGTGTAACAGATACATATGTATATATCTATTCCCTGTTAATATACTGTACATATTGCATTCACCTTTCTGTTTTAAGAAAAGTGTAAAAAGTGTCACGAGATTGCTAATAAGTAGCTTTTAAACATACTGTCACTTTCCAACTTTTCATGTTGTCAGCTAAGAAGAGTAATAGCCAAATAAGCCTAGCTTGCATTAAAATCATTTGGAATCTTTGCTTTGAATGATGCATTATGGACAAACATACACCTATCATGAGACTTAATTTTTTACCAAGAGATTTGCTAAAACCTCAGAGCTTCCGGGGGCTTCGCCCCCTGAACACCCACCGGGGCTTTGCCCCTGGACCCCACCCGGTAAGTCTCGCGCTTCGCGCGAAAATTTGTTGCCCTCCAACATTTTCTTTGGCCCTCCATTTGCCCCCCACTTTTAAAATCCTGGTGCCGCCACTGGTCTTCAAACAGGTGTCGACAACACTAAGACCCAAGATAGACCTTGCAAAACCTACGACCCCACCAACTGCAAAACTAAGACCCCACTGCAAAACCAAGACCGCCAGTTGCAAAAATAAGACCCTAATGCAAATCTAAGACCCAACCAAGGGTCGTAGTTTTGCGGTAAAGAAAGTGGATGCATATTGATAGCAGCAAATTTATGTTTTATATTATTACAGTAGTTTTGATAAACCGCCCAGTAAGAACTCAACTCCTTTGGTTTCTAATTTTTAATGCTCTCGAGAAGCTTGTTTGAAAGACCCAGTTAAGTGTCATTTCTATGTGTATGATGGAAGAGTCATGGCCAATGTGGACTACAAATTTTTAGGCCATTGAACGTATTTGTAGGCTAGTTTGAATTCAGTGCCAGTTTTAAATACGAACGAATGTTGATGTGGCTAGAGAAACTTTTGTTTTTATGGGGCGGGGAAGGGGGAGGAACCAATCCTTTGTTTTTTCATAACTGTCCTAATGTACCACGTTGGTTGTCCCAATGCACCCTCATACGGGGCACACCGGGACAAAATAATGTAAAACAGTACATGAAAAATGTACCGTGAAATGCTATGTTGTGCTTTATTAGTCAGTGTTACAGTAATATCTTTCCCATATCAAATTCCAAAGGTGTGTTATGCACAAAATAGTAAAAAATGTCCCAATGTGCCCCAATCTCCCCTACTCTTGCACCTACATTGGTTGCACTCGTAATGCCCGCCCGGCGGACGTATATTGGCAGCACTCGTAACAACAACGTCCGAGACCTTTCGCAAAAATTCCTCGTCGATCAGCGTAAAACTTTATGTTATGAAGTATTCATTTATACGATCACAACAAACACAAGTCATACATGTCAACGTTAATTCGACAAAAGCAAGTCTGATTGCCATGCATTTAACACTACCGAAGTCCATGGGGTTTTAGTGTGTGATTTCTCTCACTTAAAACTCACTCAGTGAGGAAGTCCTATTCACTTATTGTGTAAAAGTGACAAGGTCGTCGAACAACGTTACAGTTTAAGCTTCGTCTTGCGATATGAATATTTATATATTGAAACCAATCACCAGTTGAGTGAAGAGGAAACTTCAAATTAGGCTAATAAATATAGTGAAATTGGACGATCTTTGCCATTGATTGCAGGTGTATAGAGCATTTACGTGAAAACAGGCGTTCCTATTCGACACCCTGCTTGGAAGGCAAGTCACGAGGTCCGAGTCATAGATATGCCTATACCCGGTTCAACAGTCCAAACCTAGGCTTATGATGTGATTATTACTTCAACTACGTGTTATAGTAACCTTTGTCTGAAACAGGCCCGTAGCCACGGGGGCTATTAAAGCTGCCCCACCTAGAAAAACTTCGCCCCTGGAAAACTAAAAATTACTATAAGCTTAATGCATTTTAGCATATCTGGCCACCTAAAATATTTTTAACCCCCCTGGAAGCTATCTGCCACCTCCTTTAGTACCTTACAACACGTCTAAGGGCCTGGTCTGATATAGTAATTGTACTAATCGCCATCGCAATTTATTCACAGGCCCGGCCATTCGGTCTCACAACTCGAATATTAAAAGATAGGAGGGGGAGGGCTGCTCTCGTCTTAGTGTTGCTTTAACCTTATTCGTGTTTACTATTTTTATTTCATTTTTATCTTCAGTTCCTCCAGTCTTATTTGTCTTTTATTTGAGTTTTATTCTCTTTCCTGTTTTATGTTTCTCTGCGTTTTTATGTATTTACCATTTGCCTTTTGACTATGCAGATTTATTTTATTTTCACTTGTATGTGTCTATGTGATCTTATTTATTTTTCTTTTACTTGTGTCTAAACCACAGAAGCGTATTTTCCCCAAGTGGGGGTAATAAAGGTGAATTATCTTATCATATATATATATATATATATATATATATATATATATATATATATATATATATATATGTATATATATATATGTATATATATATATATATACATACATACATACATATATAGCCACAGTTACAATATAAAAAATATGCTCGCCATTTGCTGTTGCAAAAGTTTCATCCAGTCCCATGGCAAACTATAAATTCAGGTATTGTTTGTTGAATACCACTCAGATCAAGTTGCAGCACATATTTCCTTTTCCTCTTTTAAAAGTATAAACAGTTCCTTCTTGACACGGGGTATTGTTCAGTAGCCCGCGGAGCGGACTAACTTTTTCGCTTAGCTCATCGATAGAGGGCAGGAAGTATTGAAAGAAACTTGGGGAAAGGGGGTCAGTTGGGGGAATGAGAACTTTTGTCTCTCGGAAGTTTCTGTCATCCTACGCATACCACTGATGTTTGGATAAATTTCCTCTTTCATTCAACCCAGTTCCTATTTCTAGATACTTTCGAATGATTTTGCTTGAATAAAACAAACAGGATTGATATT
This sequence comes from Holothuria leucospilota, assembly GCA_029531755.1. Lineage (NCBI taxonomy): Eukaryota > Metazoa > Echinodermata > Holothuroidea > Aspidochirotida > Holothuriidae > Holothuria > Holothuria leucospilota. Next base: position 53,878,156 of record CM055964.1, read on the forward strand.
AAAAAGTAGTTTGGGAAGCTCAGAAACATCCTCCATAGACTTGTACAAATATGGTCGGTTGCAAGGCCTCTGGACCCTAGGTAAGCTTTCAACAGTTGTCAGCTACCTCTCATACAGTACAGTTATATGAAAGCATGTAGCCTTTCATGATGTTTTTAAATTTAATTAGTCACCGCCGTTGAGGTTTTGAGCTAGAAGAGCTTTTATAATAGGCTGGTGGCTCCTGCTCTGCCACTTAATTTACCCAAAATGTCATTCTGCGCAACGTAGTAGGGTTATAATGCAAAAATACAAAACATTTTCAACTTCTCCTTTCTTTGCAGTAATTCAGTTCGTTCCCTGCGATACCCACATCACAAATTGAGCACCACCCTTCAGCAGCACCATTTTTACATTTAATTGGGGAGAAACTCTGTATGTCTCGCTGAGGCACATCGACCACAAATGTAACAAATGGAAGAAATTTACCATAGTGTAATGATACTCTGACTCGATTCACCGTTATTTGAAAGACAAAATGCAGTCCTCTCAGTTTCAATTGGGACACAACTTTTTGCCCGAATTTTTAGGTCTTTTGAAAGGATTTTATCCGACTATTTCTACAGAATTTGCCCGAATTTAAGGTGTTCCAAAACTTGTGGAAAATGCCCCCCCCCCCTCATATACCCTGTTAAACCTTTGGAGTGAAAAGTCACTCTTTTAGAGTGAAATTAGGTAGGCTACCAATCTAAATTTGAATTGAAAGATTTGGCTCGAAAGATTTCAATCCAAAAAGAGTCACTCTCACTCTGTTAGAGTGAATATTCAGTCTTAATTTTAGATTCGTTCCTAATTTTACTCTTTTCGATTGAGAGAGTGCGTGTATGCCGTTTTTGAATAACCATACCCCGATACCCTTATTCACATGCGGCCCTTTTTAATCATCTGACAATATTTTTGTTAGTTAATTGTTTAATTCACGGAGTGTAAGTCCTGTCTTTACCTTTAAAATGCAAACTAAGGTTTTGAATTTGAAAGACCATGAAAGATGCCTGTGAGGGAAACGAGAGATTTTTTGTAACTTAAGGTCATGTTTTTACACACTACATCCAATAAAGGATTTCCCGTTAAAGTTGTAGCCTACAGTATGTAAAAAAATCCACAGAAAGCTCAAACATTATTTTGATTAAAAGCGATTCAGTTACTTCCGCATTGAATGTAGGCTAAAAAAAATTCGCTTTGACTGAAACGGTACAAAGTCGAACGAAAAAGATATACTGTCTGGCGGAAAACGTTTGCAGGGATTTTTCTTTTTGAAAAGTCACTTGCTGTATAACCGCAAGTACAATTAAATTGTTACCCTTATGCATGATAACGTCTTGCCTACGTAGCAGGCTGTAGGCCTATGTCATATACCTTGGGAAGCTTTAAAGGGGTGGGGAAGGGGATGAACAAACAGAGTCAGCTCCGCTGGGAAGACTGATCGCCAGCATAGGTGCTCCAGTCGTTACAACGAAGTTTCAGAAGATTCTATTCCGTGTACGTTGCAAACGTATTTATACGAAATCTACTCGGAGTGCCAATTAATTCCAAAAAGTGATAGCTGGAGTTATGATTGGTTCACTTTTACCGATTTTACGGAAAATTGTTTCCCATTTCTAAAACGTTTATTTCACCTCAGACACCTAGCCTGGCCATAGCTATGATGCATCATTTGTTTTGACAAACGAACCTTTTAAAGACTCCGTAAAAAGTTATACCTGGTGAATATAGCCACTATAACTTTCTGATAGGGTTGTTCACTATGACGTTAAAACTCGGGATTGGAATGGAAACAAACGGTATGGTCTCAATTGACTGTTTGTATGGTACATATACAACGCCATCGAACATTGCTACCAGCGCAGACTCGGTTTACCGTTCTTTATTCCAATTTCGAGTAATGACATCAGATTTGGCAACCCCAATTGACAGATTGAGAGGAGTCTGTAAGGAATACCGTATACCATTGATCTGCATGAACTGTACTTACTATAGAATGCAGAAAGCTGCCCTATTTTTCGTAATTGGGGGGGGGGGGGGTATGGGAGTGTCTTCCGATGATCCTCTCGATTGCTGGCGTAGGCAGTGGATGCCGAGGGGTTATACCATTTCATGGTGACTTCAAATACGGTAGCTGTATACTTTTTCGTTCTTGCGTTTTCTAGTGGGGCAGTTACATGGGACAAGACTAATCAGGGTAGGCGTGGCGAAGGACTCGTGGGCTTGGACTTCTATCATGAGCAGAAGCGAAAACTTGGCAACGTGGTTACCGGCCTGCAACTTGGAGAGTCTACGCGTTACGGATTGTATCTTTAACACACGGAGGTATTTCCAGGATAACGGTTAGCGAAGTGTTACATAATAACTGAAATCTAAAAGAGACGACCCCATTCACTAGCATTCGAAAATATTCCACCGACGCTGAATTGAACATACGCCGATTTCCTTCAATTATAAGGCTAGGAGGAAACATGTGACGGCGGTAGACCAATAAGAGGACGAGAAACTGGCATATGTCGATTTAATTGAAAATATGCCGATTTCCTTCTGATGACGATTTTATCCAATCAGATCACGAGAAACTGACATATGTCAATTTAAATCTACATATGTCAATTTCTGGACTTATGGCAAGGTAGGCGCACCATAGTATGACGTACACATTTGAAGAAGTGGAACCAATGTAGGTGCAAGAGTAATACCTGTCCGCCGAGCAGGCAAATGAAACTAATGCATTACAGGGCCATCGAATGCTTTACAACTTGCAACGTCGGAAATGACTACCAACTGCATCGCCATTGTTATAAGTAATTACTGATTTTTTGCGCCGAGCGTTAAATGGTAGACATACTGTAAATCGAAGACTATCAGAGAGGTCCGTAACAACTCCCTGGTATTATCAGTTTTTAGCCGGACGCTCGCTGACTGCTTCGATTTCACGTATGCAGGCAGTCAGCACGTAATATCATTGAGTGTGCACTGTTTTTTAGTGGAAATAAATATTTTGTCAAGTCGTGCTTCTATATATGTCAAGTTTCTTTGTCAAATGTCGTACAGAATAGCTTGAAGGAGAACTTCTTAGATTATTTTCATGGAGAATTGTCACAGGTGAAAAAGATTGGCTTGTGGCAGTACTTTTGTGGAGATAGAGGTAACGGCGCTGTCAATCGATACCCATTAAATCCGTACCACCTATGGCCTACTTACTGGTACGCCTCAACGTGAAGGCCAGAAACAAGATTTCAAAATTGTCAAAAGAGCAACGTGGCAGTTATATATTTGTCTAGTTTTTCATTACCGAATTTCTGCCCAATTTTGAAAAGTACTGAACCCACCCCTTTCGGGAAACACTTCATACTGTCATACTGTAGTTTCGATTTTTTACCTCGTGGCTCTATCTTGCCAAGCAGACCTAATTTGACTGAATCCATCGGCTTCACAATCCAGAGCACAGTATAGCCAATGAGGTGTTAGACCTCCCTGGTAAACTATCACACTGATCATCATAAGGGAAAACTGTACAGACAGCGAAGCAGACTAAGTGACGTTCGCAGGCTTAGTTTTTTTTTTTTTCCTTAAATTGGAAGGTATTGTGTATATGTAGTACGGACAGAAGATGAAGATAGCTTGCCAAAATGAAAAGAAAAAGAAGAAAGAATACAAAGCTATATGAAGTCGTCTTTGCTGTTGAGCGGTTCGTATTTAATGGTCTCGGCCTTCGAAGACTCGGCTAAATCGGATTTTTAAAGACTATTATCAGTTCCAGAATTCACCTATTTAGAAAAGGAGCCGCGTATATAATAGGATGGGAGGTGTGTCAATTCTACCCTTGCTTAATCTTGTGTACATAGAACCTCACAGTAAAGTTGATTAACGTTGCATGGCTATAGCCTGACAAGGTTAACCTTCTTGATTATACCAGGGAGTTGCTCTCATATACAGCTCCCTGCTTAGGCATGCGGATACAACCAGGGAGCTATATAACAGCTCCCTGCATGTATACACAAGAAAAACAATAGGGAAGTGCGAAGTAGGCTCCACCATGTTACGGCGTCCACAGTAATAAAATCAATACTACACTTAAGAGGTCGTGTAAGCTCTACATTATAGTGCCCTTAATGAATTGCTGGTTGACAAAACACGCGTCTCAGACTAGGGCAGGTTAAATCGCCAAATTGCAAGAGAAATTAAGAAATACAGTGTAAATATCAGAATATATTCCCATATTTGGGAAATTGGAACATACTTTCCTATGAAATAGCTACCATTCCTATATTTCCTTTATAGTTTGCATTTCAGAGGTACTAAGTAACACTGAGATACATTTGCTAGAATATCAAACATAGTGTTGTTCTTTTTTATTGTTTTGGAATAACCTACAGTTTAAGTAGTGGTGTATTCGTTGACAACACTCTAAAAACAGTTTGGTTAAAGGTCAAAAGCAGTCGCCCCAAACTTGTTTTGAAACAATAGCTAAATGTCGCAAATTTCTTCTTATTTCTCTTCCAAGCATCTTTCATGATATTTTAGGACATAAATACTGCATATTCAAGGTAAACCAAGCAGTTACTCCTCGTAAATTTTACAACTGAGTGAGAAAAAGACTGTCACATGATTCGCAAGAGCCATTCAGGAAATAGGATAGTCTACTATACAATTCTTTATTGGGGTGACTGCATTCTCCCTTTAAATTGACCAATGACTGGGTCAACTATGCACCGAACCAAATATGGTCAAATAGTTTGACTAAACTATGGTCAAAGTTGACCACTTATTGGTCAATTGGCCAAAGTTTAGTCAAACTATTTGACCATATTTGGTTCGGTGCATAGTTCACCCAGTCACTAGTCAATTTGACCAAATTGTTTTTAGAGTGAAACCTGTAGGCCGAAATGTGTCAACTGTTTTGTTAGGACACTGGGATGACCAGCTCAATATCACCTGAGTGCCATTGTTGCTACTGTACTCCGGATACTCCAGCGCCTTGCCTAAAGTATAATGCTACTTGGTACGTTCACAAAGAATAGACATTCCAAAAGAATATCAGCCCTCTTCCCCTAATTTGGGGCAACTCCTTCACTCTCACACCTCCCTCCCCTCTCACAAGCTGTACAATTGTAATTTTGTGCAGTACTTGGTATGCACCCAGTGCCATTTGGAAATCAGGTAAAGCTACACATGCTATTGAAGCCACATTGAAATTATTGTACAACTTCCAGGGACCTCACCTCCTGACCTTTCACATGGGCATTGCATAGGTTCTAACTCTGGCCCAAATTGGGGCCCCTGGATCCTGCTGTGCTGGTCATTATTACGGGCTGTTGAGTTATGAAGACATTACTTAAAGTTGGTAAGCTTTCGGAAGGGTAAATTTAATGGCTGCTATAGGAAGGAGGAAAGCATGGTAATTGTGCACTATATTTGCTTTTGCTCACAATACAAATATTGCACTACTCTACTTTAAAGTGGGATTTATGATCGTTCTTGAGTTGCCAAAATACAGTGGAGAGCTGCTGAACAAATGAAACATAGTGATTGGTGGAAACTTTTCAGATACCATTTCCAGCCACGTGGGAGCTGTTTGGCCAAAATTTTGTAGGTATGCTAGGTGCCCATGGGTGTTAATGGCTGGGGGATATGCTGGCCTGTCAATTTTATATCTCCCCTTTAACAAAATATTAGGTATAGAATTGATTCTATGGGTAACTTGGAAATTATGAAAGCTGCCATTTTTATTAATGGAAATTTTCTCATTCAAAAGAAATGGTAGGTCAGTCTGCAAAACTTCAAGTAGGTGATGTGACAAAAGTTAAAATATGCCACAATGTACAATATTGTATGGTATAACTGTCAAATTAACATAGTGTATAAACTTTACTGCAGTAAATAAGACTGAAAAACAGAAACTACACAAAATCTAATGGTAAACCGTTCAGTATAGTTGGTGTACTATTACGTAGTAGAAAGTGGAAATGGAAGTCACTGAAAACTAGTAGAAGGTTTCAAAAATAAAAATTGTGGGCTAAAAATATGGATTAAAATTTTGGATAAGTGCATCAGATTACACCACAGAGCTAGAATCCAAAATTTTTCTAGGGCCTGTAGCCGGCTCCAGGGTCCATGTATCTAGAACTTTGTGTTTACAATAGTGCTGGTCTAGGTCATGTCCCCCACATTTGAGAAGCTGTTGTTTCCGTGGCCATTATCCCGTAATAGCAGGGCTTCTCCGGATTCTGTCCGAAATGGGGTGGGGTCATGGAATCGGAATTGCCCCGAAATGGGCCCAGATGGACTGGGATTCGGTGCCGATTCCAGTAAATTCCTCAAAAAATGAAAATTTCGTTAATTTTACCTAGGCAACATTATTATTAATGCACAATTTAAAAAGTTAATTAAAGGTCACGAAGAGTTAACTAAATTACAGGGTCAGCCAGAGTATGAAATTGACTCCTGAAAAGTGCCCGTTTTTCAATATAAGTGTAGTTATTGTAAACAGTGCGAAAAGCATTTGTAATGAGGCGCTGCATTGTCAAATGACTCGGAATTGGCCCGGAATTGAGAAACCTGGAATGGGAATTGGCTCGGAATCGTAAGGTACTGAATACTGGCCCGGAATGGTGGCCACTGGAATCGGGATTGGCCTGGAATTGGGTTTGGTGGACTCAGATCGTACAGCCTTGCGTGACTTAGTTGCAAGTAGAATACTTTAATATAGGCAGTCTGCAATATAACGCACCTCAAGTTCGATAGTGATGGGCGTTGTGTAGATATTGCGACTGCATGGAAGGACTAGCACTTCCATGGTGACTGGGTGTGTACAGCGTAGCAACTTGGCATCTATTAATGAACAGCCCACCTACAGCCTGAGTTCTGCAAACAAGTGTATGATATTCAAACAAGTTCTTTCTTTGCCAAATATTACCATCAGGACAAAGAAATAAATTCTGGGAAAAGTGGAAACATTACATCTGGTATAAGGCCATAGTTTGTCCCAATGGGGCAGTAGCAATAAACAGAAACGTTAAGGTGACAGGGTCAACCGTACGCAGAGAAGTTGTGCACTTCAGCAAAAGATAAAGACGAAAGCCTCTTACGAGAATCCCAAGGCTTCCAATTGTCAACCTATACCTTATTCAAACAAGTTTACAATACTCGCATGGAGCGGATTTAGCCTGCGTATGTGACCACGGCACATCGGACTGCTCTCATAAATACTGAACAATGTTTGTAAATTTAGCCTACGGGGTATTTCTAGCAGTGCATTATTTATACAGGGAGGTGTTATTAGCTAATAACATTTCCCTGGTTTATATTCAACGTGCACCCGGGCGTCTTTGCAAAAAACGCATCACTTAGAGGCAATAGGCAGTGCCCCAAAATTTTCTTTGAAAAATCAGCTTTCTTTGAAAAATCAGCAAACTGTTGAAAATCTCCTCTTATTGCATTACAAGCACCTCTGAAGACGTTTTGAACAACTAATACAAACAATAGGTACAGCACATGAGCGTAGATCTGGGGGGAAAGGGGGATATATACCCCCAACATTTGACTAGAGGGATGGCCCATGTAATCATCCCCCCCCCCCCCCCCAATGTTACAGTCTACAGATACGTGCATGCTGGAAAGTACGTTTTATTCTTCACTTTTCTAAGGTTTTTCTTCAATCTCTGCTTCGTTTTCTATCACAAATGTTTCTCAAACTATCAGAATTTTAGCAAATCATTCGCAAACTATCAAAATTTTCGCGCGCTCAGCGCGTTTCAAACCTTACGTCTGTGTTATTCGTGTTATCAATATCTTCCGATAACAACTTCTGGGGAAGCACAGCAGCAAAAAGTTGAACGTTTACAAATTAACAGATAAAGGCTGGCTTATGGCAGTGGCATATAGGTTTGTTGGGCAATTGAAAGTGTCTCAATGCAGAGCCTGAATCCAGGTTTTGTCATGGAAATCTTATTTAATGAAAAATTTCGGCGCGCTTCTCGCCCATTCCGGTCACGGTTTGCACTCCATGTCAGTGACCATTACTAAGGTAATAATATATGAGACTATTCTGATCACAACACTTTTCGAAGAACAGAGATACATCTTCAAACATCTGTAGGTGCCTCGCATCTAGGCCTATATGGGATCTTTCAATCTAATATGTGGCATGATGTGGAAGGTTGAGAGTACGTAACTGCCGTTATACACTTTTCAAATAATTTTACCGAGCGCTTCGGTATATGGCAAGTATTTTTGTGTAAAAACTTTCCCGAAAAAGAAGGCAGTAAAATAGATAAGAGAGGAGGCTTCAGGAGGTTTGTTGACGTTTCTTTCTCTTAATAGACAACATATTCTCCTCTTTTACCTTACCAAAAATTAGCATTCACTAAATTATGGACATTTTCCAGCCATATATGATCACTTCCAAAACATCCCAAAGGTAGCACCATTTTGCATCTAAAAGACCTTAAATTAACAAAAATGTCTTAAATGGGAGGGGAGATCCCTTCCCCAGGACGGCACCTTTATGTAGTGACAAACGAAAGATCAAAACTGTTGTATGCAAATGCAGGGAGGCATCAAAAATAAAGGTGGAATTTACGCAGATTTGGGGACAGGCGCCTGTTTGGGGAACTGAGGTATAATTACGACATCATCTATGGTGCCCCTGTCACAAAAACCTGGCGGCGTCACTGATCTCAAGCCAACTTGCAGGTCTTGTAATGATCTCCGAATTCAAAATCCAGTTGTCTGGGATGACCCTTTAAGTTGATATCTGTCTTTTTAAGCTTAACAGGACATTGTGCTCTTGTACAATTTCAATCCAGTGCAGCTTATCAATGAGTTTTGTGCTCAAAATAGCCTTTCTTAAATGTACAAATATACCAATACCCAAGAACATTATCTCTAAAATTCACCCCTTAAAAACAGTCTTCCTTGCACATTAAAACCCAGGGGCTTCCGGAGGCTTCACCCCAGGACCCCCAAGGGGCCCGGTTTTGCCCCTGGACCAGGCGGGCCCCTGGACCCCACCCGGAATGGGCTTCGTGCTTCGCGCTCCCCGTGCACGCTTCTCTTGCACATTTTCTACATTTGCAATAAGTTCACCCCATCCCCCCCCCCCTCAAAGTTGAAAAGAAATCTACTCCCCTGACAAAGCAAGGAGAAATTCCCCTTGAATTTCACAATTCACTAACAAAAATATTGTCACATGACCAAAATAGGTCAATCATGAACTAGAGTGACAGGGCATACTTACTCTCATTGGGGTGACTGCCTGATGCCTTTAAGTGCAAAATGACTGGACTACGTAGCTTAATTAGAGAAACCAAATCATCTCACTGCTAGACGATGTACGTTTTACGTACGTCACCACAGTCTAACTGTAAGATTTAACGCACTCAGCTAACAAAATTGTATGTACGCCGTTACCACAGAATTGTGGCAATTTTTTTGTCACATTTGGTCTAAGGGTACACATTATGGGTCATGTATACTCCAGGGGTACCCGGATCATAGAAAGTAGAACCCCTGGCGCCTGTACGGGAACCTGCAAGGTGTGCCACGTGAAATCATTTTCGCGGTTTCCTTTCCGTTAATCAGGAGCAATTATGACAACTCCTTCAGTAAACTAAATAATTTAAAGTGTAACAAAACTAAAGTAACATCGACTATAGGTGAAACTAAATTATATTTTCTTTTATTTTGGGAAATTGGTTGGGTTAAAGGTCAAAAGCAGTCGCCCCAAACTTATTTTGAAACAATAGCTAAATGTCACAAATTTCTTCTTCTTTCTCTTCCAAGAATCTTTCATAATATTTTAGGACATAAATATTGCATACTCAAGGTAAACCAAGCATTTTTTCTTCGTAAATTTTACAATTGAGTGAGAAAAATACTATCACATGATTCTCAAGAGCCATTCAGGAAATAGGACAGTCTACTATACAATTCTTTATTGGGGTGACTGCATTCTCCCTTTAAATCCGGGGCCGTGTCGCAGCTGTGACAATGATAAGAAAGCACACTCAGATTACTGAATCTACCTGAACATGCATCATTCTTAGTAAGTAGTTAGTTTAACAAAACAGAAGCAGAGTGGGAGCTATCTGAGAAGTAAAATTTCCCTTGGGACCCTTTCAGCCGAAGGTTATTTGCAGCTTCCATATGTACGACCGTGAGGTTTTTTCACAACAATATCTTTTCAGACAGGTACGTAGCCTGTTCTTCATATCTGTAAGTTGATCAGGACACGGTCCTCTGAGATCAGTATGAGGAAAGTTCAAGTTAAATGCGCTTGCATATCAGGCATTAATCTACCAGTTTAAACAGAGTTATAATTCTATCTATTGTTATACTGTACGTAGTACGACTAACGCTCCATTGACATACCATACACTGTATCAATGCGAGTACAACAGATACAAATCTTGTAATGCATTTTTTCAACCAGTGACGTGATCAACCTTGGAAAATAACCTTCAAACTTTGATATCCAGTGACCACACACGCATGAAAACAAAGTAATATTAATGCTACATTCGTTGGCCAAATTGTCTCTCCGTAGGGTTTGGTCGCCACTCAACAAATTGCTCCAATTAGTTTTCTGACTGTCAGCGATTTTTGGATTTTGTCTCTAGCATCCTCTGATGGCATGGAGGTACTAGTAATAGCGTCTTGCTTAAATTTCACCATGATTGTGGTCACGAATTATCCAACCAGGGAGCTGGAAGACAGTCTTCCAGCTCCCTGATCCAACCATTTGTTGGTTAAATTTAAGCGCTTACTTTAAATGTTGATTTTTGATCGGGATTTTTTAGCATTCGATGATTAAACCATACAAGAAATGTTCATGTTGACTAGGATTTTCTTCTTACTTTTAACCAGGAAATGGTTGGATAATCTATGACCACAATCACAGTTACACTCAACCTTGAGGATGTTTTAGAGGGTAAGTTCCATTTTTCGCCAGAGTGAAATTAGCTTAGCATCAGCCTGGCTACTAAAGTTCAACAGGAGCACTGTGGTCGCCAAAAAGAAATATTCGGGTCTATGTTATATTGAAAAGTAATCAGGCGCTTTAATGTAGGGCATGTAAAGGGTCCATCTTAAATGACGAAGCAGTTCCCCAACCTTACTTGGAAAAATCAACTAAATGCTACAAATCTTTCTTTTTCCCCACAATATGCAATATTTATGTCTTGAAACATCATGAAAGACAATTTTAAAGGTAATGGGTTTATTTGTTTGTTTTTTGCATGAATTGAACAGTTCAGAACCACATTACATTTTCACATGATCAAAAGGATCCATTCATAAATTAGTATACTAGGTTACCCTAGTTCGGATTGGTGTGATTGCATTTGCTCTTAAAATGGATATACTTCATGCTCATATTCATTTTGCTATGCTAAGAACAAACTTCACAAATAATAATGGGGGAGGGGAATTAAAGACTTCCTTCCCGTTACTGACCTCTCTATTTTGATATCACTGAAGTCACGCCGTTAACAAAAATCGGAGCCCCCACCCCCTCCTTTAGCCCCAAAAGGGCGACCTCTCTGGTTCGGCTCTAGAAAACATTCTCTGAACCAATGACTTCTCACTTGGTATGGCTTTAAGTTTGCTAGCTTACGGAAATGCGGGGCGAACTCGGAAAGGTGGGGGTTAGGGGGGACGCTTGGAACCATTCACGATACCGGAAACAATCACCAATTTGCCGATTTTTGTTTGTTGCCATATGTGTACACACCACACACGCCATTCAACTTGCCACTGAAATGGTAATAAGGTACGTATTTAAATTTACAAAACCCTATATACCATGCTAGAGGTACGTTCGTAATACGGGTAAAGGATGCACCCAATTTTTGTATTATAAAAACACGGATTAAAAATTTAAAGGAAAGCAATACATTGGCCATCGATGTGAATCCATGACACTTGGTTACATCACTGTATACTGTTAGAGCACAGCGTCCTATTGCTCCAAGAAGGAAACTATAGGCCTATACAATAGCCTACTAGTATATTCGCCATGGAATAGGCCATAGTATGCAGCCAGCTTTATTTTTCTTTGGCCTGATATCATAGCCTGCTTGTTCTATTAAGTTACATGATGATATACATGGCTAAAGAAGAACATTGAAGTCGAAACGTGCCATCCTTCATCAACATATGCCTTCAGCATGTATACACAGAAGGAATGAACATGTCGAGTAGGCCAACTATATCTGTATAGGCAACGTGCTGTTGCAAGGATTAATGCAAAATATTTAATCTGTTCCCTGTATCAGTTAAGGGCAGCGATTAAGTCATTGTACTTGTTTTGTTTGCTGATTGGGCTACGTGATCTTAACTGTTGCTTTATTCCTTGCTTGTTGCTTCATAGGCCCTTATCATGACAAGACAAAATCTCTTGCAGTATACAGTAGCAAGCGGTATATTAAAGGCACTCCTAAAGTTGCCTGCGTAGCAGGTTGTACAGTAAATTTCTCGGGAATCCTCAGCAAGGACTGATCAAACAGAACAGGCCCGTAGCGAGACATCCTAGTGAAGGGCGAGACAGGGGGCGACAAAATTTTCAGGGAGCGAGATATCCTAAAATGCATTAAGGCAGGGCGATTTTTTAGTTTTCTAGGGGGCGAAAGTTTTTCCAGGGGTTTCTCCCCCTCTGCCGACGGACACGGGCTTGAAACAGAGTCTGCTCTGCGGGTATCTTAGAGGGTGGAGGAGAACATAATATTATGTTGTTGAAGGGATCGAAGGTTTAAAGTTAAGCATAAACGTGTTACGTCAAGATATACGAGGTGTATGGGTCAAATTATACTGAGATCACAGTGTCAATATTAAAGCCATCGTGTCATCAATATGCTGTGGCAATACTTCTTCCATTCTAAATATCCACTAAATGACGTACTTATGACTGGGTAGTAAATATTGAAACCCAATAATGAACGAGGCCGTTCAAACAGAAACAGTTGTTTAGATTCGTTGGAACGATTTAAATGATTTTGACCTCTCCAAGCTGTTTTACTGTAGGTGACAGTAGTCAGTACTAAAAATCAGTGGCGTAGCTAGATACTTTTTTTTTGGGGGGGGGGGGTCAAAAGCAAAAAAATTTCCGACAGATTATTATCTTGAAGTAATGATATACTGTCTAAGCGTAGCGCCACCATCATCTGGCGTGTAGCGTGTCGAAAAAATTAGATTAAAATATCTCCTTGCCTTAAATGACACTTCCAGGCCTTGTCAATAACCATTTCGATGTGTAATTCTGTTTAAAAACATAAGAAGTGTTGTAAGTGTTTCAAATGAATTGTTTTTATTTATTTCCGACAGAACTAGAAATTTCCGTCAGAGACCTTCGGAGGCTTTGTGGGGGCGACCGCCCCCTGCACCCTCTAGCTACGCCACTGGTTGCGCCCCCCCCCCCCTTACTAAAAAATCCTGGATACGCAGCTGAAATTATCAGTGTCTTGCTTGACTGTTGTCTTAATTGAAGGTATTCTCCAGAAACCATGTACGAAAATTACGCAGTAAGCTCTTTTTATAGGTCTGTAGCACTGCAACGTTGATAGAGGTGGGGGAAGAGAAGATGGGTCACAGCAAAAACCAATACACCTCGAGCTGGGTTACTTCAATCCAACTATTAAAAACTGTATTTACTTTTATTTTGTAAAATCGATGTTTAAAATACTGTAATGGTGCAAGATGTTCACTGACCTCAGAGCTTGGTGTGAGTTAAAAGTGATTGTTCAGGACAGGCCATGTTTCCAACTATTTAAGTCCTAAAACTACTTATTGGGGATTTATCGCCTGAGGTATTGATACACTTCACGAGGTAACCATATAGGAACGACCTTACGAGGCATGTTTCATTGAGCAGATACACCCCATATTATGCAATACAGTGCCTAGACACAGAAATTGCGGCCTATCATTCATAATTGAAAGGATACACCAGAACCAATTTACTTTTGATAAGTCGAAGATGAACTTAAAGTGGACCTAAAGTCTAAAAATTCAAAAATATATATTTTAGAGGTTACAAAATTAATCTTATTGGTCCAACTCCCATTGTCATAGCTTATTCCATTGCTGAGATATTAAATGTTAAAATTTATTCACTTAAATCCAAACAGTTCATTGCGCAATAATTTTTGACATTCTTGTTGTACAACTCACATTAAATGCTTTGTTTTCTTTTAAAATTAAAAATGTTTATATGACCTTGACTGCTTCCTGTTTTCTTGCATGACATGCTGTACAGAGAGGGTTTGTATAGTCAAGTCACCCCAAAGCAGTAAGAACGCGATCACACTTTGGCACAAGGTGCGGTGGCTTTCAGAAAAACAAAGAAATACAAAGATTGTAATTTGAGTAGTACAACAATGACATCACAAATTATTGCGCAGTCTACCTTTTTAAATCGAGTGAATAAACTTCAACATTTTATATCTCAGCTTAAGAAAGTCCTGTGAAGATGGGAATTGGACCACTGGAATTCAGTTTTCATGCTCTGTAATATATATTTTTGAATTTTCAGACTTTAGGTACACTTTAATCTAAGCATTCTGGTAATAGACGTTATGCATATGACGTCACAGAACAGAAAGGGAGCCCTCGATAGAGGTAAGCGCGTTTTGTACAGGTCAGATACGCGCCTTAGTCCACGAACGCGTGTGAAGGCCACGTCTTGCGTATAGTATGTGCAGTCCAAAGATATCCTAAACTTTAGGATTTCTCTGGTGCAGTCCTGTACCTTATCTAGCTAGCTTCATTGCTTGCCCTCTAGCATGAGGTCGGCGTGATGTTAATGCATAAGGTCTATACTTTCGTTTCATTTCTATGTTCTTCTGTACTCAATTAGTTATCAACTGAAGTTATCACATTTTCTGCTCTATAGGTGAACCTGAGGCAAGCAGATCATGGATTCACACTGAATGTAGCTGGCGACTTATCCTTAGACATTTTCTGTAAAATTTACCTTCCATTTTAGTTTTTACATGACAAAAACCTGACTGATGCATTCACATATTAAAAATGCACCCTAGGCATTGAAATGTTGTAAAATTCACATCCTCTTCAGGGCAGACCATTAACCCTATCCAGTACAAGATCAAAACACTACAAGTTGAAAAATAAACAAATATAAACGATTGGCCGTCAAAGTGGATCCCTGGCATCATACCTGCTTGCTCCAAGTTCACTTTGGAAGGATATGTGATAACTTTTATAGCTTGATATCAAAAGCACCGAATAAAGTTATTGAATGGGAATTTCACCAGAATGACTGTAGATTAAGTTCTTCTTAACACATGAAAAATAAATTTTAGGTTTCGATTGTTGTTTTTAAGCTGTACGGCAGACTCATATAATCTTGCACCGCTGTGAAAGGATTTTTCGCACCGACACTTTCCCTCCTGAGGAAAACCAGTTTTGATCAGCAGTTGTTACACATGTAGGAACCTAAGTGTCTACATTCACGAAATAGTGACTGCACTTTGATTGACATTAAATTCAAACTATACCTTCAAATGTAAGCTTCGATGATTGGTCAATGTTGTCTTGTGCAGGTCAGTGAAAGAGCCATGTTTTGCGTACGTTGATCTGCTACAGCTCCGATAAGCATTAAAATCACACATAGTAGTATATTCACCAAAATGTAACATTTAAACATTTTTTACATTAGAGTATGGATGATGCTGTGATTTTAGGATTTATATCAAAAAGAATGCAGAGTTTTACTTCCGTAACTTTGCTTTTTTTTTTCTTTTTTTCCAAAAATTTTAACGATAGGTCTCGTTAAATCACGTGACACTATTCTTGTTCCTGAATATTCACAGTTAATTAAATAGTTTGTTTATGTTTAAATGAGCTCCAATTAAAAGAAATATCGTGAAAGGTAGACCTATGACAGAAAGAGAAATACTAAAACCCAGTTTGAAAGATTTTACCGACATTTGGACATCTTGCAAGTTTTTGTCGACTTTTTATGCCCTGTAATGTATAGTGACTCTCTAACCACCATTCAAATATTATATTCCGCCATGGCGCACATACAACAAGAAGGCACGTAATAGCCTATTACCAGGACACTGAATAGCTGACGTCATTCTAGTAATATCATACTAATTATAATGTGACACCATTTAAACAACATCGGAGGTCAGTTCAGGTCAATTTAGATTACAGTAACTAAAGGACATAAATTCATTACACTGACAGTGGTACGTGCGCCGGGTCTGTGTGTAAACAGGGAAGTATATAGTAGGAGGGTATGCATGTGTACAGAACAAGTGTGGTCGGTCACAATTCATGTCAAGGCTTATTAGGTAGACTTGCATTATAACACTGTACGCCGATACGATACGACGCGACAAAAATGTCGTCTCAAGCCTTCCAAATTAAAGGCGCCTTTTTCTTTGTCTCCCGGTAATATTCCACCTCCAGATTAGTTGCGTAATCAAACAAAATGGCAATCCTGTCTCACGACTGGTCACACGAAAATGTGGGTCAGATAAAAGTTAATTTAGGTTGCTTTTTCTTTCTAACTCAACGTTTATCACGTTGCGTCGTATCGTGCCTAGTGTGAAAAAATTAATATATTTTCAGCTTCTTTTATCGTATCGTTTGGAGTCCCGCCTAGTGTGAACGGGGCTTTTACTCCCAATGAGAATTCGTCATGACAATCGCATGAAGTCCAATACGCAATACGATACGACGCCATAAAATATCGCCAGGTCTTTCGTCTGCCAGCGATATTCCAATGCCCAATTAATCATGTGATCTAACCAAATGACAATTCTTTCGCATGACTGGTCACACCTTATATCGCCCAGTGACATGTGAGTGAAAATTGAAATTTAAACTCAATTTTATCGTATCGTAATCGCGTCGTATCACTCCTATAGTGTGAAAGGGTCTAAGTAAAAACGTTTTTTCAACTTCTTTTACAGTATCTTATCGTATTGCATTGCCTCAGTGTGAAAGAGGCTACTTCTTGCAATACTGGATATCAGTGGGCTCCTCACACGCGGCACTGGATATAAACCTTCAGGTATCGGACCACTAATTCAAATCTTCTTACGTCGAAAAATATTGATTGAACAATCAAGTCCCTTAAAAATTTCATTGGAGCTTGTTTCTGACTGTGTTACTTATAAAATGTGATCCATTCTTCATAAAGTTTTTGTAGGCAATGAGTTAAATACAGATTGTGCAATATTCAAGGCAATTTGACCAATTTTAGCGCCTTTTTTACTGTATTCTTCCGCTCTGTGAAGTGCCTTCTTTGAGTAGCGATCAAGGCTGAAAACATGTACCTATCATTCAAATCCTTCCAGCTCAAAATTTCATTGATCAAGGTATGGAAATGTGAAAGTGCCATAATAGTCCACATTGTCAGCTTTAACCAGAGGGGTGGCATATCCAGATTGAAAACTTCTACAAGTATCTAGGGGTGGCGGGAAAGCAGCCTGCTTTAGTGTGTAAGTCAATGGGGTCATAATTAGCCTAGTGGTAGACTATCTTAAGAAGACCCTTTCACACTAGGCGCGAGACGACGCGACAAGACATGATGCAATATGACGCGATAAAATGAGTTGAAACAACAGGCCCGTAACCAAGGGGAGTCATTTGGGGGCCAGACCCCCTGCTCCTTGGCTTGGCCCCCTGCTCTTTAGGATATTCTATTAAAAATTATGCTTCTCCATTTACAAAGACTCAGCGCCCCCCCCCCCTGCTTGATTTGCCTCCCCCTGCTCTCCAAGTCTGGTTACGGGCCTGTGAAATAATTTCGCCTTTCATCAAATTGTCGCCAAACGATATTACGTGAGACCAATCATGAACCTGCTAGTTTGTTAGATCACATGACTAGTCGGGCATTGCAACATGACTGGGATATGGAAAAAATGTCGTTTGTAGTGTGAAAGTCTTAGCGATATTTTTATCGCGTTGTATCGTATCGCGTCATATCGCATCCTGTACAATGTGAAAGGGGCTTATCAATAGAGCCCGGACCAGTCTTTATGTTAATAGGAAACGTTGCTATAAATAGTCATTTCTTTCCAAATTTACGGCTAGACGGATGAAAGTCACGTACACATGTTCTAGCACTTTGACACTAGTGATGTAAATTAGTGATGTCGCGGGAAATTTGCTTTCCATTTGAAAATGTCCTTTTCAAAAACACCTTCACCAACCAACGCGATTATCAATGACCTACAGCACTGCTCTATTTTAAGAAACCTATAGCTGCGATGGATACGAAAAAGAGAAACTTTCGAGTACAGGCTATAAGGGTGTGTTGCATCCCCCAAACATATTAAGGACTAGCTCTATAGTTCTAAATACAATTGGTGACCGCAGTCTGGTTAACTTAAATTCGAACACTGGCATCACTCTGATTGGTCTGTCACATTACTGATGGCTTTTACAGCATAGTGTACCCTTACAGTTCCCACATAGCCTGTGAGGGTCGGCCTTGAGCATTTTAAACTAAGTCATCAGCCTACTACCCCGCGGAGCGGACGAAGTTTTTTCGTTCAGCTCATGGCTGCGAAAAAAGGGGCGGCAGCCTAAAAGGGGCGGCAGCCACAGAGGCGCTACGTAGGCTATCAGCCTACATGCTATTGGTGCTTTGTTTGGGAGGTGCACTAACTGGGTGTTCTGTCTAAAATTGGAGGAGGCTCGAAGTAAACTTAGTTGGGAGAATTTTACTGTTTGGGTTGAGACTTGTTGACCTTTGAACCATCTATCTCGTAATTACATTAAGGCAAAAGAAAAAATGCCTTCTTTCTCTCTCGTTGTTCAGTCCAAGATCATTATTGGGCGCCATGCAGTTATATCCCCCACCCCAGCATTCTCTTGCCCCATCACTTGCCCCACACTCACTAGCCATACATGAAGAATTTGCAGCTATTATTCCACTGTCCCCTAAAAATCCTTAAATCCGGTCCAAGTTTCTTTGCTGCTGTCAGCCTGTCACTGAAGCTCAGTTATGGGCAATTTCACAATCAGGGTACATAATTGGGTATATGAAAGCTAAGAACGCACTGTACCAAGGTAACTTTTGTGTTTGTGAAAGTTTGCTTAGGCAATCTTGGGTATAAATTTGGAGCAAATCCGATTGGTAGGAAAAGAGTCATTTCCATTATAATGTAAGAGCCAATTTTTCATAAACTGCCATGTCAAATGGAAATGAGCAAAATGTACCCGTGAAATATTTTTGCAACAAACCAAATAGCAGGCAATAAATGTTTCCCTATTACTTACTTACACCCTCCCCAAAAAGAAACAGTCCATCAATGTTTCATTTTTGAAAATTTTCGATATTTTTCATTACTGCAATATACCTATACCCTACTTCGGTTAGAAATGTCTTCTCCGGGCCATAGTCCCTTTCCTAATACGGATTACAAAGGAGACTTTTTTGGTATGCGTCGTTTTTGGCTACAGTAAAATGTCAAAAACGACGCATATCAAAACTCTGCCCCACGATCCTTTGTCATAGCTATTTGGAAAAGGATCTATTGGAAGTACAGTAATTACCTTCCCTAATGTTGAAAATTCAATAACAGAATAAACTGAATTGCTGTTTGGTAGTTTGCACTAGGCGAACGAATATACCTGTTTGTGAGAAAACTTGAATACTGACATGTCGTACTTTTGAAATTATGGCATTCACAAAAACGTCTGAAAAATTCCCTTCAAATCATGTCTTCTCCAGAAGGGAACGTATATTGTAATAAAAATCGTACGTTAATTTTATGGAATCCTTTGTTCATGTCATTATGCTCATGCTGATCAACGGCATCCACAATAGGAGTTTTCACAATTTCACTAGATTACAAAATCATGTTTAAATGGTTTACTGAAAATGTCAGAATCAAATGTCTTCTCCATAACAGGTCAATTCAAAAATTTGTATGATGCATATCCTTCAAAATGTACATGAATTCACAGTTATTTCTTGTGACAGTTGCGATAAATCTTATATGTCAATAATTTCATAGAGGTTATCAGAAAAGAAATAGTTAAACACTTTCACATACTTACTAATACCCGTCAGGAAAACCCATTTCTGTGCCTTATAATTAACATACAGTCAGGTAGTTGTGAAAATTTGTAGTAAGGTAATGTTATTATAGAAATCTTATTGCATGATTATAACCTTCTGACCTGAAGACTTTAAGAGACTACGGTAATTCAGACATCTGCCCTCAGCTTTATGTATTAATCAGTCCTAAGTGTGGGGGAAAAACACTTGTTCTGGAGAGGACATAATTTTTGACGATTAGGTTTGCTGTGTTTATTATTCTCCTAACATTGTCCTATTTTACAAAGGTTTTCAGAAACTTTGCGGCACTAGTGCTTATAGCTATGTCAATAACATATCAGTTGCAATGCTGTATTTCAAATGTGCAGATTGTAGTATATATATATATATATATATATATATATATATATATTTAAATTCTACCCTTCTACTTAATTTTAAGAATTCACAGAGATCCATGCCGCATCGTTTGAAATTAAATTGGAATGCACTCGGTCGGTACAATTTGATTTTGAAATTTCGTTTCATGTTCAACATGTCTCCATACATGAAGAATTTGCAGCTACATATTATTCCACTGCCCCCCAAAATCCCTTAATAATGAAAGTACGACCATTAAGTAAGGTGTAGGGTCTTAGCCTAGCAGGAACGTATTAGTGCACAATGTGCCAATCAACCACTTGACTTGAGGCTGCAAGACTAACAATAATATTCACGAGTGCAATATATTACTTTGGATTTTTGAAACAGCTAAATTTAGTCTTTTTCTGCGTGACACAGCCATCAATAAAATGTATCTGGTGGACAATTCCATTGTACAATCATTCACCAGTTAAACATAGAAATTGTAAATATTTCACTTTATACAGGAAAGCATGTGACGTGAAACGTCCATTAAAATATTGGGATAAATTTCAGACTTCTTAGTCAGGCCTTTGTAGAAAATGACGTTTTCCTTCAAAAAATAAACGAAAAGAGAGGCCAGTTCCCTTTACGTTCTGTTTGCTTTCCGATGCATCTTTTTCGCCAGCATGTAATGGGGTCTATGAAAAACAATTGTTTCGATCGACCTTGTGACTTGGAAGGCCTGTGGAGCAGAATTTTAAATTAGGCCTTTTGGCAGAGAGAGAAGTGAAAGGAAATGTAAAGAAATGTTTTTATAGCAGGGAGCTGCTACTCCGAGTGGCAGCTTCCTGGTTATAGCTAGGTTGTGTCAAAGCTGGAGCCAGCCAGTTTAATACACGAAAAGAGGGCAGGAAGGATAAAAATCCACATCAAGCAGGGGTGGCCTAGGATTCGCCCAACAGGGGCCAGGAACGCCAATCTACAAAATGACGAGTTGCCGAAATATAGTGAATGCAAATCTTTCAGAGCACCGAAAATTTGGGGATATTTATAGAAAAAATAAAAACAATGGGGTATCTTGAGGAATATTTGAAAATTTGGGGTTTCATTGCAGCAAATTCCAATTTTGAAAATTTTGGATTTCATTGGAGGAAATTTGAAAAGGTTTGCCGAGATTTATTGAAGAATTTGCCTACTACTGTACGAGAATAAAATCGAGTAGACCGTGGGAAAGACTGGGTACCATCGGGGCCCGATGACATACTTTTAGTACCCATTAACACTACTCGACTAAATAGGAGATTTCCACGACAAAGGGCCCAGCCTTCCCCGAAGGGGGACATGCTCCCCTTCCCCCTATATGGCACCACCCATGCCATCAAAGACCCGGATCAAAAAGGGTGAAAACTCACTCTTAATCAATGTTACAGTTAATTCAGAACCTGCCCAGCTACGAAACTACGGACTTGCGCAAAAGGACTACCATTCATCCATGGCCCTTGTCTGACCAAGGAAGTGCTACCTCCGAGATATTCAGGGTAACCCTGACGAGAGGACCGTGCTTTCTTTGGTCTGTCGCTTACCCTCGACTTCAAAGAGCAAAACACGCAGAAACTCACTCTCCATCCCCCAAAATGTGGAGGGCCAATCAGGGATAAGACTGGTCAACTTTTATGAATATTCGTAACGTTATGACTTTCCAGCCAATGAAAAACGTGATTGGAAACACTAAGATTTGCTTGAGCTTAAATCAACAACGGATTTTCATTGAATACTTTTCCTTTTGAGATATCAAGCACTTGAAAGGAATACTACATATGCTTTTCACTTTACTGAAAGCTTTAGTTTAAGTATGTTATCATGGGTACTGTAAATTCTGAAAACATTTTGGCTAAGTATGCTACGGCCAAAGCTTGACATCACTGTTTATTACTACATGCATCTTCTATAGTAAGAAGTCAATGTTTTTGGTTGAGCTCTTCCGGAGTGACCAGTAGCAATAGCGGTACCGTAAATGTTTATTCTCGAGGCTCCACCTTCCCTTTGAAGGTAGAACTTTCATGGTCTAGGGATTGCTGATTATTCCAGACTTACAGATAGCCTATGGGTGCCCTGGAGTCTCAATGATAAAGGTCTAGAAATACTCGAAGAAAATAACCAGCGATAAAGTATATATATACACGTAAAGCGACATCTGTCCGTCATATGTCAGTTTGAAAATGTTCCTGGTGGAGCGGTCACAAATTATTGTCAGCCTGCAAATAGTTCAAATGCCAATCAGGCTTATTTAACACAACCAGTAGTAAACAGAAATGTGTCACATTTTAAAAACCAAACACATATATCTTGTTTTATAGTGCCACGCAAAGATCATCGCTACTTAATTTATTTAATTAACTAGATAAATTTAAACTATTCCATTTAACTGTTTTTCGGCATTGCATCTGTTTAGTTGTAGTTAGGGTGTGACCCTACCTACATTATTTACACAAAAGAGCATTATCGGTTTCCCTGTTGCTTTAGTGTGACCCTGTGTCAGATTCGTGTTTAATAAGAATGGCAAGTACCCTGTATCGGTTACAGTGGCACGTATATGCTTTTCCACTTGAGAATGAATCCAAATTTGTGAAAAACGCCCTCTTTATGTTCTCCACTGTGCTACTCAAAGACAGCCCAAGTCCGAACTTGGTACTCAGTGCCGGACTGGAGTCCGTTGGTTTCTTCTTAAGTAACTCCGAAATGGCCCAGAATGGAAGGTCTCGGAATCTGCCAGAAATGGGCTGCAACTTGAATGCAACTTAACTGTAACGTAACCGATTCCAGTTGGGTCCAAAAAGGTAAATTACATGAAGGTTGCCAATGGCATTATTAATGGTACATAATGGTACGTGAGAACGGTCACACAGTCATCTCAAGTAAGGGTGGGATTAGCCTATGATTTGACTCGTAACAATGACCTTATTGCTTATGTAAAAAAGGTTAGAAACATGTCAAGAAAATGCTACATTGTCACATAGACCGGACTCAAATTTTGCTTGGAACTGAGGTTACTGGAATCGGAAAAGGCTCGGAATCGGGTAAGTGGACTCTGATATAACCTGGGGTTATCATTTTGTTTGCCATATAATATGGTGCACTGGCTAGTTCCCTTTTTATGCAAATTGTTGCAATCATTTTAAAACCCCATATTAATTCTGTCAAAGGATAAAAACCGTGTCAAAAGCGAAAAAATGTAACAAAAAGAAAAGGACAGTTAATATAGCCTATGTAACAATTTGTAAGTAAAAACTGTGGAAGCAATGAAGCAATCAATCTCCTTTTTGAGAAAAAGTGGTGTGAAAAATTGCTTGAATACTGCTTTATGCTCTTGTAAAGAAGCATTCAGACTCTGCACCAATGAAAAAGATACCATCTCCAAGGGACACTGTGGTTCGCGAAGTAGGTTCCTCCAAAATCTCAAATCAAATAATTAAAGATATTTAAACCGAGGACAATTTTTAAGCCACTGCTAGCCGAATTGAGCAGGGTATATTTTTTCGTGATTCTCTTCGATTGGATATCAAATGGCGAAAACCGAAAAGTTATCCCGAGGGGTGTTGCTCCCCCGAAGGATCTATCTCCCCAGGAGGGACACTAAGGCTGAACTGACCAACTTCTCGACCTTCAGAACTCTACATTATAGGTTTGTCATGCCTGGCTCCATTTTAGATGGAGCTGAATTTAGGAGGCTAATCTCAATAACTTGAACATGACTGCACGATTGAAGATTGCACTAATAGGTGGACCTTTTATCCAACGTCATTTTCAGCTGAACTGGAGCTGATAAGGACAGTTTGATCATACCTGGAATCTTTTCAATTTAAGCAGTCCAGTAAGTCTAGAACTGGACCTTGTATGATAGGCCCATGACGGTAAGGGTCGTCTGTAGGCTGGGACAGAAAGGTCACGATAAGTCACGGTGTCGCACTAGCGCACGAATGCCCTTCGATGAGCAGAATCACTTCGAGGCCTCGGGGTAACGTTTGCCCTCCCCCGGTATCCAGTCGCCAGGACTTTGAAAAAAAACAACAACTACAGAATTCCCCGCAAGATAGAAGCACTGATTTTTTTTATTTCGGCTACTGGGCAACGCAAGGGCTACAGGGCCACGCATTCCGCGCTGCATATCTCCGTAACCACAAGTTAAATTCTCACTGCGTATCCTTTTAACATCTGAATAAACACCCTAACTTTTGACTGCGTATCCCCTAAACTATGACAGGAAGTTGCCTGGGAATTTTGTCTTTATACCCTCGTCGCCTCTTGAAAACATATTCCCCTGGGGATTAGCTTTTAGCTGAGAACCCTTGTAGCCTCCTCTCTTAAACGCAATTTGACCATGACTGCGTATATACCCTCACAGCAAGTCATCTTGCAGGCCTTATATTGCGTTTAAAAGCACCAATATAGCATACAAAGAAAAAAGTTTTAAACGTAATTAAATCGTCCAGTTTCACCAATAAACTCTAGGAATAGCCCTATCTCCTCAAAATATTATGCATTACAAAAGTTGGGAATGCTGCATCAATTGAAGTCGGGCCAACTTTTTACAGCAAATGGAAGGAACGGAAAGGCTCCCTAAGTTGTTACACTTTGTAACTGAGGGCCTCGGGGAAGATTAGCTTTGGCTAACCGAGTTTTACCCTCTTTTAAGCAAAAGTTTAAATAAAATAAATGAATAACTAATTAAGTTTGAACACAAAGTAACGGAATTTCTCTCTGGGAGAACCTTATTTCTTTCAAGAAAAGCTGTACCGTGCTGCCTTTTTTGGAATTCTCTATCGTCCTGTATCTATCACATCTAGCCATCCGTTATTGAGAATCCTGCATTCTGATTGGTTAATCACTGACCTGTTATTCCACAACATATGGTCAGCAAACGTAAACACTGGTAAAAATGAAGTTTTGCACACATTTTTTGTGGTAGAATAGGAATAAACCACATTTGTCGGACTACTATTGTCTTATAAACCGTCTCGACTCCAAACTTGCAAAATAACGGACTCGGCGAAGCTTCGCCTCGTCCGTTATTTTGCCAAATTTGGAGTCTCGACGGTTTATTCACCAATAATAGTCCACCAAATGCGATTTATTCCTTAAATACTGGTTTTAAAACAATGAAAAATTTTCTGTGCAGCAAACGCAACATTTGCCTTTAAAATCATTAGTTGTTTATACGTTTCTTAAAATCCAAAAAATAAATGGGTACAAGATGAGCACAAGTGTCGCCCTCTAATTGTATTTCCAGCAGGCAAATTACTAGGCTCCATACGTAGCCTATACCTGGTCTAAAGTTGCCTACGTAGCAGGCTGTACGGCATATTCCTTGTTCTGCCATATCATGGTTTGGAAAGCTGGGGAGCTGAGCAAACAGAGTCCGCTCCGCGGGGTAGGTCTAAAGCAGACCTTCGATTGTGCTCGATATTCTGTAATTATACATGCATATTGCAAGATTAAGGTAAAGTCAAGGTGTTCTAATCATGCACCCATTTTACAATTTAGTGATGAAGGGGTCACACGATTAAAGAAACCTTTGTTTAAGTTAGAGTTAGATGAGGTTTTACGGCTCAGTTTCTAGCCAATTGGTTTAAGTCGGGCCGGCCACGGCCTTTTTTCCAGTTGCGGCTCACTCGCTTGTTTTCCCTACTCCATTGCTTATGCTGAGCACCAAGCACAATGGCAGTAGGTTCCATGTTTACAAGTCTTTGGTATGACCCGGCCGCGGGTGTCGAACCCCAGACCTTCCGGCTGCAAGACGGATGCTTTAACCACTTGACCATGCAGTCGGTTCAACCTTTGTTTGACTTAGAATACCGTGTATATGCACAACTTCAAGTTGGTCCACTGCATTTGTCCTTTAATCTTTAAAGTTTTTTCTTCTTAGAATTACTATTCATTTTATTTACTTGTATTTTGTTGAAGAAGCATCATGTATTTTATATTCCACTATAGGCGAATACCTTAAACTTTAAAAAGGGGTAACCAGTACCCGAAGGGACATGAGACAATAAAGCCCTGATAAGGTTGCAATATCGTAAGCAGCAATTTACACTGTCTTGAAGGGCTTCAGAGGGCTTCAGAGACATGGATGAAGGATTGCAAGCCCCAATCAACGGCAACATTCCTAACCCCAAAAAGTACTTTTTCAAAAGTCCCCTAGACTCTCTGGCAAAGAGCCATGGGGCGAAACCAAACAATACTCCCGAAGGAGTTCTGTTCCCCTAAGAAGCTACGTCCCTGAAGAACACCATATGTCCCCGAAAGGACAACTTAACTGACCAACCTCTCGACCTTCAAACCTCTACACCAAGGGTCTGTCCAAACCCCCAAAAGTAACAAACAGCCTACATCCTACTTCAGACATTGAAATATGCATCCAACATATTCCTCTAGCCATTAACACTTGAACCTAAGCCGGACAATTTCACTTATTTACGACCCTCTGTGAGCGAAGTTTCCCCTATACAAACCCCAATAAGAAAAAGCCATTGGATAGCTTGGTTGCTCGTCAATAGCATATTGTTCGGATTACTTGTGACAATGGATCAGGTATTATACGTGACAGAATGAAAGGAGGGCGGTAACAACGTCCTTTAAATTCTGCATTACGTCTGTCGTGTGGAATAGACTCATCGAATCCAGCAATCGATCTCCGGGTAGGACTAAGTATTATAAAAGCGTATTCTAGTGCACCAAATGTGATGTTTTTAAAACTGCGGGATGACTTTTTGTGTAAAGACGTGAAAATCCCCATTAAAATAGCCTGTTGCAAGACGCTATTTTTTGAAAAATTGTATTTTTTTTCAGTTTCTGCAGTTCATGATGGGAAATCTGCAATATCATCTTGGCAAATTGTTCAGACGAAGCTTTGACATTTCTTTATAATGTTGCCACTACTAAGTCGAGTATGAAATATCTTTACTTCCCATATCATACATTTATGATATTGCCTAAGCCAGGGGTCGGCAAACTAGGGGTCGCGACCCTTTTGAGGGTAGCGAAAATATTTCGGAGGGTGGCGAAAATAATTGCCAAATTTCTCATTAAAAATAAGCAATGGGAGTGATTCTGATCTAAGAACCAGTGAACTGCTTCAAGTTATTAACACTGCATAACCAAGTCAAATCAAACTCCTCTCACCGACCCGTCAATATTAGGGCCACCAAGATTCCGGAGTAGAAAGTTGGGGCCACCAGGCAAAAAAGTTTGGAGACCCCTGGCCTAAGCAATATAAAGATTCCACCTATTTTAACGTTATTGAAAAAATCAGACCAGTAATAACAATAAAGCTCTTAATACATTCATTGCAGAACCCCTAAGTATAGGTCTTCTTTTTTTCCCATCGACCATACTTGATTGGAATAAGCTAACCGATGAGGAATTTAACTCTCAGACCCTGGACATCTTCAGGTGTCGTCTGACATCTTGCTAAAGCTTCCTCTCTTCCGTTTCGTTTATGCCCTATGGGTTTCGGCGACGTACTTATCCTGATCCTGATTTACTAGGGTATCATAGGGACCTCAGAGGACACAGGTCTGTTGACCTCTATGTCCGTCTCTTCATGGCCCTTTACATCGAATAACTGTGGCAAGTAACATTGCTCATTTTTTTATATTAGCTCTACACGGGAAAATATTCAACCATTCTCACAGTGTCAAATTACAAGGACAAACAAGATACTTAATAATAAAGAATAATACAAGATCTCCGAGGAAATTTGCTCACTTTCCGTAACATTCTGTGACCTTGATTAAACCTGGAGGGATTTATTGACAAAAGTAACCTCTCGTCAAAAGGAGATATTTTGAGTTAGCAACGGTTACCGATATGTACTGGTGGCTATTGTTTTTTTTTTGTTTTTGTTTTTTTTTTGTTTTTTGTTTTTTTGTTTTTTTTTTACGTTAGGACCCTTACAAAACGCCACTGGCCAATGCCTTTAAAAGCTCACATGAATACCAATGAAATAGGAGTGGTCAAGGCCGCAAGGAAGTGGGTAATACCGTTAGCTAGCCGGGCCTAACGATAGACCCGATCATTGGGCGTAATATTTTAAGCCCGGGATTTACTTACTTGTCTATCTCCAAGGAAAGATAAAAAACAATATAAGGCTAACTTACCAACACATGCGACGGAAAGAATCACAAAGATAATAGTTCGGTACATTGTGTCCTGATTCAAATAAAACGCTTAACCAAACTGACTTTCCAAGTTGTAAAATTAAACCAAGATGTGCAGTGTAGCTTTCAATCAATGACGCACGATGCTTCAACTATATGTTCAACAATGAACCTGAAACTAGCAGAAGCGTTGGGATGGGACTTACTTAGTTCAAAGTATAATTGTGGCTGTGCCTTGATGTTGCACACGGCACTACACATACGACTTCACGGACCACGTGCGATTTTGTAGATCCCTGCTATGTTAGGCTAATATTATGAATGAATATCTTACCTCAACCACTGAGAAAGAATGCACTAAGTCTGTCCCGAAGTTAATATGTTCTCATTTTCAAAGACACCACCGGTGAATTACGTGAATGAATTGAGCTGCAGTAATGTATTTCCAAACGGCCAATAGCTCAGATACGTTGATGACGAAGGGCAAGATTCTTATCGATTTAAAGCGTGAAGCCAACCCAGTTACTGCAAGGCATGAATGAAATCGATAAACTGAATGAATATTCATGTATGACGGGTGCATAAGTTCGCCATTAACTGTCTGATGATACGATGTAGAATATGCAATGTGCAATCTCATGGAATACCGAAGTGGAGTGTGAAGGAGAGGTAGAACCAGGGAACTCACAGAATGCTTCAACTTGGTTACTGCAAGGATCTCGAAATGTAGAGGGCGTTTACCCTACTTCGTTACTAAGAGTCAATAAATAATCATAGCTTCGTGCCAACGCTCAAATAGCCAGTGAGTACTAATAACGAAGCTGAGTTCACTGCCTGGCACTGGACATGTTTCTGGTAATACGGGTACGCTAACTACCTTCCCTATGCAACAGCAAATACTGTAGGCCTACGTATGTTACATTTCGTTTGATAAATGATGATAGGTAGTAAACTACTGTGGAGTCGAAGCTTCTTGGTAACAGTTTCGTTTAAGTTAGCTAACGATAAACCCGCAACTTGGTGTTTTGTTCAATTTCCTTGCATCATATAAGTTTCTTTTCTTCTGACCCTCCTAATTGCAAATATTCAAGTAGCAGGATTTAAGGAGAAAAAATACAAGTAATGAAAAGAATAGTACGATACTTTTGTTACAACCGATAATGTAATAATTGACGGATAATGTAACAACAACCGATAATGTAATAAAAAAAATTACCGATGTAGTAACCACACCTTACCGATAGTGTAGCCAAAATTTACCGATAGGCCAAATGTAACAATTTTTGTTAACCAATAACGTTGTAAAAAATACCGATAATGTAAGGCAGGGTGAGGTAAGGTAAGGTGTGGTTACTACATTATCGGTAAATTTTCTATTACATTATCGGTTGCTGTTACATAATTAATTCCAGCCGCCATTATAGGCGCAGGGGTAACGCATGTCCGCTGAGAGGGAAACATTTATTGTCTTCCTTGACTTTCTGAACTGCTGAATTACTAACTGACACTTGACAGTTCGATTCTTGTGGAAGCGTAACTGAACAATCCCCCGGACACTAGCACTCGGGCGACCCCCTGCGTGAGGGGGATAATCCAAGTGAGAATAGTCCAGCATGGGAGAATTGTCTGGGAACAATATTGGAGACCTTTCCGTTGGTGATTGTAGTTAAGGTGTGTCACGGGGGGTGGGGGGTCCATGATAATTTGTCAGTACTAGATATGAAGGGTATATTCTACAGCTAACATCATGTTTTATTTCAAAGAATACTGGTACCGATAGTTGCCTGTTTTACTTACAGTTCCACGCTTTCTTTGTGTACATTGTCAGTGGGGTGGGTTTTTGAACCCCCTTGCAAAATTTGTCGCTCTATTTTAGTGGAATTAAATGTATATTCGGCAGGTGTATTGTCATAGCGACTGGAAGGCCACGTTCTAATTGGTGGTTCACCACGCCGTTCTTGAGAAACACTACCCCAGTTCTTTAGTGGTGTTCGTTCTTGTTAAACCTTGTCTTTGTTAGGCTAGCAACCTATACAATGTGTTGCATAAATTTCCCCCAATCGGGGTATACTTCAATCGTTCATTGGGGTAAGAAGCGGGGAGGGGTATGGATGCTAAAGAAGTCCCCCCCCCCGCCGTCAAAAATGTGGTTGGGCTGCAGTATGCTCCCCCTTTCCATTCAAGGACGGAAACTCTTTGTTTGTTCCCTCTGTGAAAAATGTCAAAAATTTGCAGTCATTTTTCTTAAAATGTGCACAACATATTGCACCAAATTGCATCTTTTTCATAAGTTGAGAAATTTTCGAGCCAGTTTTGAAGTAAATGCCGTATATTCAATGCAGACTGGTTGTGTGCAAAGCTACAAATTGGTCCGCTATGTATGACCTACAGTACATGAAGCAAGTAGGCCTATAGGATAGGCCAGTGAGCCACAACTGGAAAAAAGGCCGTGGTCGTCTCGACTTGAACCAATTGGTTGGAAACTGGGACGTTAAACCTCATCTAACCTAACCTATAGGTTACGAAATACCCACAAGTTTAGATTTGAAATTCTATGAAACAGACTACGCAATCATGCCAAGACGTGAAAATCGAGACTTAAAGTTTCGATTCGTGGAAAAGTTACCACTTTAGTTTGTGAAGCTTATAGGGGAAACACCTAATAACTTTCATGGGGAAAAACAGGCGGTAACGTATAGGGAATCTACAAACCGCGTAGCTAAGCTTATGGATTCCCTCTTGTATAAGAGGAAGCGTGATCACGATCAGATAGATGTACGTTGGTGTAGGCACATGCCATGTTTCTCAGAAACGGATTGAAAATAACTTCGGAATGGCTACTATAGACTTTATACTATGACGTCACATGGTAATGATAACCGCAGTGCGTCTGCGTACGCAATAGTGCAGCATGCATGTCCTTTCAGATGCAAGTCAGTGATGACGTCAGTGCATATGTACTACTAGCAGTTAAATCATCAAAATAACTTTTCGTCTACAGAGATGAGACTAAAAGCACAAATAAGGAACTTTACGCGTTATCGCAACCAAAGTTTAATTGTAAGCATCTCCTTTAGCGCAAACATGCTTTTACAGTAATTTGAAAGTTAAAGCACTTTGAAAGAATTTATGCTCTGTAAAACGATTTGTGTGTGTAAGTCACAAGGGTCTTTTACTTTTTACTTTTTGACGTTACTCCGTTTTGCCTCTTTATTATGAAAGCATACGATTATGGGGAAATTGTCTAAAAAAATTTATAGAAAGACAACTGAAAATTGAATTGATAAATGCGATGCTATGTTGTCACGTGTGCTTGCTTCAAGTACACTTTGGGTTACAAATACGGTAACTTCCTGCTAACACATCAAGAACCACACAAGGGAAATGAATGCCAATTTCATCAGAATGCTTCCTGTACCGTTCTTTTGAAGGAAACCCTAAAACGTATTTTTACTTTCAAACGACAAGAGGGAGGCCTTGATCAAGTACCGTTTGCGCAAGTTTATCTTTATTGATTCTGAGGTAAATCTTTGTATACTGATCAGTTGCAGGGGACTTACAACAAGTTCAATGACATACTGATCCATGGTATGGGACTTGCAACAAGTTCGGTGACAAGCTGTCACGTTTATATCATAGCTGAGATGGGTACTACGATTTTGTTTTATGTTTTCTTTAAACCAAAGATGAGTAGTGTATACCTATCTGTATCAGATGCAAAAAATACTGTCCTCAGAAAATAAATCTCAGAAATAATGTGCATCTGGTTAATAGTCGTACTTAGCGAATATGGGGTTGGTGAGGGGCTACCTTCCCCATGAACTGGGTGCACTAGGCTGGCCACCACACCTTTCACTCATGGTAGTCTCAGCAACGCAAAGAAAATTTTGTTTTAGCAGTTTAGACCGCAATTTCCCGCAGTCTGGGGTGTTTGGGATGCCAAAGTTTCTAACCTCGGCCCCATCAATGGTTAGACTGAGGTCGGCTTTAGTCCCTTCTTTCGTCCCTCTACAGGGACATCCCCTTCCCCAGGAAGAATTCCCGGAACTACTGCTTGGCTGTGTCATCCAAAAATCGATAGGAGAATGGTAGGTCTCTAGTAAGAAATATTAAATGACCATAGCTCTACAATCATCAAGCCATACAATTGACCATGTCAAGATTTATTTGTGGCATGCGTGACGGTCAGGGCTTTGCTCTTTTATCTTTACATCATATTGGAATCTCAGCTATTTTGTTTCCGCGTAACTGACGAAATTTAGTGATGATGGAAGGGTCTGTAATAACAAACTGCCTGCTAATGTAACTTACCAAAGACAAACTGAAAATGACACCCAGGCACAAATCAGCATGGCACATCCTTTCCGGGGGGGGGGGTCAATAACCGGGCAGGATGGAGGGACAGTGTGGAAAGGGATGGAATACCATACCTTTTTTAACATTCCCAATATCAAGTGGTGAATAATTATTGTGCGATAGTTTTCAGTACAAGGCGGCTTTGCCGTAGCGGGATGATACAGAGCACACATAAACGCATCTACATACGTGTGTGTGTGTGTTATGAACGGTTCACCCCACCCTCTGACCTCCCGACCCCACGACCAGCACGTATTGCATATTGCAGCTTTCATTCCAATCTAAATGTAGCCTTTGTAGGGTCAAGAAATAACCCAGTATAGGCCAGGCTGGATTAAAAAACTACAGAGGAAAGAGATATCATAAAAGCAAAGACCTTGGGGAAGGGGAGGGAGGAGGCTGGACCCTTTCATGAAGGGTGGACGCGATATGGCTTAGTTGGAGTGTTAGGGAGATTGTTTAAGCCCAGTAACATACCGTAGATAGAGTCATGGAGGGTGTTGGCATTTGTCTGATGGAACGGTGAAAACCTAGTCAGGAACAGGTACCGTATGGGCCCGATAGCCCTCCCATGGCCTAGGCTTGGGGGGGGGGGTATTAAAGGTCTCAAACAAATAGCTGTAGAACAGAAACAAATAGTTGCGGCAACCGGTCAGCTGACACTCATAACCATGCGCAATAGGACCAACGGTCAACTTTTAAACTGATCGACACTACATTAGCAGTCTGTATAGCCGGTCGCATTGCAACAACGGCCAGTCCACCTATGCAACTACCGTATGTAACTGGACAAAGTCCTCAGTTGTGTTCTCTTCTAGCAATGATGATGATGATGCGGATGATGACGATGACGATGACGATGATGAAATAATATTCGGTTTTTATATAGCGCTTTATCACCGAGGTATCAAAGCGCTTCCCAAATATTACCCCTTGTCAGCAGTATAACCCATCCTAAAGGCAATCCCTCTAGAAGGCTGCTGCTAAATCAGCGCCAATGATGCAAGTTACCTCACAGGTACCCATTTAACTCCTGAGTGGGGAGAAGCAATTTAGTAAAAGCGTCTTGCCCAAGGACACAACGTAATGAACCCGGCAGGACTCGAACAAGCAATCCTAGGATCATAAGTCCGACACCTAACCAATAGGCCACCACGCCCAAAATCAGTTTCCTTCCTAATTCGAAAAACTTTTACTTCCACGACAAAAAAAAATGGTTACTGTCTTCACGTGATGGTATTAATCTGTCATGTCATGCCATGTTTAAAGCTCTCTTTCCAGACTCAAATATGTGGGGAAATCCCTTGTATTTACTGTGCATGTACTAAACTTTCCTTAGAATAAGCTCTGGCAATCTAGCGTGCAACTCAATGTCAATAATGACGGTGCATTTGGGGGCCATGAAGATTGTGGAAGGTCCAGATAGAAGGTAGATTGTGAAAATGTGGAAGCTTTCTTTTTTAGTTTTTGTGGTGCTTTTATGTGGGTTCAGTGGCCGCATCTTTTGTTAATGTCAAGTGTGGGGGGGGGGGGTTAGAAGAAATCATGGGGGAGGCACTACCATGTCAGTTTTGTACTTATTTTATGCTTTGGAATCGGCGGGCATTAGATTACTTAACTACTTTTAGATGGGAGATGAGCACTTTTAGGCGTAATTTTAACGCAAAATGTAAGAAGTTTGCCCAAAAAGTAATGAATATTTTCCCGACACCACTAAGAGGCTATTCCGTTGATGACAGGTTGGGGGCGCAACAGCCCAAGGACCCTCTTCGTGCGTCTATGGCTTCTTGGGAAGTGGAAAGGGGAAAGAGGGGAAGGAAGGGCTGAAGTATAGTTACTACAAAGGGACCGAATCCGCATTGTCAATTGAACTACATTTTTTTCCACAAAAATGTAAAATGGCCAGTCCTTCCTAAGAGTTGAACTGGCTGCAGATCTGTGAATTGTCAAACTAAGGTTTTTTATGAACCTGCTATACGGTGCCATCCAGTAAAGGCTTTATAAAAGGTGGAAACGAATGTTTATGAGCTATTGTGTTTATAGTCACATGTCAAGCGAATTATGGGGTGAGAGATAACACTAGGCTACTAAAAATCTTAAAACTCCAGTATATGAGCCATATACTGGAGTTTTCGTTTCGATATTCCGAGATATTACAAACAGGTCTATGGTGAAAGGCCAACAGAATCAGAGCAGTAATAAT
Source organism: Holothuria leucospilota (assembly GCA_029531755.1). NCBI lineage: Eukaryota > Metazoa > Echinodermata > Holothuroidea > Aspidochirotida > Holothuriidae > Holothuria > Holothuria leucospilota. The sequence continues at coordinate 53,913,284 of CM055964.1, forward strand.
TACGGTTGTCAATCTTATTTAAGATGACATTTAAGCCCTAGCTCAAAAACAATGTTATGTAGGTCCATAGACTACATACTTCAACTAAAAGTTACAAAGTGAGAATATCTGTTTTTACTGGTGCAGAATAATACCAGGGTCGTGGCTAGGAGTGGGCCAGGCCTCGACAAAAACCCAAACCAACCAACCAACCAACCATTTGACAAGCAACATCAAAATTCCAGTGTAATCTTGCGAAAGTGAATGTCACCATGACCGAGATGGTACTCCTCAATGGCAAGTTGAAAGGAGCAGTTTTGTCTAGATCTGGTAGGCAATATGGGCGTCTTGCCCACCTTGGCAATGCTTTATTTGTACGCACACACACACACACACACACACACGCACCCACACACACTTTTCCCTGTTTCTCCTTGGGGGAAATTTTACCCCCATTTCCTCGGCCACAACCTTGAATAGCTTATATAGAACATGCACATCTAGTATGGCATTTATATTATTACAATATTTTATCATGCATTAGAGAGTGCGAGGCTCAAAAGTTTAGGGTGATGCATTTTGGAGAGTCACATAATTATATTACGATCCTGCTGGGGTGCTGTGGGTTTAGGCTAAAATTCAATGGACTGAGGGTACGCCCTGGAAACATTACCCAGGAGGTTGTTCTTAAAGCGGCACATTGAGCTGGTTCATGAAATTCACCAAATTTTGCCAACCCTGTTAAATTTTCTTCACATACTAATGACAAATGGTCAAACTTAAACAATCCCCACATCTTGCATAGCCTACAAATAAATATTTCATTAGTGAGTAATGAACAATTCAATTCGGTTTTCAAAAATTCGTGAAAAGACACTTTTTCAAATTATGCACACAACCGTTACACGCATGATGCCAAAAATTCAAAATTTTAGCTTCATGCGTAACTATTGGAAGTGAAACTTGACTAATTATGCTAATAATAATCATTGCCATGTGATGGTAGTACCCTTCAACACCCTTGTTAGGTTATCGATATCAACTCAATATGCCTCTTTAAGAAAGGCAAATGTAGACGAAAAATTACGCAAGTATAATGCATTGGTGTTATAGTCTACCTTTCCAATAAATGTACCGGGCAGCACAGAATTTTTTTGCAGTAAATTGTATGAAGGGTCCACGAATGTTAAAGGTTGTGTGACATAAAATTAACATAGGCTAGTTGGATATTTTATGTAAAAAGCATTAAAAGTCCATAAAATAGCCGCAATTTCCATTAAAATCCATCAAATATTGACCATTTTACAGGGAAATTTCTATTTCACACTTGTATTATGAATAAACATGAGCTAAATATGCAAGTATATGACATCGAAAGAGGGACATACCATACAAGGCACATGTTAGCCTTTGTTTTTAACCTTAATTTCAAGGACACTGGTAGCACTGTTATTCCCTGGAGGGGTTTATTATAAAACTTAAATTTTTTTTCTTGAAAACTATTGATATCACTCACCAAACTGTAATCTATATGACTGGTAATTAAGAGATAACTTACATAGGGTTGTACCCAATACACATAGCATGAGGGTTAACAAAAGAAATCTTCACACTGTGCAACACTCCACATCATTCTTTTTGCATAGGCAATTAGTTTCATCAGAAACCATCAAACTTTGAAGACGTATATTTTGAAACGGTAAAAGATATTGAAATAATTCCAACGGATCTTTGTTTTGAGGACTTAATTCTTTTACTGACAAGTGAAACAGCTCTTTTGGGGGCATGTCACACGACCTTTAAGTTGAAAGTACGGCTCACAATGGTACCACCCCTTTGTTGTTATAGTACAAAAAGAAAAAGAAAATGAAATCTGTTCTTCCAAAGCGGACAAAAAGTAAATAAGTGTTGTATGTATACATATGATGAAAAACAAAGTGGGTCTGCGAAGGGTATACTCCTCCCTTGAAGACATGACCAACCATCGAAGGTGCCAAATAGTAGCTAACTTATTTTCCAGTCTAAAGCAATTCTTCAAAAGTAGTATAGTTACTATAATTTCATTAGACAGAGTGCAAAAATATACTCAAAACTAAAAAGTGATAGTTTTATCCATCATTGCATCCTTTTATGTTTCTACCCATTATAGTTGCAATGTTTCCGCTGAGAAGGAATTTTGCATATTAAGGTGCCCTCTTCCTCTATTCCACTGCTTTGAGGGAAAAATACCTAATATATTTTCCTGGCAATTGACAAGGAAACTTGTACACTGTTAACACAAAAACGAGGTTGAAACGGACAGAACAACCCTCAGACAATGCCCAAGTCAGACAAGCCGCCCCCTCCCTCCGACAACCTCCAGAATTATTCCTACCCTGGACAATTTCAACATTTCTGGAGGGGAAGTCTAGTTGCCTAACACGCAGTTTTCATTGTTGGAAATTGTCGGGGTGGAAATTTCAAGGATGATACTTGTCTGGGGCAAATTGCATATGTCGTGGGGAGAAAAGAATGAATTGTTCGGGGTAATTTTCTGGGAAGCGGGATGAAAAGAGTGGCCTAAATATCACACCACATATTGTCGTTTTCAAGCAGATTCTGCTGTAACAGCAGACATGATTGAATCCCAAAACAGTTGGACGATACAGAACTATATATCACAGTTCAGAAACCGACGTGGGAAGTTTCAACACCATGCGAATATGTACGAGATATTGTGATACTGTATCTGAAATCTACTTGGCCTATTTGTATTTTCTTAAATTCGTATAGCTACAATAAATTTGTCAAAGCTACATAGTGTTTCAACTTAAAAACAGTCTAAAATCTTAACTTGAGTGATACCAGGAAGAGGAGGGGTGGGAGGCCTAGGGGGTAGGTGGGCGACAGCATGCGTGACTGACAGTGCGGTCTAGACATAAATCAGTGTGATATTCATGTTGTTGCTTAAAATGAGCAAGATACACCTACATGCTCCGCACGCTAAGTCAGAGATTGCTTTCGTAACGCGCTGTAGTGTACGGCATATGCCTTGTTCAGTCCCTTTAAGATGTCTAAAGGGGGAGGGTTAGCAAACCGAGTCCTTTCCTTGAGTAAGATCATAGAGACAGAAACTCAAAGAAGGGAGCTCAAGCTCCCATCTCCTCTCTGGGGTTCGACTCCTGGCCGGGTCATACCAAATACTTTAAAAATGGAACCTACTGCCATTGTGCTTGGTGCTCAGAATAATGGGGTAGGGGATATAAGCCAGTGAGCCACAACTGGAAAAAAGGCCGTGGCCGGCCCGACTTAAACCAATTGGTTAGAAAGTAAGCCATAAAAGCTCATCTAAGACTAGCCCATCTCCACTCATGCTATTCTATTGACTTTAGTAAAGCACGTTATTTATGCTCTCTGCGGAAGCTAGTATGATGATCACCCATGCTTGACATCAGGAGGGCTTGATGAATACAAGCTTGTCCCTGGGACCATTGTTGTAAAAGGACTGGCTATCGTGAATGTGAAAGGAGCAATAACTTGCATAAAAGCAATGGAATCTCATTAATTTCTGGAACCACAATGGTATTTGTATACATACCCCCTGTTGGTTTCACAGCCTGTGAAGATGCAATCTGTTTTTAACAAAAAACGTGACACCGGCGGGCTTTAAATTAAGAAACTACCTACAGTTGAAAAAGGATTTCATTCATTTTTTACTGCTCAGGGAACCCGTGACAACTTCATCGGGAGTTAAAAGCGATTTACTGGCTTTATTTCTCTTCGCACTAGATTTACATCGGGCTTTTGTTTGGCCATAGTTGATCGATTTTTGCTGAGCCAGCTCAACAGACACTCTACTGTACTGTTTATCACCCTCGCTATTCTACACAGGATGCCTCTTAGTTGAACTGCATCCTCTCAGAAAAGTAATGATTAACAACTCCCTGGTTGAATAACGGCTTTAGACGTAGGCGTATAGGTATAGGAGACAAGCGGGAGACCTCCCGGGCCCTTCCATACGGAACAGACTGTACGGCTTATTTCCTTTTTCAGTCATATACCTTGAAGCCTTAAAGGGGCTGAGCAAACAGAGTCCACACAGCGGGGTACCCGCCCCCGCGAACACTCCTTTCCCATCCGAAAGATCCCAAGTATTGGTACCGTAGTTTATATTGCCTTAAAACAGGCCAACATGAAATTCATTGCACTAACATTTTTTTGCTGTATATTTTACAAAAGGAGCCGAATAATTGAAACTGAAGACTTTTATGATGCCATTCGCGCGCGTATGGAAAGCCGTTTTAACATTTAATCAGGAATTTTAGATATCTCGAATTAATTTCAGATATTTCATTTCGAGATATCTTAAATTGAATTCGAGATATCTGAAATACAATTTAAGATATCTAAAATTCATTTCGAGATATCTTAAATTGAATTCGAGATATCTAAAATCGAATTCGAGATATCTAAAATTGAATTCGAGATATCTAAAACTGAATTTAAGATATCTGAAACAGAATTCAAGATATCTGGAACAGAATTCGAGATATCTAAAATTGAATTCGAGATATCTGAAATAGAATTTGAGATATCTAAAATCAATTCGAGATATCAAAAATTCCTGATTAAATGTTAAAACGGCTTTCTATACGTATGCTCGATATGGTCGCTTCGTTTTCCTTTCATGTAAAAAAGAAGGTATAGAGGGATTTCAGTCACGTGACTTTAACCAACTAGACGCAATTTTGAAGGGCAAGATTGCGCGTCTTTTTTGTTTTGACGGGCACTCGCCCATTGTGTCACAGTAGTATCTGTGGTTATGCCGTGCGCGTGTGCTGTAAATACGCTTACTGCGTGTGTGTTTTGCCCTTCAGTGCCTAGGAATCCATTGTGCGTGACGTCACATGAAATCCCTCTATAGCCTTGGTGATGAAGTGTAACAGACTTCGTTTGTCTGATGAAAAGAGTATGAGCAGTTATCTTTTTCAGAGACTCTGATCCCTTTGCAGACATGATATGCTTATATGATGTAAGTCTGTTGGTTAGTGTCTTGACAATTTAAAATCTTATCGCATTTTACTGAAATTTACAACTGCCAAGTTCATCAGGAGTCAAGAAGAACGACCAGCCAGCAGGCCTTTTTGTGAAGCCTGAGTTTAAAGAGACAATTGATCTGATGTGCGAGACAATTCAATACCTCAATTTCATTACGTGCAGACATTATACTATTTTTATATCGCCATTTGACCAGTGGTGACACAGGAATGGGATAGGGGTCGTGGTGCCACCGTCGAAGAATTTTCCAGTTTCTTCGGGAGCTACAGCTAGTCAAGACAGTGGATACAATAAAGTGTGTAATCCCCAACGGCGATCAGTTGCCCCGATGGTTTACCTGTTGTTGCTCTCAAGAAGCGCAAATCGAACAATAAGAACGCAAAATCTTTAACGCGCCTTACGCGTTGTGGACTTGACTTTCTTTGCTCTTATTTCTGATTTACTTTCACCTTGCTCAGATATACTTCGTATACAATCCTAAACTGGATTGGGGACATCCTACCCTAAAGGTTTCAGTTTAAGCTTAATTTTCTTTTTCCCTCATTCTAAACTGGTTTGTTAATGCTGGAAAGTTCATTTCGAATCGTGTAGTTGTTCTCTTGTACTTTACAATAAGTAATACCCTGTGAGGCGGAGTCTGTTTTTCCATGGAGTTGTTACGTACAACTCCCTGGTTCTACTCACCATCAATAAAGATTTTTCAAAATGCTTTTCAAATTTTTGTCGCTTTAACCAGTTCTGCAGACCATATTTGTAAGAACATTAAATTAGTGCTACACTGCTATACGAACAGCCTGTGTCAGTGAAGAGGTGGCGCCAGGTGGGGGCAGGGGCAATTCGCCCAATGAAGGAAGGCTGGCCCCCGTCGGGAAAATTTTCCAATTCTTCTAGGAACGTTAATGGGTACCGTAAAATATGTAATCCCCGGCGATGGCCAATCGCTCGTTTTTATGTCACTCCTTAAGCTAGTTGAGTTTTAGTTTTCAGTTTTCTCTTTCATAATCTCATTAATTTGTGTTTGGTCAAAGGCATATGGATTTTAATAGCCTCTATATTCTCTATGGGTAAACTCTCTGCGTGGTTAAATTTCAAAGACAAACAGGAACTCTGAAAGATTTAAAAATCAAAGAATTGCTTTTGGCAATGTGAGAAGATGACATTGTTCCTACTTTCTTCACGTTTACCCTTTGGGTAACAAATGTAGTAACTTGATCTGCGATTATCCCTAGCCTGACCCCACATTTAGGAACTGAATAAAAATTTTAACCAGAATGACGTCACTCCTGTTTTCTTCAAGTTCACTGTATGGGTAGCAAATACATTTTTTTTTCATCTTCTAATATCCTTTCAATCACATTTAGGAACTGAATAAAAATTATAGCAGAGTTTTACGATTTAGTTCCCCTTTTTAGTATTGGGGGCATCGTACCCTAAAGGTTTCAGTCTCAGCTTTTTTTTTTCTTTTTCCTCATTCTAATAGAGACTCAATTTACAGTTATAAAGTCAAATGAAAAAAGACTACAGAAGGCATGAAAAGAGACAAAATGAAAGTGAATAAAAAGTTGATTGTGCAGTTGCATAATCTTAAAGAATCGCTTGTTGGAACTCCTCAGACAGCATGTCTCGCACAATTAGGGCTTAACCTTAAATTTGTGCCAATCCTGAGATCTGTGTCCGTCTGATGGGGTAGGGATATGAACAGTGAACGGAAGGCAATTGAATGGGGATTTTATCATGACCAGTGGCGACACGTAGGGGGCAGCATGGGGGTATTTTCCCCCAGTCAGAAGCTCTGCCCCCAGATGCCCCCACTCAGCTCCTGAAGCAAAGTGGCCTGACGGGAGGAATAGCCCAATACATTGAAATAATTTGGAATCTTTGCACTGGATGATGTATTATTAATCAAAATAAACCTATCCTGAGGCTTAATTTTTTACCATGAGATATGCTAAAACCTCAGAGTTTCCGGTGGCTTTGCCCTCTGGACCCCCACCAGGGGCTCTAAGTTGGGCCTCTGGACACCATCCAAGTAAAGTATAGTAGCCTGACAGGGAGAATAGCCTAATACATTAAGATTATTTGGAATCTTTGCATTAGATGATGCATTACGAACCAAAATATCCTTCCTGAGACATAATTTTTCACCCGCAGATATACTTAAACCTAAGAGCTTCCGGGGGCTTCACCCCCTTGACCCCCACCGGGACTTTGCCCCTGGACCCCACCAGGGGCCCTAAGGCGGTCCCTAAACCCCACCCCTAAGGCTCGCGCTTCGCGCTCGATTTCCACTACTAGTGAAAATTTTTTTGCCCCCAACATTTTCTTTTGCCCTCCATTTGCCCCCACTTTAAAAATACTGGTGCTGCCACTGATCATGATGCGGGTAGAAGTCTTCGAGAAGACTTATAACTCCAGCGACCCCCGGGAGTAGGATGGAGCCACTTATGACTGAGACCCATTACGTAGAAGTCGGAAAGACTGAGCTGTTGATCACGATCAGTTTCCTAAGGCTTCCGGTGATGGGACTTCACCAAGGGAACAGGACTGGTTCGTGAAGGGATGCCGTGGTGTTCGGAACATTTTTTACAGGCGGTGAGTCCGTTTCGCCCTTGGAAAACTCTTTTCATCCGAAAAAAATCGTTCGATATTTCCCCAAAAATCTCAAGAAAGAGATTTTACCTAACTTGCTGCTACAGCCTTCACCCTCCCCCTCCGGCTCTTACGCCTAACCGTGAATGGAGAGCTTGGTTGTTTTCCCATCCCCCTCCCCTCCCTTGGCCGTTGAGAATGAAGAGATTCAGTTGACAACGAGTGGACCGACCATTGCGTGGGGCCAGACATGGAACTCTCCTAATGGAAATGTGGTTCTATTCCAGATCACAAAAGACGGTCAGGCGCATGTGGTAGTCGAGGAAGTGTCACAAGCAATCGCTAAGACTTAGTAAATGGCTTTTTAAAGTTTGCCATATTTCATTTCTATGTCTCATTTCAAAAGATGCAGACATGCACGGTCATTCACCGTGTATAACCGAAGTAAAGCATTAAAATTCTCTGGTTGAAGACAACAATTTACCTTTTGAAGTTTCGAAAAGTTCCTGCGTTTCTCGGCTTTATAGCAGAGAGAATTCTTCTGAAAAGTTAAGCAAAAATAAAACTTACTTTACTTCGATGTAAAGAATAACTAACGGACGAGCTTTGGTGGACGACTTATAGGCTATTTACGTTAAGCCGCTACAGGACCATAGCCTTCGGGGCAAGAGATTGCCTACATAGCAGGCTGTACGGCATATTCCTTGTTCAGTCATATCCCTGGTGGTTGGGAAGATAAGGAGCTGAGCAAACAGAGTCCGCTCCGCGGGGTTGGCAAGAGACAGCCCTCCCCCTCCCTGGATTTTCTGAATAATTAGGGTTTAAGTTAGTGTAATTGGGAAAAATACTGAAAGTGCTGAAAATGTAAATTGTACTGATTAGGATTTTAGTCGCATTTATGAGTTATTTTTCCCCATTTTTCCTGGAGGCCCCGGACCCGATCCGTACTCCTTGCTCTTATGTAGGTTATTCGCCATTACGAGCATCGCCCTTCTAGGCTATATATACTGGATCCGCCCATGAGTAGTTACTAATATTGTGCCCTTATTGTATGAAAGGAAAACACACCTATAATGCCTTGTAGGCTAAAGCTCTTAAGAATTTTATCTTGCGGGTGCCACAAAGTTCTTTTAAAACATGGCCAAAGTATAATTTCCGTTAATAATATGCTAAATCAAGAAAAGTAGGTCAAAGTCCGGTTTTTCCCCGAAATGACTTTACTGAATCACTTTATTTTATACTCCCAAAGCATGAAATTTCAAACTTGAGAAAAGAATGTTCAGCTACAGATGCAACTTCCATAGGTATCGTGGTAGTCTTACGCTACGAGCCAACCGATGATAGCCATTTAAGTGGTGTACTAAGGGAGGAGGCGGCGGACAGCCCTGAGTACTGCAGCTTGGGAAGGGTGCCATGCCACAAGTGGACAAAGGCATCACTAAACAATGAGAATTTTTAAGCATATAGTCAGTTCAAAGCTTTGCCAATACCATTTTGAATATACACCATAAACAAAACATGTCCCAAAGGGGAGAGTATCATCCCCTCCCCTTGCAATCATCCAAAATTAAGACTTAGTCATCAGATAATGAGAAATTGTAAACATACATTTCAAAATGTATTTTTGAATTCAAGCCACCTTAAACAAACATTTTTTTTAAGTATTGAACTTCTGTTTTCTCCTTTTCCCGCATATATATCTTACATTGTATGATTTGTACTGTTTATGACTTATGATTTGCTGGAAATAAACTGTTTCATTCATTCATTCATTCATTCATTCATTCATTCATTCATTCATTCATTCATTCATTCATTCATATATAAACAATTTAGCAAAGAGTAAGCGTGTAACTTTCCCCTATAAGACGACAACTCCTTTCCTTACAGCCAGCCACAAATAGAAAAAGGAAACCACAAAATTTTGATACTTTCTAAACATATGATAAGTTCAAAGCTTTGCCAAAGATAGTACCACTTTGCATCTAAGCCACCTTACATATAGGCCTACCCCAAAATTTCTCTAAAAGTTGGAGCATCATCCCTCCTTTTAACCCCTTCCCAGCATAACACCCCTGTACAATGCTACAAGGGAGGATCCACCAGGCTGCGAACCGTCCTAAGTACGCAACTGGCCCTTCGCTTAGAATAGTATCATGGAATGCCTCCTCCCAACCCCCTCATCTTGGATCTTGGGATTTTGCCCAGAATACGGCTCTGAGCTATGACTGTATGAGGAGGTTTTGACGTAAAGGAGTTGCCGAATTGACAAACTCATGATGTTCAATGGACAAAAGATCGGTTCATTGAGACTCATAAATATATGAACAACCGACAAAACATACCAAATATGGACCAAAATATCTTATAGGCTAATGTCACCGAAAAGCACATAAAGCCCCAAGGCTTTCAGGGCCTTAAACTGCCCATATGCCCGCCTGCAAGGGATTCATGTCATCTACTAACATACGTACAAATGTTCTACGTTTAGAACAAGTCAAAAGAAGTTTGCAATGTTGACTCAACAAGTAATTTCTCAGAGAAAGAACTGGAGACAATATTTAAACATCTTTCGTTGGGCAATGTATAGACTTAGTATAAGTAGGCTAAAAGCAAGCAGGTAATTTTGTATCGCTCCTAGTCTCCTAGTAATCAATTAAATGGAAGTACTTCTTATCTAATTGCACGCTTAATTTATCAAGTATATGTTATTTGTTGTAGTACACATACGTAGGCCTCCAGTTGGAACACTATAGCGAATTAAGCCAAATGTGTGTACTATCCGCTGTTGTGTCTAACAATTCTGGCGAATACCAGACATCCTCGACCCTAGGTTGACCATCGTCTTAATATGCGGGTGCCACGTTTCCTTGAGACAAGACATGACAAGCATCCGTCACGCAACTCTTGCATGTTGGCCTTCCACAAGAGCCCAATGACATCTGAAGATTTTTTATTATATTACATAACAATGGAGAAGGCCGGTAGCAAGACCAGGGAGTTGCTATACTCCCTGGCCAGACAAGGTACCGAAGGAGAACGAGAGGGCTTGGGGGTATTTTTTTCAGGGGACGAGGTGTGTAAAAATTGCTGAGGCAATGGTAACTTGAAACGTTTTAGGGGCGAAAACTTGCCCCTCCTTCCCTTGGCTAAGGGGCTGGCAATCGAGGTGCAGAAAAAAAGATAATTAGCCTACATCTGGTGAAGCTAAAAAGAAAGCAAAGTGGTGCAGTCCTCAATCAGTTACAAGGACCGTGCATGTTTCTCTGTGTATATGAACTAGTACCTTTCCTCGTGTTGCAGAGCGTGCATACATGTTGCATATTAAAGGTGTACCATGGAGCTACCACCTAGGTGGTAGCTCCATGGGTGTACTAAGGAGTTATTCGGCATTAATTAAAAAATCATTTACAAAAATATTTGCATGTTAACGAAAAAGACCCATTCATGAAATATTATATCAGGGTATACTAATTCAATTGATATGGCTGCATTTGCCCTTTAAGCCATTCTTTCAGAAGTTAAAGGAGAAATAAAGACCCCAGTTTGAGTAAGCGAAGAGAATGTAATATAATGCAGCAAATTTCAATCCATTTCTTGTTTGGTTTCGAGATATTGCCATACTCATAATTCGCAAGGGAGCTGCCTTTTCAGTCGGACTTGTTGCAAGTCTGTGATGTCACCATAAGTTTTGTTTTGTAGGGTGACCTTCTTCCACTGAAGTCGTGGCAACCATTTGTCTGTATAACTTTTAAACTTTGATTGCAAGATATGTGCAACGTAGGATATGTCTTCAGTACATCGTTTCCGATATTATACATTGACAACATCAACAAGCATCTTCCAGGCGCGGATTTGGGGGTAGGGGCCTGGGGGGGGGCGTAAACCCGTCGGAAAAAATGATGAAAACGAATGGGGTAAGAGATTGAAGAAAAAGAAGAAAAAGTAAGAGACAAAAGGAGGAAAAATAAACTTTTCCTAAAACATTCCCATGATACATAATTTTCGGTAGGTTATAAGGGTGGGGTTTTTGTTCTAAGTGATCAAATAGCTCAAACCACTAGCAATCCAGAGAGGTTGAAGCCCAGAGTGAGGGCTACATGTTGCAAAGAGCAGCTAGGTTGCAAGCCATTGAAGCCAGTTAGTTTGCAGATCACTGGATGTCAAATTTAGGCCCCATAAAAAAAATTACTTGTTTCTCATCACCGGCCGGGCCGATTTTGGACGCCGGGTGGATTTTTTTTTTATTTTTTATTAAAAAATAAAAACCTCCCGGGCCGACGTTATCGTTTCCATGTCTGCATTTTTTTTTTTTTAAATAAGAAAATGTGATCTCTGACATCGTTTCTGACGTTTTTTGCATAAATATATTGCCCCAAATCACTCCGACCAAATCCCACAATCAAACGTTCTTCCCGTACTTGCGATCATTGCTGTATCAATATGCTCTGCCGCGCACAGACCGTTGTGGATTCACGAAAATGTGCTGCAAGTCCGTAATGATACTACTGTCACAAACTGCGCGGTCGGCTAGCGCCAGCATGCCGTGTCAAGTAAGTACGATACTGTAAGTTTTTCAGTTGCCACTCGCGTGGAGAAATTTCGCTCGAATGACGTCATAGCAAAACCTATTGGCAAAGTTTGCACCACGGAGTACTGAACTTGATGTGACAACACAAAAAGTAACAGGGATCGGTGAGTTGAAGTTTTACATCGATTTGAAGGGAATATATTTAGACTAAATGTGCAGACCGTGTAGTACATTCAGTACAAAGGAATGAGAATGATATTAAAATGCAATGTTTCAACGTTGCGAACTGACCAGCTGCGGGGGTTTCGCACCATAGGCTACTAACGTTAGTACTATACTGTGCCAGTTGAACGTTGAGCTTTAGCGTGTGTTTACTACAGTATATAAAATAGGGCCCAGACAGAACACACTGAAAATTGGTTGGTAATAAAAAATAAAAAATAAAAAAGGACCGGGCGACGGATTTTTTCAGAAGTCAGTGATGAGAAACAAGTAATTTTTTTTATGGGGCCTAATAGGATCAGGGACGGATTTACGGGGGTGGGTGGGTAGGGGCACACACGGTTAAAGTAGAACTGCATGACAAATTTGTCTTGAAGAGTGCAATTTTTTTGCAACTAACGGTTTGGAATGCTTCACACTCATGGTCTCTCTTCGGTGCAATTGATACTCGCCATTGTGGGCCCCTCCCCGGAACTTCCTTGATCCAAGCCTAGTATTTTCTGTCCTTGCTTGGGGGGGGGGGGGTTACAGACACGATTTTAGCACGAACAACCGGAGTGTAGACATACGAATGACCTTATCTTGACAATCAATCACTCGAATGCGCCCTCTTCTAATTTAGATACAGAGACTTATCAGCAGAGTCACTAACAGGAATCTTGTCAAATTATTTTACTAGATTTGACTTAAAAAGAAATAATTTTTTTCATTTTTGAACATATCCCAGTCAAATATCCAAGAAGAACGTTTCAGTTTGAGCTCCTATTGACGATAGTGTGCTACAGTGAAAAACATGAGTACACGATATGTGACATGCATTGAGACCATTGAAGTATTACCCTGTCAGGGTGATACTTCAATGTTGAGACATCCAGAATTAGGAGCAGCTGTAGTCGACTTACCCCGCGGAGCGGACTCTGCTTCTCAGCTCCTAAGTTTCCCAAGGGACTGATATGACTGGACAAGGAACATGCCTTACAGTCTGCTACGTAGACAATAGTTTATTAAGAGCTTTGAGTTCTACAGCGGCGTCGTAATATTTCCCTATGGAATGTGGGGTCAGTTTAAATCAGAATTTCACACTCGCTAAATGTAAGGTCTTTTCTTAGCTATTTATAATCTAATTAGACAAGCGCTAAAGTACCATCATCTTCAGATTCCAAAAATCAGAAGTTTTTACCACGAGTGACCGTTACGTTCCCAGGGGATTTATACTGGTTTTGAATGAGCCGTTAAAACAGTTGTAGCCAGACGCATCTAACACTCGTTAGTTGTTAGTTAGGCCTAGTTGTAATTACAGATGATTAATCTGTAGCGAGATAAATAATCAAATCGAAGGAAAAAATACTCCTGGCAGGAATTTTAATAATTCGTGCCGGATTCACAGATCAAGTAAGTTTAAAGTTAATTCGTGTAATTGTCTCAAAACAGGCGAGGATCCATGTACCCTCAGAGCCGGGACTCTGTTTGCTCAGCCAGTCTTTAAGGCTGAACAAGGAATATGCCGCACAGCCTGCTACGTAGGCAAGAATCCATGTGGCTGTTTAACCAGCCTGAGCCCCCCCCCCTTTTTGTAGACTTGAAAAGGACAGGGAAGGGTACCGGCAGGCTTTATCCGGGAAGCCGTAACTGCTCCTTGCCTTATGTTTCTGATTTTTTCATCATTCTTTTTTAGGTCGCTATTTTTGCAGCGGTTTATTTTCCTGAACGTTTCATTACCATAATTAAGCTATAGGCAGATAGGAGTCGCGGAAATTCCTGCAAATCGCATGTAAGGGACTTTCGCTAACTTCCTCGGGAAGGCCGCGGACTCACTCCACAGAGATTCTCTGCGTGATGTGCTTCGCTCTCAAACAAGAGCCATTTTTCTGCCAAATGTTGGATTCATCCGTGAAAGAAGAATTCGCAGTCTGACCAAGAAGCTGTAAGCCTACAGCTGCCTAGCCCCGAGAAGATTTATTGTAGGGTTGTAGACTTTAAAAATTCTTATCGGTGAACTTCAGTTCTTCAAGTACACAGATTGTTCCCTTTTCATGTACTTCATGAATTAACTCACTCTCTCAACTCCAGTCAAACCTCGAATCAGTTTACTCCACATCCGCCTTAAAGGGCAAATGTACTCATCCTTCATGGTTCTGTCACTCTTTCCCAAAAGTCTACCTTCAACCACACCGATGCAATCCCATCAGCTGTTCTTACACCTCCGTGACGAAGCAATGCCATCTCTTGAGGCCAAGTATGTTACTGCTGAAGATCATCTTACAGTATCAAGCCAACCCTCTCCATACAATCTATTTTGTACCCTCTCGTATTTTGTGAATCTGAATGTTGCAGTCACAAAGCTGTGCAATCTACATCTTACTAATGTGCGCATTCGTTTTACGGTGCCAATCAAGGCCCGTGGAGTCGCATAACAGCTTGTAACCGAACTGATAGCCCTAATATTCCCTTATGAATATGTGTACGAGAAGGGCGGGGGAGGGTAGCTTCCCCACCCCCTCTAGAGCAGGAAATTTGCGAATATTTGCGCAATATACAGTAGGCCTACGCTATTTTTCGGGTCAGGTGCATTACTATGTCTGCAGAAGTGCTGTAACCCCACCTCCCTCGTCCCCATTGGGAGTAGTCTCATACGCTCATGTCTTTATGTGCATGGCATCAAATGGTTCTTCTTATTCCTGTTAGCTTCGTCTTCTAGTTACCAGAGAAATTCTCAAGGTTCATAAAGCCTGCATAAGTCACACACACACTGGAGTGTACATATCGTCAGCATGTTTGCCGTACATTACCGTACCGTACATTATTATTTACGATATGTATATTTTCTATTCTTTCACTTTTGACCAATTAACCTTTCTCGAGTTAGGGTTACTGTTACCAGATAAAACTTTGCTTTCATTTGTATTATCTCGATGTTTTGAAATAATGATGATACGATTAACGCAAATTTAGAAAACTTCATGACTCAAAAACACCTTTGTAGAATTAGAAATGTGTGCAGTTATTCATTGCTTTGTCAGTTTGTGCAGTGACAGTGAAGATGTCGTGAAAAGTTCACTGAGACAGTCATAATTATGTGTGGTGCTTGTTTATCGTGTCTGAGGTGGGCAAAGTATTCAAGAGGGGGTTGCCCGCTTGACAGGAGTGTATTACTCCTGCACCTACATTGGCTGCTCACTTAAGAGTATGTACATTAAAAGAAGCGTATATATTCGACACTTGCTAAGAAGGTAAGAGGGGGAGACAAGTATTTGTGTAGGAATACTTTTACTACTACGTACACGTATACGCAGAATGTCAAGTGGCGACTGCGGCTACATAACATCTTACCGCTTACAGCAGCAGCTAGGAGTTAGCGTTTACTTTAATGTGACCTTTGGGGAACTTGTGGGTATGTCCAGTGGCCGCTGGTTGCATTGGGCACGAGGATCAGTGGCTCTCCCTAAAACTCCTCCCACTAACTCCCACAAACTACGGCCAGCCCGACATAAAACAATTGGTTAGAAACTGAGCTGTAAAACCTCATCTAACACTCTAACCCACAAACTCCCCCCTCCCCGCTATCTCCTTAAAATAAGTAGCATCAGATTCATATGAATTTGAATGAAAACAGCTTTTATGATTCTCCTATAGCTTTCTTCTAAGCCTGTCCTTTTAAAAAATATCCTTTTCAGGACCCAAATGAGGTACTTTCCAGCTTAACGATTTTTGTTTTTTAGACACATTATACCATCCCCATGCGATCCTGGTGTAAAGTTGTGGAGAAATTTCATTCGGACCCTGTAAATACAATATATGGGCATGCCCACTTGCATTTTATATGCTGACATAAAGTACATCAATTGATCAATTTTGCTGAATATAGACAACATACGGCTTGCGCAGGGAATTCCCTGGCTCCTATGGTATTTCAAGATGGTCCACACAAGTATAAGAAAAAAAACACACACACACAAGCGAATATCTATATTTTAGTTAGAGTTGACATGTTGCAATATTTAGGTGTCACTAAGACTCCATCATGAAGCAAACTGCAAAATAACTCATAATGCAGTGCACGCATACAACGTAAACGGTGTGAGTATAAATGCCAGGCCTTAGTAAATATGAAAGAGAAACAAAGGGAGGAAAATCTTACTCCTTTTTATCTCCTTCATTTGTGACCTTCAAATCTGAAGACCACGAGGAAACCACTGAGAAAGTTCATCGCCCCAGCATTATCTCATTCTATCAGAGGCAGGGGCATATGCCTCTAATTGTCTCTCTATAGTGTACGGCCCCATCGCTTTCGGGCAATGTCGGCTCCAAAACAACTCAACCCCAACTGACTCGGCCCCAAGCCAAGTCGGCCCCAAGCTAAGTCGGTCCCAGACCAACTCGACCCCAGACCATCTCGGTCCCAAGTCAACTCGGACTAAGGTAAGAATTCCTTGATTAAGATATTTTTTAAGGTAAGTTATGAGAGGGCAGTTGTCCACTCAAAATACCTTTGAAAATGTTAGGCATAGGCCTACTGTTATGAATCACCGGTAACATTACATATTAATTATAAGAGGTAGATTTCAAACTTACTCTGTGTGACAGAACATGAAGAGGAATTGAAGGCAAAGTGAATTGGGAAACCACCCTTTACGAAATTTTATATAGCCTAAGCAAGATAACAAAATGGCAATGTGTGCGAAAATTCCTCGGTTTGCCTCCCAGCTCCCTCCCCAAATATTCAAGTAAAGTCATTACTAATTTTGGCCCCTCTAAGTGTGAAGACGCCAGCCACCAATGAGAGTGTCCTTCGCATCATTATAAATCTGCCAGGGGAATTGACTCCTAATGATGAAATGAACGGAATTGGGCGACAAAAGCTGCTGTATTGTGCAATCAGGGAACTGCCACCGTTAGAGTGGCAGCTCCCTGGTGCAATTAAGGGAGACATTAATCTGTTAATGTACTGACTTGACAATATTTGTATCACCAAGGAGCTGCCACTCTGGCAGCTCCCTGGTATCACTGCATGCCTGACTGCGGACTTGACAATTTTGGTTCACGATATTGAGTGCCTATAGGCTATTTTGCTTTGTGTAGCTGCTCCCATTGTTACGGGATTCTGGATGAATAAGGATACCTATTCGGGGAGGAGGTGGTACCACCTCCCTGACCCATTAAAGGTAATTCGACCGAAGGAACTGCCGAGCGCAGAGCAGGCCCGTGCCGCCAGGTAGGACGCGCGGGATGGCGGGTATGCAATCTCTATAGCCTACGGGGGATACCCAACCACTAGACCGAAGGTTCACTAGATCGAAAGTTCACTAGATAGTATATCTACTTGACCGAAAATTTACTTCGGGTAGAGGTAAGGTTAGGATTCAGGTATACATACAGCATAAGGTTTAGGATTAGGATAAGGAATAGCATCGGGTAGCATTAGGAGATCTTAAGAGAAAGAATCTTCGGACTCGTGAGCCTTCGATCTAGCAGGGAGTTGCAACTCCCTTGATCTAGTGAGCCCTGCCCATAGCTACAAAGAGTGATCCGTGACGATTCCCTCTACTCCGCCCCATGGATGGAGAATTCCTGACTACGGACTTGTTCGTAGGCGGGAGGAAAGGCAACCGATGTTGGTGGCAAGCCAGGCCAGACCAGGCCAGGCCAAATAGACAGACAGAGGAAAATTCAAGAGAAGCCGAAGAAAATATCGGTATAACTCAAACAGCTCAACTCGGATCCACGTGCATCATGTTTGTATCACCAAGGAGATGGTATAATAGTACCTCCCTGGTATCAAGGTCCTCCTTTTCTGAATAAAGTAAAAAGAACGTGACGTTTTTGCATGCGCTTTTCAGTCAGGAATTTGCACATAACAATTAAAGACCATCTTTGGAGGAGGTGATTCTGCCAACACCAGTGTAATGTGCACTATTGAAATGGCGAGATCGAACAAAGTAAACTATTCAAGCACGAGAGTGACATAACTCCTGAGTGGTCTCAACTCGATACTTACTACTAATACTAAATAGAACGAAGTAATCTTACCGTAAAAGAGGTTCGCATTAAAAATTTAAACGCCTATAAGGGTATTCAAGCCCTTTGAAAATACACCAATTCTACAGTACTACTTAGCTTTTGCTTCAGGCGATGTACAAGTTTAACTAAAGGGTTACGGGCACTTGTAGCGCATCTTTGATCTAGTGAACCGGCCCTTCCCGGATTTACTAGGAAGCTAAGGAAGGTACTGAATAAGGATTACGACAAGTAGCTATAGTGGCCCAAACAGGGAGGGACCTTTTCACTACGATGGTGAGAAATACCACAGTAGAGTGGGGTAAATTACACATGTGAGCCTACCTCGGACTTAAGCATTATGAGCAAAATCGGCTGGTTAACTGGTCCACCAGAAGGCTCTTCAGTCCAGCGAGTGGGCAACCGATTTTGTTGAGCAAGTCGTGCCAAGTGGGAGGAAAGCCGGAGTACCCGACGAAAAATCCACGTACCTCGAGCGGGATTTGAACCCACTCACATGAGAAATACATTGGTGCACAGCAGCTGGAATGAACCACTGACTCTGCCACTCGATGACCCTAAAGGTTATGAAAGGGGACAAAATCCCCCTCACCCGTCATAAATGTGGTTCGGCGGAAGTATGCTTCCGGTCCCCCTCGATTCAAGGACGAAAACCCCATATTTGTTTCCTCTGTAAAAAAAGTGCAAAAAAAATCCAGTAATTTTCTTTGAAATTTGCCCAATATGTTGCACCATATTGCATCTAAGGACCATCAAATATTGAAAAATTTTAGATCCCTCCCCGGGATGGCGGTTCGAAACAACTTTCAGTCCCCATCAAAGTCAAGTACGCCTATGGTGTATTATAAGGACGACTTGCATAATTGTGTTGGAATGTGCATGGGAATAAGTTAGTTGGTCTATGTTTGGTTTATTAGTTGCAGTAAGTTTATGTAATAGTTCTTCGCAGAAGGTTGATGTCATTCGTTTCTGTTAGTCAGCCTTGGTTTGTTTGTCACCTGGATTGGACGCTTGTTTGTAAATAAATTGTCCGGAACACACACTTGTCTCTGTCGTGTCCTAGCTCCACCTTGCCTACGTAGCAGGCTGTACGGCATATTCCTTACTCACTCATATGGTTTGGGAAGCGGAGGAGCTGAGCAAACGGAGTGCGCTCCGCGGGGTAAGCTCCACCCTGAAATTCGTACTACTCCTTTCTCGAGTTCTCGAACTCTATAGCCATGTCTGCTCACCCCTCGGCCTCACGATATAGTTTGGTGCCTAGATTATATGAATCCAAATATGCTAAATGGCTGACCGAAACATGCTAGAATGACAAGCAACATGCTAGCACAGGACGACTTGCGATATTTCAGGGGTGCTCTACTTCTTTTTCCGATCAGTCGAGAGAGTAAGCTACTGTCCTGCCATTCCTTCCACGGCGGTTCCAGGATTTTACAAAAACAAGGGGGGGGGGGGGGCCTCACTTTTTGAGGGCAAAGTTCGAACCTTCCGTGACGAGCATCTACGAAGCCTCGATGGAGGGAAAGGGATTCAGGGAAAATCTTGAAATTAGACACTGCTAAATGGTATTTCCTTGCACCTAGCAATCAAGATAAATGCACAGAAAAACATCATTTTTGTGCATCACCTGTGCTTTGAAGAGTGACCACTGCAATTTCGGAATAGGGTTACCATTCAGTAACCTTATGATCATATACCGGTAACGTGATCAAGACACATGGGTCTAAGAACTTTTTTGAAATCAAACGCACTGTTATATGCGGTTTTGTTGGCATTTGGCAATCAAGATAGGCCTACACAGTCTCTTAAAACACCGGGGTTAAATTTAACCAGAATGGGTGTACTATTTACTCCAAATACAATCCTGGATAAATTTTCCATGAAATCCTAGTTAAACTAATCCTAAACAAATCCTAGTTACGCTAACCAGAATTTGCGTTAATTTAAGCAGGATTTCATGGAAAATTTAACCAGGATTGTGTTGGAGTAAATAGAACATCGATACTGGTTAAAGTTAAGCCCGATGTTTTAAGAGTGTAAATACATAAGCAAGCACCATTTTTGTGTATCACCCGTGCTGATTTCGGACTAGACCTAGTACAGTCCTACCAGCGGGCTACTTTGTCAATACATGGAGGTTCTGGGAAAATTTTAAATTGTTACACTTAGTTTTCTGGTATCTGGCATTCCTTTTACTTAGTGGGGTAAACGGGGGGGGGGGAGATAAGAAACAGGGGCAGGTTGTAATGCTACCTTGTCGTTATGAAGGATCAAAAGCAATAGAAGTAATTTATATAAACCTTTTTCGATCCTGGTAACTAAATTCTGGCCTAGTCACCAAACTTTAGTCCGCTATCTCTAGAGCGAACATGTTTACAAAGAGGGGGGGGGTAGGCTGGAGCCGAAAAAGACCCCCTCTGGTCTAACTTGTGTGTTACTCGTTCCGATTATCATGGGATGAATTTTCATGACTGATTGTCGCCGTTGTATAGGAATAAACAAGCAGAATGTTCCCGATCCGATCCCATAATGCTAGAATCAAGGCAAAGTTTGCCAAATGAATGAAAATATGCTAGGAATAATGTAAAAAGTTCAATATGCTAGATTTTGTAGGAAATGGGAAGAATATGCTAAATCTAGCATAAAAAATGCTACATTTGGTCATCCTGGCTACAACAGCCCGAGTGTTAATTACTTCAGTTCGAAGTTAGCTTACATGAAGAATACACCACAGTGTCTGATCATTTCAGTAATCATTACAGAACCACGGATCACAAACCATGTTGTAGAAATCTGAAGGAAATATATAGTTGTTTCTTTCCTTTTCTTGTCCCTTGGGTGGCAACTCCATTTAGGGCTTGCTTCAGGTTTCACCTGCAGTGTTGTAACGAGCCATGTTTCGAGTAGCTAATTTTCAGAACGGAAATGACTCGAACAATTGTATCACAATTTTCCTCACAGAAATAATACAGTGACTCGAGCCTCTGACTCGACTCGAGTCACATTGAAAGTAGTAAATGACTTGACTCGACTGCAAAATTGAGTGACGGGTTACAACACTGTGTCTACTGCAGTTGTAACATAGAATCAGGCAGGGGAGGACTGAGTAGTCGGGCATCCCGGCACTGCCCGAGGGCCAACACAGATAGGGGGCCCACACTGTCATTCGGAAATTTTAATGAAAATCGGAAAAAGTTCGGAAATCCAGGGTGAGGTGAGGGAAAAGTTGATTCAGGATGGGAAGGAGGAGGGCCCCATATCCATTTTCTCCAGGGCCCAGTTCATTGTCAGTCCACCCCTGGAATCAGGGAGTTGTTATCCGAATAACACGAGTTCTTCGGATAACAACTCCTTGGTAGAATCGGTTATAATGTAGGTGTTAGTAGTTACGAATCAGCTATCTTGTTAGTGGAAATGTATCCTGAACGTATTCGGGTGGCATTCGAAAGAAATCCTTCATGAAAGGAAAATCTTTGTTTCAATTAGGTATTAGTAATTCAACATAGACGTTGAGACTGGGGGCTGTAGGGTGCAATCTTCCCCTCCCCTGGGTTCGGAAAAACCTATTTCTTAGGCAGATTTCTGTAAAGAACTCCGGCTTTTATCGGGCAAAATCAGCTCAGCACACTTCCACGTAAAAATCTCCCGTACACGTATGGCCAATAAGTCTTAAAATCGTGTAGTATCTTTACAGCCCCCTAGCCAGACAAGGTACTAAGGGGGTAGTTCCCAAAGGCGAAATATTTCTAGGGGGTGAGATATGTTAAAATGTGTTAAGGCATTAGAACAGTAGAAACTTTCAATTTTCTAGTCACCCTCCTTCGCCTCCATTGGCTACGGGCCTGTTTTTTTTTTTATTTCTGAATTCATCCTTCTTCGAGTCATAGAGCTACCACGATTATACCGTTCCAACAAAATTAATTATCACAACGTTAGGCCTAAAATGATGCCATTTGAGATATCATTAGGATGAATGTTGTCTCAAAATGACTAAGCGTAAAATGTAAGCATAATAAATGTGGGTATTTTACGAGCTTGTCATGACTGTTTATGTACTTATCGTACAAGGACTTTCAGGCTGAGTTTTAAATGCTGCAAACCAGGATCCAGAATAGTTTGAAATAGTTGCATGTGGGACAGCCTGCATGGCTGACCGTATGACCTCTACCTAAATCAGTGTCAAGCCAAGGAAGTAAAGTTCCTCAGTATGTATGGGACGGCGAAAAGTATGTTTATGTACCGACCCGCAGTCACACTCGTAGGTATTAACTTTGCTGCATCCAGTTCTGACGTGGTGAAAGGTACGATCGAAGTAACAATAATTTTTTATGTATAGCTTGCGAGATACTGGCAATAAAGTTACGTTCTGCCCCCACGGTGAACTTGAAGCACTGGGGCAGAGGTGACATGATATCCTTCTTTTAATCAACTGTAATATGTCATTCGGCCAATGTTCTACATTATAATCTGATGCTTTTCCGCAATGTGTAAGCATGAAAGAGTGGATATTTTACGAGCTTCACATGCCCGTATATGGATAAACTCATGTCCCTATCTCTTTCAAGGTCAAAACAATAGATTGAAACCGCTGACGGAGCATTGGTCATCAATGTGATATCTCTCTGCCTTGCTTATTTAAAGTTCACTTTGGGTGACAAATCAAGTTAAGTGTTCTAACTTAATTGGTCTATTAATATCTTCAGAACCGGATTTCCCAAATTTTGTTATACAAAATTATTGGGGGGAGAACATCAAAAGCTCTAACGCACGTAGTGCTCCACGCACGTATTTATGTTTGCGTAAAAACTTTCCTCGAATAGAAGGCAGTAAAGTAGCCATGCAAAAGGGGGCTTCAGAGGATTGTTGACAACATACCATTCCCTTAGACACCACACTCTGCTCTTTCAACTAACAAAAAATTAGAATTCACTAAATTAAAGGGCATTTAAGAGCCATATATGATCAGTTCCAAAATATCTCACAGATAGCACCATCTTGCATCTACGCAACCTTAAATTAACAAAAAAATTCTCAGGGGGAGGGGCACCCCTCCCTTTAGGCCCCTCCTTACGGCATCTTTATGTAGTGACAAAGGAAAGGCCCCCACTGCTGTTTACAATCGCAGGGACGCATACAAAAGTAAAATTTACGCGGAATTAGGGGTTTTAACTGAGGTGGCATCACGACGTCATTTTTGGTGCACCCCCATCACCAAATCCTGGCGGCGTCACTGGTTAAAATAGCTCCAGAGTTGAAAGCCGATTCGCTGGCTAGCTCTGGCGTTGGGCAGAAGATCAAATTTTTGAAGACCTCCGCATGTTTTCATGCGGATCTCACAGATTCGTCCTAACGTCTTAGCCTTAGTGGCACATGCGCAAAGAGCTTTGGAGGACTCGTTTCTTGCATATTCCGTAAAGTTGGTTTGAAAAGTTTTTGCTTGCAGAAGTGAGCATGGCTGGCCATTCAATGACAGGGGGAGAGAGAAAGCAGTGAAGTAGTGTCTAGCTTTTCAGTATCCTAGCATGCAGTGGTCTTATATACTTCCATTTTCCTCTTCTTCTAACGCAATATTCATTCGATCAAGAAATCAGTTGGCACCAATATTTGGACTCTGCATATTCTTTTCATACCATCTTCAGGGGCTTCGATCTGTACTTGCCTGCTATGAAAAACCTGTCTAGGTAAAACTGGAATTTTACGATATCCACGTCTCAAATCAAAGTTGAACCGCATCTGATCAACAGGGCAACGAACCGGAAACTGATCAGTTATTTGACTAGACTTTATGAAAAAGTGACCAGAACTGAGTTATTTTTTTATTTCGAATGTAGTCAAATATTCAACCAAATTTTGTTTGGGTGCCCAGTTTGACAATGACGCCACCAGAAGGGGGACGTGAGGCATTTCCACAGTCAAGGTCTTAGCCCCCCAGTCCGCTCTTGTACAAAGGTATGAAATTTAAGAGGGCAATGCACACACACAACCCCCACCCCATCTCCGCTTTGCCCCATTCCTCCACGCCTCCCCCACCCCCATTTTTGAAATATGGTGGCGCAGCTGCCTCTTCATCAGGCCTCTCTAGGATGACGTACATATGTCCTTTCAACTTTCCTCAGCCAGCTTTCGTTGGTGTACTATGTGTGCGTGTCTGTTTTGAAAACAGCGAGCAGACACACCCTGATATCCCTCTTAATTCAGGCATTTGGTCCTTTTGTTAAAATGGTAGTGGTAAACACTTTTGACCACTTCTCATGAATAAATAGAGTTTAAGGTTGGAATCTATCAAATAAACTGAAACAGAATAAGCAAGTTGAGTCTAATTTAGGGCTAAACCCCCGTATTCAACGTGTTTTGTGTCCTCCGGGGTTTTCTATAGACTTTTCTACTTTTCCAATTAAAACGTGGATCTACCTGTTTAGTGGAATCCTACTCCAATGATTACAAACTGATGGGGTAACAACTTAAATGAAGTGACAAAATGATAGCGGGCGAACCTACAAGCCTTTTTTTTTCAGCTCATCTTTATGCCGAAAACCCAGTCAAGGGAGCGAAGTAGGTACAGAGCCGTTTCGTCAGAAAATAAAACGATGGATGTTCAACACACCATGATCTACTGGTCTTTGGGAACAATGAGACTCTTTTCCGAGAAAATGCCCGGGCTTATTGATTATCGTGCACGAGAATTTATGTTGCACTTACTCCAGGAGGGGCTGCATCCCCTAGCCTGGCCTATTAGCGGCGATCCCGGGGGACAGGGGGGACATTCCCCCAATTGAGAAATCGCCTATTGACTTTGATTTTTCACACATTTAAGTATTGGAAAATCTGGTCATGTCCCCCTCCCCAATATTGAGAGCAAATCGCCGCTCTTGGCCTGACCCGTAAGTTTATTCTGAGGCCCCTGCAAAGTGTTTCTTGGCCATTGTATACCCAGAAGTGGGTATGTTTGGTCCCTGCACCGACAGATTGCGCCACTGCGTATCGTTATTTTCCACTGTTAGGAAATGCTGGAAGGCATATCTAAGCTTAAACGGAGGCGGATAGGGACCAGGCCCGTAGCCAGACAAGGTGTTGAAGGGGGCGAAAAAGCTTCTGGGGGGGCGAAAAATTTTCCAGAGGGGGCGAAACACACTAAAATGCATTACGGCAATGCTAATTTTTTATCTTTTAGGGGGGAAAAATTTTCAAAGGGGGCTTGGCCCCCCTTGGCCCCCTTGACTACGGGCCTGATAGGGACACGAGAACCCAATGTTTGTTTGAATTATTAATGGTTATTTAGGTGATGAAAGCATACCACGATGAGACAAGAATGTTTAAATTTCTGAAAGAAAAAAAAAAGAAAAAAAAAAAAACAAGGCAAGTGCAATGGGCGCCTGATGCTAGATTCGTCACTGAAATGATCACATGATGTGCCTCTGGATTCTGCTACTCTCTGCTTTCCTAGTAATATACTTCCTCTACTGAGCCTACTACCCTTCGTTGTTGTGAAGCCCCATAGCCTAGGGATACAAGCCAGTGGGCTGGGGAAGCAGGCCCGTCCCTCCCCCTCGAGTTCGGGAAATAAATTTCGGTCAGAGATTTTCTCAGGCAATACAGGGATTTTTTTGGCAAAACGGCCCAGCTCCCCGTAAAAGTCTATGCTGTGCTCTTCATTTGGACCAGCACGTCCATCTGCTTCATGAAGTATGGGTTTGTGCCTATGAACAGCCAAATCTACCTTAAGAAATGTCAAAATCAAGGGGACAAAACGTCTTGCGCATATGTGTGTTATTGTAAAACGTCTTCTGTGCGCCCCATGTATACGTATTATACACATGCAGAACATTGTACAAAAGACGAGTACAATGAAACATGAAAAGCATATGCTGTTCTGTGGACTGAACAGACTGACGAGTACAGACATGAAGCTGGGGGGGGGGGGGGGGGGGCAAACCTTTACAGCTACAGTTAATGGCATGTGTGATATGGTTACAGTTGCACAGTACGTCGCGCCAATTGTCTTTTCAAAATGGGGGTGGCTGCTACAACTAATTGCATTTTGCATGGGGGGGGGGGTTCGTCTATTAGAGCCTTGCACCTGTTCAGCGATTAACGCTGTGCATGTGAAAATAAATTTGAATTAAAATTGAATTTTTATTTTTTAATCACGTTGCTTAATTTGGACTGTGCACATTTATTTCTGGAAGTATCCCAGGCCTCTGATTAAGTGATGGTCTTGGCTCTTCCGATAGGATGATGGAAATAAAACTCATTATTAGTCCGGCGGCACAGAGTGCTTGGTACTGAGGTGTTGAAAGAATCCAGATTTTGATCCTTTCAGTGGGCAGGAGAATCTATGCTGTAGTGATGTTGTGTTTGGGTGTGGGTGTGTGGGTGTTTGGTGTGTGTATGTGACACTTTTTGTTTGTAAACACTACATAAATATTATATCTCAAGCAGGTAAATGTGATTGTGCTGTCGCCGTCGGTGACATTCTCGTCTATTATGGGTGCTCCCATGTTCGTCAGAAGTACTACACTGTGCATGCCTGAAAACGTTATTTGAGTATACTGACCCTTCTCTTGTTCTGGGCTTTCACAAGAAGGGTAAGCTTTAGGGGAAATTTTGACATGACTCCTGCATTTGCTTTTGTCTGACATTTTAGTGGAGTTTTACCCCATCTTTGCTTTTTGGTTGATTTTTACTCCACCATTCCTTTTTTATCTAGCTGACACTATATAACGCATTCGTGCTGGTGTTTCGTTAAAACCCATCTAACTAACTCAAGCAGGTAAACTGAGGTGAATCTCACACCTGGCATGTGGATGGCCATATTAAGAAAATCATTCCAGTGTGTTTCTTTCGTACAGATCAAACGTCTTTGTGACACCAGAGGTTAGAAGGTTTAAATCTTTGTATACACGACATCTCGAGCAGAACCTCAAGGTTTGCCATTTCTGAGTTTGGCAAGTCTGCAATATGGGCCATCCACATGCCAAGTTTGAGATTCACCTTACATTCTCTGCTTGAGATATCGTATTTACAAGGTTTTAACCGCTGGTGACACCAAACGAACTTTGACCTCCGCCAAAAAATAGAAATCGTCTACTCTATGTGGTCATCCACATAACAAGTATGAGATTCACCTACGTTCCTACAATTGTCATACGTTATTATGAAAAGTGTTTTCTAAACTAGGAAGATTTTAGATTTTTTTGTTCGCCCTCTGAACAAAGTTAACTGGTTAATATCATGATGCCATCTATAAAGCAGACTGTTTGATCATGTGGAAGGTTTTGTTTGACATATATAGAAGGGCTGTGCTACAACCGATAATGTAAAAATCAACCGATAATGTAAAAACGACCGATAATGTAAAAAAAAATTTACCGATAATGTAAAAAAAATATACCGATAATGTAAAAATTCTTTGAACCGATAATGTAAAAAAAATTACCGATAATGTAAAAAAGTTCGTCTACCGATAATGTAAAAAAAATTTACCGATAATGTGAAAACTGTTCTAAGGACGTTTTCATATGGAATTGGAAACGTGGAATTTTATCAAAGAAGTCATACGTTTATTCAGAAAGGTTGTAGGTCATACCCCAGGGGAAGGGGCTCTCACTCCTATTTCACAGCGTCCTCTTGCAGGTATATTTCCCTTAAAAAGGTACATTGAATGACAGCAGAAGAATTAAAGGTCACTTTTTCTCAATTTTTTAGGCCAATACATAATACTGTCATATTTCTCCTCCATATACTTAAAGCGCCCTCACTCCTCTGTTGTTCCGCAAGCTCACCAAAAAGAACATATCTACCATAAAAAATATCATGAAAGGACTGCAACATATATTATAAGATCACGGGTCATATTGATGGCATAGGTTATTTGTATAGGTCTATGGCTCAATAGAGGGCGCCCTCTAATAAAGCCAGATATTTAAAAAAACTAAAGGAATGAAAATTATATTTTTGAAATGAGCATGTCCGAAATCCCAGGAGTGTTATCGTTATTCTGAAGTTGAAGGTTTTCCCTCTCACCCATTCCCCACCCCAGGGGAAGAAGGGGATGAAATCGAAGCTACTCACGCCTGATAAAAATTGCGTCCTCGAGGTTATCGACCACGCTGATCACAGATCCGTAGTCAGTCTTTCCGTCTCTCGGTCGAAGTGGACTGTGCGGGCCGTCAAAAGGCCCACTTTTATGGTCAGTGTCCCCAAGAGCAGATTTTAGATTTTTTTCCACATTTAACAAATGTAATCGAAATCATATTCCTAAATTTTAATTGGTAACCATCTAGTATGAAAACTGGGTGTTTTGGAATGCCTAAAATCTTCTTTTGGGAACACTGACTATAAAAGTGGGCCTTTTAACGGCCCGCACAGTCCACTTCGACCGAGAGACGGGAAGACTGACTTCGGATCTGTGATCAGCGTGGTCGATAACCTCTAGGACCAATTCTTATCAGGCGTGAGTAGCTTCGATTTCATCCCCTTCTTTCCCTGGGGTGGGGAATGGGTGAGAGGGAAAACCTTCCTTCAACTTCAGAATAACGATAACACTCCTGGGATTTCGGACATGCTCATTTCAAAAATATAATTTTCATTCCTTTAGTTTTTTGAAATATCTGGCTTTATTAGAGGGCGCCCTCTATTGAGCCATAGACCTATACAAATAACCTGTGCCATCAATATGACCCACCGTTATCTAATAAAATATGTTGCAGTCCTTTCATGATATTTTTTATCGTAGATATGTTCTTTTTGGTGAGCTTGCGGAACAACAGAGGAGTGAGGGCGCTTTAAGTATATGGAGGAGAAATATGATAGTATTATGTATTGGCCTAAAAAATTGAGAAAAAGTGACCTTTAATTCTTCTGCTGTCTTTCAATGTACCTTTTTAAGGGAAATATACATGCAAGAGGGCGCTGTGAAATAGGGGTGAGAGCCCCTTCCCCTGGGGTATGACCTACAGCCTTTCTATATAAACGTATGACTTCTTTGATAAAATTCCACGTTTCCAATTCCATATGAAAACGTCCTTAGAACAGTTTTTACATTATCGGTAATTTTTATCTCATCCCCACATACGTAGTATGTGGGGGATGAGATATTGTGCTTCGTTTACCACTGAAAAGTGCACACGTTTACCTTTGCCAGTCGCCATAGCAACCGTAATCATGGAAATGCATGGTAGGGAAATTTGGGGCTTTATGACCGCTACTCAAGGGTGGGTTAAAATGGAGTGGTGAAGGTCCTGTTTCCTGGTCATGTGACCAAATATGCCTAAAATTTGGGTCAAAGGCTCAGATGGTCAAATGACATTCACAAGGTCAAAAGTGTGTCACGAACTCCTCCTAAACTAAGAACAAGATTGAGCCCAAACTTGGTGGGCGGGTGCATAGTCCTTGGAACTTGTGCCTGACATACTCTCAGCATGATAGGTCAAAGGTCAAAGGTCAACCATCAAAAAAGGTCAAAATAAGTAATTTTCCAAATCTGGCTATAAAACCTGAATGCAACAATAAATGGCCCTGATTTCTTGACATAGCTTTCGTATTGAAGCGTTCTTGGCACAACTTGACACTTGTTCTTCTGAGGTCAAAGGTCACGAGGTCAGAAGGTCAAACGACAATTTTTGGGTCAAAAGTGTGACGTGCACTCACTTAAAACTGAAGGTACTAATGACCCCAAACTTGGTGAGGGGGTGCATGGTCCCCAGAATTTGTGCCTCCAATATCATCAGCATGATAGGTCAAAGGTCAGAGGTCAAAGGTCACGATAGGTCAAAATAAGCAAATTTTTAAATCTGGCTGTAAAAACTGAACGAAACATTTAACGATCCTCATTTCTTCGCATAACTTTCTGATAGACACCTACTTTACACAACTTTACACTTGACCTTCTGAGGTCAAAGGTCACGAGGTCAGAAGGTCAAACAACAATTTTGGGGTCAAAAGTGTGCCGTGCGCTCACTCAAAACTGAAGGTGCTACTGACCCCAAACTTGGTGTAGAGGTGCACAGTCCTTGGAATTTGTGCCTCCAGTACCCTCAGCATGATAGGTCAAAGGTCAGAGGTCAAAGGTCAAGATGTTCAAAAGAACAATTTTTCTTTTTTTTAAATTTGGCAGTAAACACTGAAAGAAAAGGTAAATGATCCGTTACATTGATCACTGTCTTTTCCTGACACTCAAAATTCAGTTTTCACCTGCGGTTTAACAAACCCCACCATAAAAGCCACACAATGACATGATCAGATGCACACTTATCTACGCTTCTCTTGCTCAAAACTTGACCACCTCTAAGTAAAAACCCAGGCCTAGAGTGAACTGCGATCACGCTTGTCAAGCATGACTAGTTCTTGGCGCCATAAAATAAAACTATACGCGTGTCCCCACCGTAGTAAAGTCCAAGCGCGTCCCAGTATGAAGCATAACTAGCCTAAGTACGCGCACGGTGGAACTGATGTTATGCCTAGGCCTAACTTAGGCTTAGGTTACGCTAAATTATTAATAGTAATAAGTAATACTAACAAGCTTGGTAGGCCCTAGGCCTATAGTTGAAACACACGCCTGGTTAAGAACTTTGACCAAATTTGTGAGCACTGTGGCTCATCACGGAATTTTGGCTGTCTGTAACTCTGTTGCTTACCTTCTGTTGAAGAACTACCTAGCTATTTCTTCTCTTGCATGGCAACAACGACGTACGTGTGCATATATATAGGCCAAGTTCAATTCACACACGCACCGCGCCGTGACACACAATGCACGCACTCAAGTACAGTAGGTATGGTGTGAGAGCGACTGCGCTGCTGTAGTACTTAGTGGATACACTCATATAAGCAGCGTCAAGTTCCAAACAAATGACGTCACAAATAGACCGTGTGAATCATACCTTTGATCTGGCCGCCCGGCAGACGGCGTGTGTTGCTCCTGCACCCAAAGATATTATAAGCAGGGAGCTGTAAGGGAAGGAGAAAAATCGACTGAATCTGTCAGACAATATGTACTTGAAAATGATTAAATCCTCTTCAAACACCGAAATTTGATTGACAGTTCCCTTTATTCTTATTGTTGACTTTTGTTGACTTTCAAACTTAACGATGACCTCCTTCTTTTCAAGTGCAGTAATCCTGTAACAAAGACCATTGTCAAGATGCTGCTTTGAAGATATCTGCTCAGCCGACACATGTGAAACGTTTTCCCAGTTTTTGATTAAAACGACTGTTCAGTCACTTTTAAGTTGCACAATTCCATTATTATTCTAATTTTCTTATTAAAAAAAGAATGAACCTGTTTCAAAACCAACGGGAGTCTAAGTTTTGATGATGATATTTCAAACAATTCCGGTTTGTTCCTGAAATAGCGAATAATGTATCTTTTCTTAGAAATTAATAAAGAAATACACTGTACCCTTTTAACAAGTGGCACCTTGCGGCACGAGTTGAAATAAATTTTGCTTTCTTTGACGGCTGGCAATGTAATACTTATGGGGGAAAATCATCCAATGATGAGCTGTTTCAGATGTAGCAGACGACGAAAACAATTGTCTTCACCGCCTAATCCCGACTAGTTTAGAGGAATTTCAGGAATCAAACAATGCAAAACTCAAGTGGCGGTTATGCACATAGGACAAAAGTGGAGCATGCGTTGTTTCTCCTTCCCTTACAGCTCCCTGTTATAAGCATAGATTCCAAACTCCTATACCTACACTGTTACGCTCAGTGACTCCTCATGGAGACGCATATATCGGGGCGGAAGTGTTAATTTTACATGCGCGCCGTTATATTCCGCGATCTGCGTACAAAAATAAGAACGCGTCACAGAAAATTCCATTGTTCAAAAGAGGTTAGCGCCGGTACACTTTTACAACGCGTTCTATACGCGCAGAATAAATTTCTCTGTGCATTATACGGAATATTTGACGAACAGTTCTGCGCGCTTTGGAAACAAACGCGCTAGTTGCTTTCCCGTTGTGAGCGCGTTAGTAATTGAACGCGCATATAAAAGTGCGTCACTTGAAGATACCATAGAAACTGACCAATGAATGTCCATGAACTTGCAACAGCAGTCATTGTGCGTTCATGTTCAAGTGTAAATACGTGGACTGTCGCGTTGAAGAAATAAGTTATTCTTGTTTAAGTGGAATTAATGGAGACGTAGTACTTCTTCAGGCAACAACTTTCCGAAATAACCAGTATTAATACTTTTGTAAGACATTCATTTGCCTGTATGTTTTCAAAACGACTGAACAGTGATCAGCACTTCTGCCCCGATATATTGGCCTCCATGAGGAGTCAACGCGCCATTTTAAGTTTGGAATCTATGCTTGTAATATCTTTGCCTGCACCCACACTGACTGTACTCCAGGGTCCGAGATACTTTTTTCTATTTCGGGTGCTATTTTCAAAAAAAAAAACCAATTCCATTTCGAGTGTTACTTTGGGATTTTCGGGTGCTATTTCCTATTCATTGATAAATGGCCCTAAATGCACTTATACTAAAGACAGCGATGGGTTTTCTATAAACTATGCACACACTACTTCCCTTCAAGTGCGGTAGAACAGACTAACTCATGGACGTAGAAGCTGTACTCGATCCATTGAGGTGGGGGATTGTGCACTGTTTCGGAATGTCGTCCTGGGAGAAGAACCCAAGGGTATGGGGTCCCATCTCCTTTAGAAAGTATTTTAGATGCACTTGGTGCAATATTTGAGCAAATTTTAAGCAATAAGACTACAAGTTTTTGACATTTTTACAGAGCGTTTTTGTCCTGGAAATGAGGGGGAAGGAGCCCACCACATTTTTGACGGGGGTAGGCTTTAGTCAACCAACCCCCACCCATTCGCCACTTATGCCTCTCACTAATTGCATCTTTATACGTTTATCATGGATTCTACCACCTCTAGCCATCTGTTATTGAGAATCCTGCATTCTGATTGGTTAAAGACTGACCTGCTTTTCCACAACATACCTATGCACTGAAAAAAACCTATACACTGAAAAAAATGAAGTTTTCACACATTTTCGGTGGTAGAAGAGGAATTAACCACATTTGTCTGACTTTTATTGTCTCATAAACCGTCTGGACTCCCAATTTGCAAAATAAAGGACTCGGTTTCGCCTCGTCCGCCAAATGCGATTTATTCCTTAAACAGTATGCACTGTCAGTAATATCGGGAATTTCCAGTCTGCGCTTTTCATACTTTCTTTCAGGGCAAGTTAGTTTTGATAGGGCCAATACAAGAGGCTCCTGAAAAATTGGAAGGGACATTGATCGCTACGTTGTCACCACCAACAATTATTCGGAAAGAGGTGTATGGACTTTAAGCACTCAAAACATCTATTAATCACATTTTTGTAACGAGTCATGACTCGAGTCGTTAATTTTCAAAAGTAAAATGACTCGAGTTACATTGTGTTACAAGACGACCCGTCAGGAACACCGGATTGAATCCATCGACGAGCGAATGGAAAGTTCCAGAGAATCCAACTTCAACGCAGCCTTTCTAGAACTGTCTAGAAGTGAGAACTGTTTACGTTATGTCCCAATTATAGCAGCGACCTGGCAACACTTCTAAGAAACTGCAATTGTCGTTATTCAACTAGAATATTCAACTGTGTTCTAGAAGTTTCTATTAAGGAACGTTCTCGTAATTGCTGGACTGTGGGCACTAGAAGTTTCTGTTAAATTCTGGAGAGTTCTCGAATAAAAGCCTAGCATATAAAAGGCAGTTCAACAGTTGTTGTGGCGGAGAGAGACATTGAGAGATACCCTAATACTAACTTCATCGAGAGATTTCAACGAGACCAGACTGTCACACTACTGAGATATCATAAGCCAGCCACTGACACTGAACACTTCTGATAAATTGCCTTACGCCGTTTCTACGCTGTGTATTGAGATTGTTATCGTCCATCATCGCTAGCCTTGTCGTTATTCGCTCGTGGAACCAGTTCCTACGCTACAGCACGCTGCAGGTCTACTACTGTACCATCGTCAACGTGCATGCACTACCAGCCCTTGGACCAGACCAGGCAAATATTAATTAAAGGATTGTGAGTAAGTCTAATTAATTATTGTAAATTTAAGTGAGATAAGGAGATTGTAAATAATCATTAAGTTGTTGAATTTTAATCTCGTTCTTCTGTGATCTTTCGCTGTTATTGGTTTGACTCGCGACCACAAGCCGTAACAATTGAAAGTAGTAAATGATTCGACTCTTCTGCAAAACTGAGTGACTCTTACAACACTGATAAATCAGAGAGACGAGCGGAGTGATGCCAGAGGGCAATCCACTGATCTAAATGTAGGTTAGTTAGTTAGTTAGATGGAGTTTTACGTCCCAGTTTCCAACCTATTGGTTCAAGTCGAGACGACCACGGCCTTTTTTCCAGTTGTGGCTCACTGGCTTGTTTTCCCTACTCCATTGTTTATGCGGAGCATCACGCACAACGGCGTGTAGGACTAAATGTAGGACTGGCATTTGGCCCACACATGTCTTACATATAGAGGTTCTTCACGTGACGTCATTGCGTTCAGTCTGGCATACTGGTCGTCACTGAACGTGCGCAGAAGGCGTGTTATCGACAATGGACGCCTGGCCGTCAAAATAGAGAGACGCGCAGTGCAGTGAAGTCAGTGAAGAACCTCTATAGATAGTTCTCACGTGACGTCATAGGAGCTTTTCACGTGTATTATTTCAGCCATGTCTAAGGGCAACCCCGGTATGTGTGTACAGGCTTGCCCTCAGACATGGCGGTTGCTAACTAGGTGTGACGTCACTGAGAACTATCTATAGAGGGATTTGATGTGACATCACACACAATGGATTCCCAGGCACTGAAGGGCAAAACGCACAAGCAGTAAGCGAATTTACAACTCACGCGCACGGCATAACCATTGATACTACTGTGACACAATGGATGCTTGCCCTTCAATACAAAAAGGACGCGCGATCTTGCCCTTCAAAATTGCGTCTAGTTGGTTAAAGTCACGTGACTAAAATCCCTCTATAGAGCTTATCACTGAACTATATGCTAGGAAGGATCATTCCACAGTAAGGTTTTGAAGCCATCGTGGAGGGTCACGTGATGTAGGTTAGCTTACTCAAGTCGCCAACGCCGTAGAAACGCGTAGGCTAGAAGTGAAAACTCTTAGGCAATGATGTACATGCTAACGCGCCGTAGTCGGCCTTAGCGTCTCTTCAGCCTCTTGGACGTTAATTTGCCGGCTACCACGCGTTAGCATGCACACCATTGCGCGGAGGTAAAGTTGCCTTAGCAACTTCCTGATAAGGCATACATCACAATAGCCGTATAACATGCAAAGCACCAAACGCTTACCGTGTAGGAAGCTTTGAGGCACATCATTGGTCAAAATGCACGCGTGCATGTGCGCGCGTGTTACTTTCCCTTCGTGTGCCTTTTTTTGTCAAGAGGACGCGTTCGACGCGTTGTACAGATTATCTGTGCACAGGTATGGGCAGTCAGTAACAAGCGCGCCTACTCTGTGTACTGTTCAGTGACGGCGCTATCGCGAATGTTACGCAGTCATCGCGTCTCGACGCACCATACGAAATGCGGTCACACACGCTGTCCTTCAAATAGGCAGGACCACTCCTAAAAACAAGGAAAGTTTGTAAAAAAAAAACACTCTTTTGATCACACAATCATGAATCATAGTGTACAGATGTCCTACTAAGAAATTGCAACAAAAGCACTAGAGACGTAATGAGTAACAAAGGATTGCTTTAGCGTTTACATCAATGATTCTGCGTTACTGCTGCGCGTTTCTAGGGCAATGGAATCGACTTGAGTAAGCTAACCTACATCACGTGACCCTCCAGGTCGGCTTCAGTTTAGTCGCATATTCCGCATTGGCGTGCGTCCTCCAGTTATATAGCTCAGTGGAGCTTATGCATATGATGTCACAATGGAGAGGAAAATGAAGAGCGCTTATCATGGCAAGTTACACCAATAGAGGGATTTCAGTCACGTGACTTTAACCGACTAGACGCAATTTTAAAGGGCAAGATCGTGCGTCTTTTTTGTTTTGAAGGGTAAGATCGCGCGTCTCTGTGGTTTTGACCGGCACGCGTCCATTGTGTCACAGTAGTATCTATGGTTATGTCGTGCGCGTGAGCTGTCAATTCGCTCACTGCGTGTGTGTTTTGCCCTTCAGTGCCTGGGAATCCATTGCGCGTGACGTCACATGAAATCCCTCTGTAAATGCAGACAGCTGATTTGTCAACCAATCGTATACGCGCGTAAGTCTACTACACGTGCGCCGAAATCCACGCCGTTCGTGCACGTGTGCTTCGTTGTTTTCACCCACTGAGCTATATAACTGGAGGACGCACGTCAATGCGGAATACGCCTCGAAATTGAAGCCGACTTTTCGAATACGTCGAGACTCGTTGTCTTTGAAACATTCGCGATAGCACCGTCACTAAACAGTAGGCGCGCTTGTTACTGACTGTCCATACATGTGCACAGATGTTCTGCACAGCGCGTTGAAAGCGTCTTTTTGACACAAAAACACCAAGGCGCATGAAGGAAAGCTAACCCACGCGTGCACATGCACGCCTGCATTTTGGCCAATGATGTGCCTCGAATCCTCCTACACGGTACGCGTTTGGTGCTCTGTATATGTTATACCAAAGATATTATAAGCATGGATTCCAAACTCCTATACCTACACTGTTACGCTCAGTGACTCCTCATGGAGACGCATATATCGGGGCGGAAGTGTTAACTTGACATGCGCGCCGTTATATTCCGTGATCTGCGTACAAAAATAAGAACGCGTCACAGAAAATTTCATTGTTAAAAGAGTTTAGCGTGCGTGCACATTTACAACGCGTTCTATACGCGCAGAATACATTTCTCTGTGTATTATACGAAATACTTGACGCACAGTTCTGAGCACTCTGGAAACAAACGCGCTAGTTGCTTTCCCGTTGTGAGCGCTTAAGTAATTGAACGCGCATATAAAAGTGCGTCACTTGAAGATACCATAGAAACTGACCAATGAATGTCCATGAACTTGAAAAACCAGTCATTGTGCGTTCATGTTCAAGTGTAAATACGTAGATGCCGCGTTGAAGAAATATGTGGAATTTATTGAGGGCGGTAGTACTTCTCCAGTCAACAACATAAGAACTAATACTTTTGTAAGCCATTCATTTGCCTGTATGTTTTCAAAACGACTGAGCAGTGATCAGCACTTCCGCCCCGATATATTGGCCTCCATGGGGAGTCAACGCACCATTTTAAGTTTGGAATCTATGCTTGTAACATCTTTGTGTTATACGGCTATTGTGATGTAAGCCTTTTCATGAAGTTGCTGAGGCGGCGCAATGGTGTGTACGCTGACACGTGATAGAGCGCAAGTTAGCAGAAGAGACGCTAAGGCCCGCTACGGTGCGTTAGCATCACGGACTTCAATACATGGACAGAGGATTGGGCAATCAATACGGTCGCCACCGTTTGAACAAATTTAGGCTAACCAAGACGGCCGACGGGTTACGAACATTTGCCCAAATTGACGATGAATCTGCAACATTTCAGACAAAATATCAGTATGAATGGAAGAGCAATATCACAGTCCTCCATTCTATTTGATGAATTTGACCTGAGCTTTCATTCTTTCGAAAATATTACAAGTTTCTCACACAATCTGTCGTTACTGAGCCACTTGAGCAAGTCCAAACTTTCACACACAAGGCTATGGCAGGCAGCCATATTGGTAAGCCTATTCGTGTAGGTACGGTGGAGACAATTTACGCATAGGACGTTAGTGGAATATGCTCTGCCCAGTTCCTGGGAATTCATTGCGCGTGACGTCACATGAAATCCCTCTATAGAGGGATTTCATGTGACGTCACGCGCAATGGATTCCCAGGCACTGAAGGGCAAAACACACACGCAGTAAGCGAATTTACAACTCACGCGCACGGCATAACCATAGATACTACTGTGACACAATGGACGCGTGCCCGCCAAAACCAAAGAGACGCGCGATCTTGCCCTTCAAAATTGCGTCTAGTTGGTTAAAGTCACGTGACTGAAATCCCTCTATAGAGGGGATTCACGGCGTCACAAGATCGCGCGTCTCTATGGTTTTTGAAGGGCAAGATCGCGCGTCTCTAGAGGCTTTGAAGGGCACGCGTCCATTGTGTCACAGTAGTATCTAGGCCTACAGTTTTGCTGTGCGTGTG
This sequence comes from Holothuria leucospilota, assembly GCA_029531755.1. Classification (NCBI taxonomy): domain Eukaryota; kingdom Metazoa; phylum Echinodermata; class Holothuroidea; order Aspidochirotida; family Holothuriidae; genus Holothuria; species Holothuria leucospilota. The sequence goes on from CM055964.1 coordinate 53,951,865, forward strand.
TGCTGTTCATAGACGAGTTGGGAAATGTTTCCACGCAATGCAATATGGGAATGGGTCAAAGGTTAAGTGTACCACCCTTACAGTGTCCCAGCGTGGGTGTTGCATGCTGAGCACGCAGAGCTAAATACGTTACCGTTGTCATGGTACACGTGACCTTGTGACCTAACCGGAAGTACCGAATTTCCCAACTCGTCTATACACTGCAATCAGAACCGGAAGCTGGCGGGTACCGTAAAGATACCGGAATGAACAAACATCCCCAGCTCAAGATTAGCCTTCTCTTTTCCCAGTTTCCCGTTAGTGTTCTCATTACAATAAAATTCCAGAGTGCTACACCAGACTCCGAAGAAGCAAAAGGATGTATTGGGATGAGATCAGCAACTCCTTGATTGCCCTCTTGTTTTTTACATTATCGGTAGACGAACATTTTACATTATCGGTAATTTTTTTTACATTATCGGTTCAAAGAGTTTTTACATTATCAGTATTTTTTTTTTACATTATCGGTTGTTTTTACATTATCGGTAAATTTTTTTTACATTATCGGTCGTTTTTACATTATCGTTTGATTTTTACATTATCGGTTGTAACAGGCTTTCCCACTAAAGTCACTTTTGTGACAACGATACAGCTGAGATTCAAAAATAACTTAACCAGCGATGAAAGGAAAGTCATTAGGCATTGCCTCAAAGTGATTTTCACCGTGAGATCTGGCATTCTCACCGTGAGACGATGCCAGAAACGATGAGACTCACGGTGAAACCGTGAGAGTTGGCAAGTCTGATATTGAGTAAATGATCCTTATCTTTTAGTAGTGGTCAAAGGTCATTTGAGGTCACCAGAGGTCAGAAGGTTAAAACCTTGTAAACACAATCTATCAAGCAGGAAAACTGATGAATCTCATACTTGGCTGTGAGTGCGATATATTGGGTGAAAAAGACGTTTTTGTGGAGTTCAAAGGTCAATTTGAGTCATTGGAGGTCGGATGGTGCAAACCTTTAAACCTGTTCACAAACACTCTCCAAAGAAGGGTAACTTACAGGGATCACATAGTTGGCATGTGAATGGTGTATATTGAATAGATATACTCTATGGCTCTATGGCGTTTGTTTGGAGATTAACGGTCACCAGAGGTCAAATAGTGAAACTCAAAACGATATCTCAGAAAGCAAAACATGTATGAATCTGATATGTGGCATACAAGTGATGCATATTGAGCACAAATCTCTAATATTTGGTGGGAGTCAAAGGTGATTTGAGGTCATCAGGGGTGAAGTAGTGAAAACCTGGTACAGATGATTTTCAAAACAGGTAGTTGTACGGATCTCATTCTTGGCATGTAAACACTCAGTATGAAGTACGGGATCTCTGTTATATGAGATGATAAGATGGAGGTCAAAGATCATTTGATGTCACTGTGAAAACCTTCTTTGCATAGCATCTCATGGAAGGCAAACTGGGTGGACCTCATACTGTACCTGGCGATTGGCATGTGATTGACTTGTTGCAAAATCTGTTGTTTTTGGTGGAGGGCAAAAGTTACTTGATGTCGCTGGAGATCATGAAAATTTTGGAAACTATAATTTAGCAATCATGACACATTTGTATCTTATTTATTCTGCCATGTACAGTAATGCCCAAAATTAAAAGGAAAAAGTTAATTTTTGACCACGTTAAAAAAAATACGGTATCAAATATGGCATGGTGCCTAGTTTATCAAAACATGCAGTTGTCATGGAATCCTTAGTCAAAAGTCACGTGATAGGAGGTCAAATGTATATTTTCAAAATGGAAATTTGTGTCAAAAGCTCCTCTTCGTGGGTTAGACTGATTCTCTTCAAACTCGTTGGAAAGGTACCCCAGCGTGGGAAATTGCATTTCGCATACCCCCGGAAAGTAAAAGTCAGAGGTCAAAGGTCCTGTTGTGTAGAAATCGGTTTTTGTTGCTTTTCTTTAAGGGGAAACATTTAACTCACACGGAGACTTCACAAGAGTAATGAAATGCCACGTTTTATCAGAATATGTCGTTACCATGGAAACTGAGGTCAAAAGTCACATGTTAAGAGGTCAAATGTATATTTTAAGCACAATTTTGAGTCAAAACTTCTTGACAGGTTTGAGTGACTGCTACGGTATATGTTACTGTCAAAATGTTTTAAGGAATGCCTACTAACGATGAGATATGCAACTCTGTCCGTCCATAGATTGCTCTTTTGTGTTGTTTGTTTGTTTTTGTGGTTTACTCTTCTTCATTTAGACATGTTTCCATTTTTACCATCCTTCTAAATTCTTAGTAATACAGAGAGAAATTGGAAGGTGGATTCCAAGGCGTTCTTCCTGGGAGAGCAGACGGCATAAGCGACGTGCTGAAAAAGAGGCCCATAAACAGCTCTGGTAAGGAAAGCTATGAAGAAGTGAATGTAACCTTAAACTGTACTTAAGAGTTTGCATCCTTCAACTTTCAGATCAGAGAAAAATAAAAGTCTGACCAAACCTGCATATCATTTTACTTAAATTTGGTAAAATTTTTGTAACTTCAGAAGAAAGAGGTTAGACTGCTGGTGGGCTGAAAACAGAAAAGCTGTGATTTTGATGGAATTCATAGAATAATGGTAAGGAACATTACTGATAATGCAAGACTCATCAGTCGTCTACGGTTTAGGAGGGGTAAAGTTTTGATCCACAAAACAGTCACTGAGGTTCTAGGAAAGTAGCTATTTTAAGAAACAAATTGTTCATTTACCTGTAGTATGATATCCTCCTTACCCTGCTAGCATAATGACAATTGTTCCTAAATTCTAGACTATGATTGAACCTCACAATGAGGTTCCTGCGCAGCCTGCCCTCGCAGTGGTAGGCCTGTTGCAAATGTACCAAAATGATGTTACCCCAGACAATCTGCAGTAGATACACCTTCTATGTTGTTATGTGACGGTTTTGTCATGAGACTCAACTGTCCCTGGTTTTTGCCTTACTTTCTTTTTTTATCTTGTAATGGCACTGTGAAAGCAGTAAATTAAAAGCTGTTTTTATTGTATCATTGTCCGGAAAGGGTTTTTATTTCTCCAGTGTGTGTGCTTTTGTATATGCAGTATATGTATCTTATTATTCTGTTCCCCGTGTCACTGCTCTAAGGTGGTTGAAAGTGAAATTGGGGCATTGGAGGTTGGCGAGTGTACGACTCATATGCCACAAGAAAAAATGTAGGGATAAAAACCTTGACATCCTGTCATAAAAGGAATTTTATGCATTTTACTCATATGCCACAAGAAAATAATGTAGGGATAAAAACCTTGACATCCTGTCATAAAAGAAATTTTATGCATTTTACTAATATTACTAAGGTGTTCCAGGGTCTCTGGCATCTGCAAAATGGCTTGCTGACACACTTTAAAAGACCCTCAACGACCCTACTTTGTTCATGCAGGAATCTCTGGTACCTATTTTGTCAATAAGAGTTTGAAAGTGTTTCAAGACAAGTACATAGGTCTGAGGGGGGCATATAGATGTTTGTCTCTGCAAAATAGGATGGATGTAATTGTGGGGAAACATTTACAAGCCATAGCTTAAGAATGAATACGTAAATGTCATCTGTTGTGCAAATTTAAGGCCAGTGCAGACTTTAAAAACCCATTAGAACTACAACTGTAAAATTAATTTGTTTTGAATGTATTTATTTTTACTATCTGATATATAAATGTCATGTCAGTGTCAATATAAAGCAAGTGAGACATGAAATATTTTACATTGTCAAAATAATTAGTCATGTCACCTCTTCATGTGTAAGTTTTCAGTGTTTTTTGTTTCAAGTTGGGCTAAGCATTTGGGATTGGGGCGGGTGATACCACCCTGGCCCGTAGAGTAGTCAACACATCCCAAAAAGGGTACAGCGAGAGAGAAGAAGGGGTAACACCTTTCGTCTAGGAGACTTTCATATACATTTACAGTTCAGACTAGACTGTGAACTTCTGGGACACTATGCGAGGAAGAAAAATGCATATTTTTTTTTCAAAACAAAATGAATTTATGGTGTCTGGACTAATTTGCCCATGGGACTAATTTCAGTAATGGGGATGAGCACTTTTGCCATTTAAGCAAAATCTGCAGCCCCTTTCCTGCCTCGCACGCCTCTATGTGCTACGCTATGGGCTACATCCGAGAGTAATCACGTATTATAAGGATAAGGGATGTTCCATAAGCGTGAGATAATGACAATACCAAGATCAATTCTATACTCGTTACTCCTTTATTCCAGCTTTGTCTTTCTTACCAGAATACAATGAACAACGCCATTGTATCAATATGGTTGCTAAACAGTCTACCAGAAACATATTTGCTGTGGAGCCCTGAAGCTGTGAGAGCCAGTGGCAGGGGCGGGGACGTATCCTCTTCCGACCAATTCTGGCAAACCAATTGTTCAATGTAGGCAAAATGACACCCAGAAAAAAAATCACATCTGCAAGATATTGGCCGCAACTTCCTGCCCATCTCGCGCGTATGGAGTTATGTATGATTTGAGGGTTGAAGAAGGGCTAAGCTTACATTTACTCTTGAGTTTAGGCTAAAAGTTTAGGACAACAATGGAATTTTACAAACAAACAAAATTGTCAATTATCATCAATCACTAAAAGTGATTAGGCTTCTAAATAAAAGTTGCTGAATTCGTTAGTCGTATCAAGTATATTTTGTGAATGATTTTGAACGTAAACTTTCTGCATGGGGTGCTCCGTACACAATAGTCCTATTTAAATTAAAGCTAGAGCTTAACACTTTGTTTATGCAGATCTACAGCTATTGGAGCTATACAGACAGGACCTTTATTTAGAATCAGTCATGACAAGTCAAAATGTAGTTTTGTGATTAAGGATTCACGCGTCGAAGCTTTACAGTCGATATTCGTCAACCCGTCGCCTTTGTCGGAGCTTTGGGTTGTTTCCCTCTCCCTCCTGGAGCTTCGTCCCCAATCGGGCATATCCTAGCGCCAACCCTGTAGGGCTAAAACACAGAGCTGAGGATTCATAGGCCACGATTAAGGACAGGAAAGGGTGAGGTGGGGTACATCACTTTTGGTTTGTCAGTTTGTACCCTAGACAGATACTACATTGCCGTCTGTTTTCTTAGTGTCCGTGTGGTTCAAATTTCCTCCACCGCCCCAAACGGTTACAGGTCAAGGGGAATTCCCTCCGCAATTTTGCAGCTAGTACGTACCTGCTTGATTGACTTTCATCTAGTAGCTAACAGTGGCAGTAGAGTAATACCTTCGTGCGGAAAAAGCGGGGAGGGGGGGGGGGCTAACTTTCATCTGAGAGATTTTATTGGGATAAAATCTCCGCCGCTTTCTTTTAGGTAGCCTAAATCCTCTAATCAAAATTTGACTGTTGTAAATGCCCATATACTATCTGAGGTACAACCAGTCCTCGTGGTAACATAATGTACCTGTACACTCCAGCTGGATTACCTACTCCTGTTTCTATTCATTTATTATGGGATGAATACTGTTCGGGGGATGGGGGATATGCCCTGGGGGTAGGAATTTGTAAAGCTGACTCTGTTTTTCTTTTTTGAGGAAGGGGACAGGTAGATGAGGGAGGACCACAATTCAGTAGTAGTTGATTCTTGAACAGTCTTGTTGACAGCACTACACAGAGCTTTCTTACTGAGCCATTCCACCCAGATCCTATTTCAGACACTTTTACATGATTACTTTTAGCCATACAAGGAAAATGTTTAAGAGATAGGATTAACCCCCACACCCACTTTTTATGATAACACCGTTGACTTTCATTTTCTCACACAATAAATTTTGCTGTATGATACCACCCTCTTTCACGCAAATATCCGCTAATTCTTACAGCTCTAGTTTTGTTGACCTGTAAATTGTCTTTCTCCTCATTCAAAGCTTAAACCATGGATGAAAACCAAATTTTAAATGGATACAATTTTGGGAAGCTAACCCCCCCCCCCAAAAAAATCTTTTGAGGGTTTACTGAAAAAAGTTTGGGACCATTTTCATAGAACCTTAGCAAGCTCGCAAGGGGGAGCCCACTCGACCGAAGATTTACTTCACTAGAGCGAAGGTTCGCTAGACCGACGATCTGCTTGACTGAAAATAATCTATTTCGGGTTAGAGCCATGGCTAGGATTCGAGTTAGATACAGACTATAGTTGAGGAGTACCTCAGGTAGTTATGGGCTAAGATTAAGATTCGGATTACGCTAAGAGAGAGAGAGAGAGAGAGCTCTTCTTTCTTGTGAACATTCGATCTAGTGAAACGAGCTCTTCATAAGCTTTGCTGGTAATACTTTACAGGCCTGTAGTTACTTACCTAACATAGCTATATCAGTGGCAACTCCCTGCCTTAACCAAGTGGTACATTCATGAAGCATTTTTCTAGCCCTAGTTATATTTTCAGCTTCGTACGAAAGCAACTAATGGTCCAGGGCCATGGTGAACTTACTAGTAAACCATTCTGCCAGCCTTGCCAGCATGAAAACTTGCGCAAGGCGAGTTGCCAAAAAGGTACTGAAGGGGGAAAAGTAATTTCTATGGGGGAGGGGAGGTGAAATATTATCTCAGGAGGAGAGATTCAATAAGATGCATAAAGGCAAGGGTTACTTCATTTTCTATGGGACATTTTTTCTGTGGGGTTTTGCCCCCTCCCCCTTCTAGTAACAGGCTTGACAAGGCCCAAAGAGTCTGATAGATTGGGAAGAATTTTGTTGCCCCCTGTCTGTAATTTAAGTTGTCAACTAGTTATTGACATGAATTTGCGTCTCATAACTTCCATTATTGTATCCAAGTTCTGACACCACATTTCCATGCTTTAATTTCAAGCGTAAAGTACCTAAGTCCCAATTATTGCAGTAGAAACAATTCTCTTAGAATGATTTCATGAATGAAAATTAAGTAGTCCATAATTAGTTTCTAGTCATTTCAGTATTACATCAAATAACTAGATAGCTGCTAAGCTGGTCAGGATGGAGTTCATGAATAAAGGCCCTAGGCCTTTTTTATCCTACTTAGGCCTATATTTAGCTGCTTATATAGCAGGGTGTCATGAATATGACCCCAGAAATTCTGTTAGTTACCAAGATTTTATGTTTACATTCCCTGCACATTTTTGAGACCTGTAATAACATCATGCAACGCATCCAACGTTTTGCACTGTCTGTAAAATTTTGTATTTTCATTTTTTGCATTTCAAATTTACAAGTCATCAATGTTTTGCATCTAAAATATATATGTACAGTGATACAAGATGTCACATGAAAGCTCTCATAAATATATAGTATATTGCACAGTAAATTCTTGTGTTTGCATAAATTTTTGCTTGATTTACATATCAAGATCTGAAATTTACATAGCACTGATATGTTTCTGTTGTAAAAGACTAAGATGAAAGATGATTCTATATGAAAGGGTTTTCTCGTCCTAGTTGTCGAAGGCGTTCATTCTACAAACGAAGACAAGAGAAAGAACAAAAGAGAACAGAAAGATAAGAGAAGAAAACAGACAGAAAAAAGTGAAAAGATGAAAGAAGGGAGCAAGAATAGAGCAAGAAAACTAAGAAAAGTTTCAACATTTAAAGACAACACTCGCCTTCTTTTACATCCTCACGATCACTATTGTACTGATGCAGAGGAAATGATTACTACTCAAAAAAAGCCGGAGAATGCAGTCACCCCAATTCGAATTAGTATTCATAATGCGCTTTCTTACAAGGATTCTCATAAACAGAATTAAAATTGCATTGCATAAATCTCAAAATTGGCAAAATGTCTAACTTTCCTTAAAGAAGTTCTGGATACAAATCTCAGGGAAAACATGCAATGAGTTTCACTTTTTGGTGACTGCCAATTTTTTACTGTCAAAGTAGTGCTTCAAGAAGCCAGCAAAACCGAGAGAAAGTTTAGCAACTGGGGCAAGTGAGTTAAAGGCCTCTTGACAAGGCCAGTGTGGTATTTCGTAGTGTCCCATCAACATTGTTAGCACACTGAACATACCTGAGTACTGCTAAAGTGAAAACTTATAATTCATTTTGAGGTAGTAGAATTCATTTTGAGGTAGTAGAATGCATCTCAATTAAAAAGCAAGGTAGAAAAATCCTTTGGTATGGCTGATGCCTAACAAATTGACCGACACTCCCAGGAATCAGGATGGAGTGTTGCAATAAGAGGTAAGATTTGTAAACATGAACGCCATTCAGTACGGTTTCATACCACACTGACAGAGAGAATGCATGGGTTAACTGATGGCAGCAAGCCAGTTGAAGGATGTTCAAACTATTCAATGTGGTGACTGTTCTATGTTCTGACTACTCTATGTTCCGACAACTTGAGAATAAAGGTAAGAAGGGTAGGTTAGCTTTAGGTGAAATGGTAGGGCCATGATCAGGGAAAGTGCTAAAATACAGAAGCCATTTACCACATATCTGTAATGAAACAATGAGAATCCGTCACTGACAGCCACATGTTAGCACTCAAAGAATTCTAAACACAGACTAGATGTCGGAACGTAGAGATGTCAGAAAATAGAGGTGTAATCACTCCATGTGGGGAAACAGAAAGCAACACAACGGTCCCTGTGGTATGACTAACCAACAACATTACAGACCGTACTAATAAAACATGAAACATGTATCCAACAGTCTTTGCTACTTAACTGCTGATTGCAAATCATGATAGCAGCCTTTACTAGAGTAATGCCCTTTCTTGTCTGAATCTCTAAATGGCACCAGTAGAGGTAACCAGCCAAGATGGTACCAACCTGGGAGAAATCCCACTCGGCCCAGTCTGGAATTGCAACTCTAGGTCGAAAGATTGCAGTCTGTCGGGAAAGGAAAAGAAAAATCAATGTGAAAAATTATCTTGGAGATATGGCTATACCTTATGACCAAAATGTAATTGATAATACCTTTTTTATTATCTAATCAATCTTTTCCCCCTTATGTTTATCAGTCTCTTATTAGTGGAAAATGTAAAGTGCATTTTCCCAGTATTAGTTGCTCATACTCCACCTGACAGAACTGTTTCCGTTGCTCCTACTACGTTGCAAAATTTATCGTGGGACTTGGCCACTTTCTCGAACCAAAAAGTAGACAAACTTCTACGGACATTATTGGGTTTCTTCATAGAGAATCGGATAACGTGATAGGCCCTATGAACATATCTATAAGTGGAAAATGTGGACTTCTCAAAAAAGAACAATTACAACCAAAGCTTACAACTCACCTCTATCAACTAACAAGTTTGACTGTGAATGAGGACAACTTACATGTAAGTCGTATATTTAATCTTGCAGCCCCAAAGGGATACATCCTTGAGGGCTCTCTAGAGAACTGGTCTTGATGGACAATGATTCTAACTCATAGACTGCTAAGACAGTCGTTGATAATTTGTAGGAGCTGTACATGTATGTTCTTGGGGGACTGAATCATTTGGATTAAGAAAGTGGCCCTCTAGAAGAATCCTCACCCCCGAAATCGAACTGCAAATAAAACTTTGTGCCTTTCTGCGTCCTTTACACATTTACTCTCATCAATATACCAGCGCAGCTGAAACAACCATTCAGACCATACGTACGGAGTTGTAAAAAGGCCTTGCTGCTTCTGCTTCCCAGTCGATAGCATAGTACGAATCATCATCAAAATTGAGAATGATTTCGTCAGAGCTAGAGGATGCTACTTCTCCTTGGTAGCTACTGTCTGCGCCTTCAGCCTCTTTCACTGTCACTGCTGCTGCTCCTTCTGCTGCTTCTTCTTCTTTCTCAGCTTCCGCTGCTCTCTTTTCTGCCTCTGCTCCTCTCTGCCTCTCCCTCTGTCTGGCCTAGCAGAGGAATACAAATCAGACATCAAAATCTACACCCAGATAAGCTTGCTGTAACATTCAAATGTCACACAATAGTTACAACGAATGCTCCTGATATTAGGTGTCCTTGTATTAAGCTTCAATTCACTTTAAGTATACCCAATGTTTAGTTAATATACTTTGATTCTACGCTATGTTTGGTTTTAGCTTGACTCTTAAATATCTGATTTTTTTTATCACATCTATAGAAGATAAATATTTCGAGACATCAAAATATGCCCTATTAATTTTTTGTGTGTGTGTGAAGAATGAAAATTCCTAGAGACTTTCAGTATTTGCCAAAAAATTGCAAACCATATCAGATTTTGTCTGACAAGCACTCTGTAGACTACTGAAGTATTTTAATGACAGCTGGCCTTTAACAAAGTTGAACTGCCAGAGATGAGATGTACGGTTTCCACATTTTCCCACCCCTCCTTCTCCCTCAAACAAAAATTTGGTTATGCTTAGCTCCTGCTTGTCATTTTGAAGTATTAAATTGATGGTGAAGTTCACTTACCCTGGCTCTCCTCCGCTTTGTTGATTTACTAATTTTTGCCTTGGCTGTCGATCCAGTTTGACCTGCTGTAGATGTTTCAACAAAGCTGCTTGATGGTGCTTTTGCAAGTGGACCTTTTTCTTTTGGCCTCACAGCCTGGGAGGATGCAGAAATTTGTGACTGGGAATGACAGGCATTATTAGGCTGTTCATTGATTGTAACTAGAGCCTTTGTTTTATTTATGGAAACTGATTGAGCTTCCTCTTGAGGTGTGATGGTGTTAGGTACTACCTTAGAAAAGGTAACTTGATCTTTCTTCTGCATTTCTTCTTTAAGAGCAAGAGTGGTCTTGGATTGCTGATGTTTAAGTGGTGTTGCTGCCTTTGGTGTTGTACAAGCAGTTGGTGAACCTTTCTTTTCTCGTGCATTGGTGACAAGCACAACTTTTGGGAATGTCGCCTGATCTTTTTTCAGCACAGTTTCTTTCACAGCAAGAGTGGTCTTGGATTGCTGATGTTTAAGAGGTGCTATTGCCTTTGGTATGTTACTGGCAGTTAATGACACTTTCGTCTCTGGTGCATCGATGATAGGCGCAACCTTTTGGGACGTCACCTGATATTTTTTCTGCAATACCTGTACAGCAGGGGTGATATTGGTATGTTGCTTCATGTATGGTGCTGCTGCAAGTGGTATGCAGTTGGCAGATGACACAGCGGATTCCTCTGGTGCCTTTGTTGTAGACACAACCTTTGGTGATGTCACGCGAGGAGACCTCTGCACGTCTTGTATTAAACCTGGGGTTCTCATAGTTAGATGGGTCTTGTGAGTTGTTGCAACTTCCAGAGATACAGCTGGATATGTTTTGTGGATATGTGGTTCAACAACACCTTGTTGCTGAGAGGGTGCACATGTAGTGATGACATTGGAAGCGATGGATGCATACCCCATCTCATTCTTTGTAGAACGTACACGGTAGTCGCTTTGGTAAGAGGTATTTTTAGATGGTAGTGTTGGAGGTCCATTTAAACATGTCTCCAATTGATCGCTGCTATCAGGAGTGGTGTTACCATGCCGCTCCTCCTGTTGATGTCTCACTGGAACTGATTTCTGCATTCTTGATTGATCAGTTGGCATATTGTCAGGAGGCCCTTGTTGGACTGGTGACGCAGCCTTTGACAGGTAATCAGCCAGTTGTTCAGGATACATGTATAGAACAGGAGTTGATCCAAGGTTGACAGCAAGAGGGATGTAACCTTGCTGTTCCATTGCAAGTGATGTTGAGTAGGTAGTATAGGCAGGACTAACCGTTGTCATCTGGGGTAATTCCGTGGTGCGCACTTCCTGTTGATGTCTCACTGGAACTGATTTCTGCACTCTTGATTGATTAGTTGACATACTGTCAGTAGTCCCTTGTTGAACTGGTGAAGCAGCCAGTTGTTCAGGATACATATATAATACAGGAGTTGATTCGCAGTTGACAGCAGTAGAAATGTTACATTGCTGTTGCATTACGGGTGTTGCTGAGTAGGAATTATATGCAACACTTGATGTAGACATCTGGGGTAATTCTGTGGTAGGTTCATCGTCTTGATGTCTTACTGTAACTGATTTCTGTATTCGTGATTGTTCAGTTGGTATAGTATTATTAGTCCTTCTTTGCACGGGTGATGCAGCCATTAATGCAGCCTTTGATGCAGGGTCAAACATGTATGTTACTGGAGTTGTTTGACGGTTACCAGAAGAAGGGGTTTGTATGACTAATGTTTCTTCCCTGGGACCAAATGCTGGACAAGATGCCGAAAACTTTGTATCACATTCAACAGGATCCTTAACATCTCTTTCTCGAGTGATTGGAAAATTGTTGTTGGGCTGACCTTGTGAAGGTTGTAAAGTGCCTGTCACACTTTCCTTATTTAGAGTAGCAACATTAGCCAACTCTGCCAGTGTTTCTTCCACAATGGTTGATAGGACCGTGAAGAATTTCTGCCTTACACAGAGACCCTTCTTGTGTTTTGTGATGCATCTCGTGTTTCTCACTATAGCATTCGGTGACATTTCAGTCACAGCTTCCACTAATTTTGCATTGTTCTGCGACTTTTCATCCAAGCTTTCTGGTGTTTTGTTCTCACTGTGTGCTGGGACAGTGGCAATGTTTGGTTTGGACTTATTGGCCCCGATGGTCACCTCTGTTGTAGAACTTTCAATCTTCTTGGTCAGATTCCGTTCTTGTGAAGGAATTGATGAAGCCGCCTGCTCAGCTGTTGCTATTGCATTTAGTTGTGGTTTTCCCTAGCAAAGAAGAAAAGGAAAATCTTGTTAGCCTTAGTGAGATAACTTCCCCACATATTCCGTTGTAACAGCTTTTGTCACTAGTGCAAGCGAATGAATGTTACCACTTTTTGGTCAGAAGAAAACGCTAAAGAAACATTTTATTGTGGTGACGTTTCAATCATCTAATCATTGAGTTCTTTTAAATCATGGCAAATGTGCATCCACTGTTTCAAGAAACTGTTAATTACATTACTTTCCCAAGTAAACGTAGTATCAAATGTCATGTAAGAGCATTATCTGGTGCCATTTTGTACAGATCTTATATGAAAGAAAAGAATTTTCATTACATGTCATCCAAACCCATACCAAACTACATTCCTATAATTCAAGATATTTTATTCGTTAAAATTGGTTAAATTTGTCAAAAAATACCTCCAGGTTTACTGAAGGTTACAGAAAGCGATTCCAAGTAGGCAAATTGTATCAGACACTTTTTGTTATTCTTCATAATTTAATACCTTGTTTGTTCTTAAAATTTGATACTGTCGGAGTGGTCAGATATTTATCCGTGTAGATCTAGTCTAAAAGTGCTCAATGCTTATGATAAAGCAGATAAATTTGTGAAATATTGGATACAGTGGTATCAACATTATTAAAGAAAAAATTGCATCTTCTAAATGCAAGGTGCTATTGACATGGGATTTTTACTAATACAGAAAATTATTCTGCATTTTTTGAAAACACCAATTTGGTCAACAGAACATGCTTATAGTAGTTTATCGTTTGACACATGGACTTATCAATCAAAAAGATCAAACATGCCTCCTACGTAGCTGAGAAAATGACACTCCCATAGCCTAGCAAAAATTTTCGACTGCATGGTAATTATGGGGTAGGAGTGGCCAAATAAGACGTTAAGCCCAATAAGCCCTTCATAATTTTTTCATTGCCCATTTGGCTAACCACTGGCCGCGCGTCCCACCCTCATTTCCACCACCACTGCCTCCTTTCTTAATCTGAGAGATCTGATATTGCTTATCTGTCCTCGTTGTGACTTCTTTTTAATGGTGTCGATGTAAACTGGTGTGAAGCAAGTGGATACGATGTCTTGGACAACTATTAAGAGCTTTACCATATTTTAATGGAATTGACATATTCACCCTGAATTGTTCCATTGATTATCATCTGTAAAGTCCTAACATTAGTTTATCCAAAATTTAAGTTGCCGTTATGAGGAACGCATTTCTTCATGTGCTTTGTACCACAATGTTCTTACATCTGCTCCAGGTTTAGAAACTAACTTTGATTGCTTTCTTCTTTAAGAAACAATTAACCACCAACTATCTGCACACAAGGTGCAGCAGTACTACTTAGTCACGACACTATGCACGCAATCTTGATCCGTGTGTTAGGGCCCAGATGGTTTGCATATATATGTAACTTCTATTCACTGGAACCAGGGAGTTAAAGCTAGCACTCCCCACAAGTACACTTCAGTACACAAGTAACGGAACCATATCAACAAGTTCGGGGTACGTGTACTGTAGAGTGACATTACATGGGAATGTCAAAATGATTCAAACTATGCTGCACCTTGCTGTAACAGATTGAGCAAATTTCACTTCCAAAGACTGCAGAGACTTACCACATGAAAAAATAAAGTTTCTGAGAGTTCTAAAAGCATGCTACACCAACAGATTTCCCTTTGTCATTACTGACATCATGACAACAGTAACTTCTCTAATTTTCAACTAAGCGCTGAGACTTAATGTTCATAAACAGTCTGTTGTGTGATATTTACCATATTCCTGGGATGTCTCATCAGCGAATACCGTTTCCCGTTTGCAGATTTCTTTGGGCTTTCTTGGGTTTCTTCACCTGGTCCCATTATTCCATTTTCCTGTAGAGTACAACAAGACCTAAACAGTTGAATTTTGCAAGTACTAAATAATAATAATTTCAAAACATGCATAGTTTTGCTAATTGTTTTTTCTCTCAACGGTCTTTTCGTTGATACCTCGATCTAACCGAGCAGTTTTTTATTCTACAGACTACATTACCTTCAACGAGGCTTTCAGAGATCGAAAAGCATGATAATATAGAATTTCACCTCCAAGCGAATTGACACGGAGAAAGCAGTAACTTTTATTGTCTTAAGCTCATGCACCGAGATTTTGTGTGTAAAAGTCCATCATCAGTCTGTTGTGTGATATTTACCATATTCCTGGGATGTCTCATCAGCGAATACCGTTTCCCAGATTTCTTTGGACGTTCTTGGTTTTCATCACTTGGTCCCATCATACCATTTTCCTGTAGAGTGCAACAAGACCTAAAAAGTTAGATTCTGCACGTACTAAGCAATAGTCATTTAAATATTGTCCCATTTCACTCACAACATGCCCATTATGCGAATTTTGTTTTTTGAAATTCTACAGCTAGTCTACTTTTGGAGAGATCTAAAAGTGTGATAATACGGAGGTATATCTCCAAAAGATTTGACACAGAGAAACCAGTAACTTCTAATGCCTTTAGGCCGTGCACAGAGATTTTGCGTGAAAAAGTCCATCATCAGTCTGTTGTGTGATATTTACCATATTCCTGGGATGTCTCATCAGCGAATACCGTTTCCCAGATTTCTTTGGACGTTCTTGGTTTTCATCACTTGGTCCCATCATACCATTTTCCTGTAGAGTGCAACAAGACCTGAAAAGTTAGATTCTGCATGTTTTAAACAATAGTCATTTAAATATTGTCCCATTTCACTCACAACATGCCCATTATGCGAATTTTGTTTTCGAAACTCTACAGCTAGTCTACTTTTGGAGAGATCTAAAAGTGTGATAATACGGAGGTATACCTCCAAAAGATTTGACACAGAGAAACCAGTAACTTCTAATGCCTTTAGGCCGTGCACAGAGATTTTGCGTGAAAAAGTTCATCAAAAGGCTGTAATATAATATTTACCATATTCCTGGGATGTCTCATCAGGGAATACCGTTTCCCACTTACAGATTTCTTTGGGCCTTCTTGGCCTTCATTACTTGGTTCCATCATACCATTTTCCTGTAGAGTGCAACAAGACCTTAAAACATGGTTTTTGCAGTATAAAATATACTCACATAAATATTGCTTTCCATTTTTTCGTAACATACACAATTTGTTGATTTTTTAACTCAAAAGCCTGTTTGTTGATACTTCGATTTAACTGAGCAAAATTCTATTCTACAGACTACACTGACCCCATGTATTCCAACGAGGTTTGGTGGGACATAAGGCATGACAATATAGAGTACACATTCAAAAGATTTGACACGAAGAAAGCAGTAACTTCTAATACCTTTGGATCATACACGGAGATACATTGTGAAAACATCCATCAACAATCTATTCTGTAATATTTACCATACTCCTGGGATGTCTCATCAGCGAATACCGTTTCCCACTTGCAGATTTCTTTGAGCCTTCTCGGTTTTCATCACTTGATCCCATCATACCATTTTCCTGTAGAGTGCAACAAGACATAAAACTTTGGATTCTGCATCTAATAAATAGTATTCATTTAATCTTTCCCATTTCTTTCAAAACATACACAATTTGTTGATTTTTTTAACCCAACAGTCTGTTTGCTGATATTTTGATTAACTGAGCAAATTCTTTTCTATTCTACAGGCTACATTGACTCCATGCGTGCCCACGAGGTTTGGTGAGATCGAAAAGCACGATGACATAGAGTTCACCTTCAAAAGAATTGACACGAAGAAACCAGTAACTTCTAATGCCTTTACCTTATGCACAGAGATACATCGTGCACACGTCCATCAAGAGTCTGTTGTGTAATACTTACCATATTCCTTGGATGTCTCATCAGCGAATACCGTTTCCCAGATTTCTTTGAGCCTTCTCGGTTTTCATCACTTGATCCCATCATACCGTTTTCCTGTAGAGTGCGACAAGACCTTAAACTTTGGATTCTGCATGTACTCAATAATACTCGATTAAATATTTTCCCATCTCTTTCAAAACATATGCAATTTGTTGATTTTGTGTTAACTCAACAGTCTGTTTGTTGATACTACGATTTAACTGATCAAAATTCAATTCTACCAACTATATTGATTTCGTCCATGCCAACGAGGTTTTTAGCGATCAAAAAGCATGATAATGAAGACTTAAGAGTTCTATACCCAAATGAATTGACAGGAAGCAAGTGGTAACTTTTGTTGCCTTACTCCCATGAACTGAGATTTAGTGTGGAAAAGTCCATTAACAGTCTGTTGTGTGATATTTACCATATTTCTAGGATGTTTCATCAGAGAATACCGTTTCCCATTTGCAGATTTCTTTTGGTCTTCTTGGTTTTTATCACTTGGTCCCATCATTCCTTTTTCCTGTAGAGTGCAACAAGACCTACAAGTTTGGATCCTGTATGTACTAAACAATACTCACTTAAATCCTGTCCCAATTTTTTCACAACATGCACTGATTTTTAACTGAATAGTATATTAGTTGATTCGTCGATCCAACCAGGAAGGTGTAATGACTGTACAAAGGAGACCCAACATGTCTATCACAATACCAGGACCAACTAGGATTTAGTAACATATTGTTTAACTTACAATGAATAGATCTACGGATCACATTGACTGACAGTTAACTTTTCGTTGCAAGTCGTCACACAAATATATTAAAGTTTACATTTTTGTCGTTATTGGTTGCAATAAATGTCATTTCAGTTACCTTCATTGACAACTTACATTTCGAGTATGTCTCTAAGTGATAAGGAAGTTTGCCAAAATTGAGAAAAATGATTTATTTTTGTACCATGCTTAAAGCAGCCGGCGCATTAAATTCGTAAGGGCACAAACGAAGTACATTATTTAAACTTTCATTGACAGTCGTTTAGCTAAAAATCTTGATTAAAGTTTGGCCCCGTCGGTAACAAACCTCTAATCAGAGCATGTCTTAACGACGACATTTGTTCAGGATTACTAGGGGTAAAAGGGGCAGATTATCATTAGGAAGGGGGAAATCAGTATTGCTAAATAATAAAAAAAAAAGGATGCATATCAATTAAAATTTGAAACCTGAATTAAGTTAAATAATTCTCAAGTTCTTATTGTCTGACAGATTTGGTTGTTGTGTCTCTTTCCTAACACCTCCTTGATCTAACTGAGCAAAATTCAATTCTGCAGACTACTTTGACTTCATGTATGCCAACGAGGTTTTATGAGATCTAAAAGTATATGGAAATAGGGTTCTACCTCTAAACTATTTCACACGAAGAAAGCAGTAACTACTAATGCCTTTAGCTCATGCACTGAGATTTATTGTGAAATAGTCCATCAACAGTCTGTTGTGTGATATTTACCATATTCCTGGGATGTCTCATCAGCGAATACCGTTTCCCACTTGCTGAATTCTTTGGACCCTCTTGGTTGTCATCACTTGGTCCCATTATTTCATCTTCCTGTAGAGTGCAACAAGACCTAAGAGTTTGGATTCTGCATTTGCTAAATAATACTCATTTTGTATATTGTCCTTCTTGGAGTTTTCTTTGAGAATCCCTGAAATTTATCATTTTGTCCTTTCTTTTTGTTTTCCCGTGAATGCAACGGCAACGATGCTAGCATGTTGCATGTACTAAACGTAAATACTCTGAAAACTGCACCATTTACAAACCAAGTGCAACCAGCTGATTCTAACACAAGTATAGTTGTTGACGTTTTCCAAAAAAACCACACATTACTCCACACTACTAATGTAAGGGATGATAACTTAAAACTTTGTGCTATAGAAACACTTTCGTTGTTTGTGGTTGAGTTGCACTTTCTAACAAGGGTCTAATTACTGTACAGTTTGAGACTGTATTTGGAGTTAGCAGATTGTTCTGCAATTGCCTTCAAAACATTTACAGTAGAAACACCACACTTCATTGTTTATTGTACTCGGGCAGTGCTTTAACAGAGCTTGAAGAAACTTAATGAAAAAAGACTCTTACTTTACTCTCTAGCGTGAAGTATCCCTTAGTGCCATCATCATATTTACACACTGGAATTTGATTTTTCTGGGCTGGAGCATTGTTGGACTCCTTGCTTGATGCAGTTGAAGCATCTTTCTCGTCACTGACAGAGCCTTGTCCGATTGGCTTTGGTTCATTCACTTTGCTTTTCTTGTCAGCATCGGCTTCATTAATTGGGCCCAGGTGTTTTGGGGCCGGTCCTCCCTGGGTCTGCTTCTCACCAGGTGTTATTGGATTGTTATCCTCTGCAGTGTCAGAGCTGGATCTTTTTAGCCCCTTTTCATTGCCAACTACATGGATCGCTCTTTGATCTTGCAGGACTAACTGTTTCTTGGACTTCTCCTGACATGAAGCACTTGAAACAGTTTCTGCAACGTTTGTCGAGCAGGTATTCTGTGAAATCTTTCCGTCACAAACTGTACTTTTATCTTCCTGCGTTGACTTGTTCTTCACTTGCTCCTTGTTTGAAATTGCTGAGCAGTCAGTTTTCGTAAAATCGGCAAACGAACCAGATGAGGTGGGTGTGTTTTCCTCCTCTCCTGAAATTTGCTTGGTCTGTCCCTTGCTTGTTGTAGCTTGAAAACTGTTTTCAGCCTTATCAGACAAGTTTGGTTTTCCTAACTCCTTCTCTTTGTCTTCTACCTTGCCATCAGCAACTAAACTAGTTGGACCTTGATCTTCCTCAGATGGCTCTTGCTCCTTTCCTTTGCATCGTATCTTGCTTTTAACATCTTCACTGGTTGTGCCTTGATCTTTCTGGGCCAATGTTGACTTGGGATGCTCCCTACTTGATGCAGTCGAAAGTGCTTGAATCACTTTGTCACAGATGGGTTTCTTTGGCTCCCCCGCTGTGGTTTCTTTTTTGCCAACAATGCATTCACAAGTTGTACCTTGTTCTTTTTGAGTTGATGCTCCCTTTGGCTGTTCCTTTCTTGATGTAGTTGGAACAATCTCCTGAGAGCAATCAGATGAGCCAGGTTTGATTGACTCTTTCTCTTTGCTAGTACCAGCTTTACCGGGTGGAGATTGGTCTTCATGAGATGTAAGTTTCTTGGCCTCCTCTTTTTCCGGTGTAGCTGGAACACTGTCCTCAGCACAGTCAGGGTGGGTTTTGTTTGACTCTGTTTTGTTGCCTCCTGTCTTGCAAGCATCTGCTTCACTAGTCTGACCTTGCTCCTTCTGGGGTGAGTTTCTCTGTGGCTGGTCTTTGCCTTCAGATGGTACCTGGTGTTTGCTTGTTTCTCCAGCAGTACTGGTTCGGCCTGTTTCATCAACGGGGTCACTAGATGAACTAGCTCCTGTTGTCACATTCGCCAAACCTGTTGCACTATCTTGAGAGGTTTCTTCTCCTAACTCACTCTCAAGGCTAGAAAGACCAGCTGCCACAGCTTTGCATCTCTCTTCCCCATGCCTTCTGCTTCTCTGGTTTGTAGTTAGATTCACTAACTCTTTAGATGTGTTGTCATCTCCACTGGATGAACTTGCATCACTCTCTGGAAAAAAAACGAATTCCCTTTACTTGACAAGTATGTAATTACAATAAACAACCCCCGGAAAAGAGTTTTATGTAAAAAGTACTTTGAAAATTCTGATTCTTTTACTGTTATTATTCCACAGTTCAGAATAATAAAAATTATCTTCTACGTAGCCATTTACGAAATTTAAAGCTACAAATGTTACACAAATTTGGACATCAAACTTAAACATTTAATACTTCATCCTGCCTTGTATGGGTTGTATGAACACTGACGTTTTGTCTGAGCAGGGTTCTAGAGGAAGGCTTAAGGGCAACCAACTTCAAATTTAGGTTACTTGACAAAATGTGACTTTTGGTAATTTATTAACAAAAAAGATAAAGTGACTGCAACAGATTTGGTGGCAAGATAGAAGACAAAGAAAAGAACTCAGGCATTTTTAAATCCTCAAAATTGTCTCAGTCATCATTTCAGTCGAGCCTACCTTGTCATGTACAAATTATACACAATCTTCAGTAGGAAAATGAAACATTTTCAAATTGAAGGTGATTTTTTAGTCTTTCAGTTTAATTTTATCACAGTGAAGAGTTAGCACCCACGAGGGATCTTCCAACCTGTCTTTTAGTCACCAGGGTCTTTGCCTGGGCGAAATCCCGTAGGGACTGTTCATGATAACGTCCAGTGGTGTACCTAGGATACTTGGCACCCAAGCGGATCCTTGCTTCGTCACCAGCTGTCACCCTGAGGGAGGGTCTAAGAGGAGGGGTCTAACAAAGGACGTGACATTTGTGTAAGGTCGCTTAGGTGCAAATTGGCGCTGTCTTTGGGAAAGCTTTGAACTGATCATATTTAGTCTTTTTCAACTTCAGGGGGTTTTATTTATGTGAAAGCTTTGAACTGGTTACATGTTAGAAGTTCACATTTTTGTTCCTTTTTCTATTTTCTTTTTCTCATATCGGAAATAAGCGCACATCCGCCCAAGACTATAACTTTAATGTTTGAAGAACATTAATGGATTTGTAGTAAACTTACAGTAACTTTATGGAATGGGTGATTATTTATTTGGATTAAACTGCTTTTTAAACAAAAAACATTACTCTCTCCTGGTATCTCCATTTCTGAGTAATACAACTTGATTTTCCCGGCGCAGATTGTGATTAAAAATTTGGGAAAATGAGAAAAGTTAATGGACACCCTGATAAATTTTAACCGTTCTCGGAAACAATCATATCTCAGCGAAACGAAGAGCGATTGACCAAGATTAAAGTGTAAACAGAAGTAGAAAATACTCCAGATGAAACTATGAAAGATGTTTTGATTGGTTGAGTGAAACCTAGGGGAGTTTCCTGTTCAAAAATATTATCCTATGAGAAAAGTCGATAACTAATACACAAGACTGTCACAGATGGGTTTCTTTGGCTCCCCCGCTGTGGTTTCTTTTTTGCCAACAATGCATTCACAAGTTGTACCTTGTTCTTTTTGAGTTGATGCTCCCTTTGGCTGTTCCTTTCTTGATGTAGTTGGAACAATCTCCTGAGAGCAATCAGATGAGCCAGGTTTAAATGACTCTTTTCCTTTGCTAGTACCAGCTTTACCGGGTGGAGATTGGTCTTCATGAGATGTAAGTTTCTTGGCCTCCTCTTTTTCCAGTGCAGCTGGAACACTGTCCTCAGCACGGTCAGGGTGGGATTTGTTTGACTCTGTTTTGTTGCCTCCTGTCTTGCAAGCATCTGCTTCACTAGTCTGACCTTGCTCCTTCTGGGGTGAGTTTCTCTGTGGCTGGTCTTTGCCTTCAGATGGTACCTGGTGTTTGCTTGTTTCTCCAGCAGTACTGGTTCGGCCTGTTTCATCAACGGGGTCACTAGATGAACTAGCTCCTGTTGTCACATTCGCCAAACCTGTTGCACTATCTTGAGAGGTTTCTTCTCCTAACTCACTCTCAAAGCTAGAAAGACCAGCTGCCACAGCTTTGCATCTCTCTTCCCCATGCCTTCTTCTTCTCTGGTTTGAAGTTAGATTCACTAACTCTTCAGATGTGTTGTCATCTTCACTGGATGAACTTGCATCACTCTCTGGAAAAAAAACGAATTCCCTTTACTTGACAAGTATGTAATTACAATAGAAAAAACCCTGACTTTTATGTAAAAAGTACTTTGAAAATTCTGAATTTTTTCTGTCATTTTTCCACAGTTCAGAATAATAAAAATTATCTGATTCATAGCCATTTACGAAATTTAAAGCTACAAATGTTACACAAATTTGGACATCAAACTTAAACATTTAATACTTCATCCTGCCTTGTATGGGTTGTATGAACACTGACGTTTTGTCTGAGCAGGGTTCTAGAGGAAGGCTTAAGGGCAACCAACTTCAAATTTAGGTTACTTGACAAAATGTGACTTTTGGTAATTTATTAACAAAAAAGATAAAGTGAGTGCAACAAATTTGGTGGCAAGATTGAAGACAAAGAAAAGAACTCAGGCATTTTTAAGTCCTCAAAATTGTCTCAGTCATCATTTCAGTCAAGCCTACCTTGTCATGTGCAAATTACACACAATTTTCAGTAGGAAAATGAAACATTTTCAAATTGAAGTTGATTTTTTAGTCTTTCAGTTTAATTTTATCACAGTGAAGAGTTAGCACCCATGAGGGATCCTATAACCGGTCGTTTAGTCACCAGGGCCTTTGATTCGGCGAAATCCCGTAGGGACTGTTCATGATAACGTCCAGTGGTGTACCTAGGATACTAGGCACCCAAGCGGATCCTTGCTTCGTCACCCACAGTCATCCTGACGGAGGGTCCAAGAGGAGGGGTCTAACAAAGGACGTGACATTTGTGTAAGGTCGCTTAGGTGCAAATTGACGCTGTCTTTGGGAGAGCTTTCAACTGATCATATTTAGTCTTTTTCAACTTCAGGGGGTTTCATCTTTGTGAAAGCTTTGAACTGGTTACATGTTAGAAGTTCACATTTTTTGTGCCTTATTCTATTTTCTTTTTCTCATATCGGAAATAAGCGCACATCCACCCAAGACTATAACTTTAATGTTACGAGGGCATTAATGGATTTGTAGTAAACTTATAGTAACTTTCAAGAATGGGCGGTTATTTATTTGGATTAAACTGCTTTTTAAACAAAAAACATTACTCTCTCCTGGTATCTCCATTTCTGAGTAATACAACTTGATTTTCCCAGCACAGGTTTTGATTAAAAAATTGGAAAAATGAGAAAAGTTAATTGACACCCTGATTATTCATATCTCAGCGGAACGAAGAGCTATTGACCAGATTAAAGTGTAAACAGAAGTAGAAAATACTCTAGATGAAACTATGAAAGATGTTTTGATTGGTTGAGTGAAACCTAGGGCAGTTTCCTGTTCAAAAATATTATCATATGAGAAAAGTCGATAACTAATACACAAGACTGTAGGAACCAGTCTATAGTTCACGTACTAGCTCCATTACAATTACGCTCGTTGACCTTCAACTGGAGGCATCAGTTGATACGTCGGCTATAATAAGTTTAGCCGGCTTGTACCATTGTAGTCCTTTGTCATTGTAGGGGTTGTGACATCGTGATCACTGGAGATTTTGCAGGGCCCATATGTAGCACCACCTACAGTTAAAGTTGGATTTAATGCTTTATCCAGACATTAGATCAGTGGTTCCCGACAGGGGCGTTATCGCCTCCTGGGTGCGTTTCCCATTTCTAGAGGGCCATGGGCGCTAAGGGAGCGGCAGGGGAACGTTTTAAAAAATGAGATACTCAATTTTCAATGGGGTTTTACAAGATTCCAAAAACTTTTTATTAGCTGAACTCTCAAACGGGTGGGTATGAAAAGGAGATAAGTCAACAAGTCGAGTAGGTCCCATATTCCCTTCCCAGATGCCACGAAATCGCAACTAACGTGTTTTAACTTCAATTTTTCCTGGAAAGGACCCATCAGTGACAGTGAAAGTGGTGACCAAAGGTAGCCATATATAGCTAACAATTGTCTCGCCACTTTAACTTCGAATGTAGAATTTGCGTGCAGTCCATAGACATAACATACTAGCATATAGGTGGCAATTGTAGTAAACTGTAACATAGTAGGTAACGTTTACCATGTACTATGGAGAAAAACCTAGGTTCTCAAGTGGCGGCTCGCGACGTCCATTAATGCGGGTCGCGAGATATTCGAGGAACCAGAACATTTTTCGCGAAATTCTTTCGTGCAATCTAGATCATTTGGATTTTGCTCCCATACAGGCCAAGTGGGAAACGCAAATACAGGCCATGGTGGACGAAAAAGTGAAGTTACAAGTTAATTCCTATTCTTTGAGTGAGATTTCCTCCAATCCAGAGCACTTGGGATGCCACATTTTCTCCCGTTCTCGTGACCCACGCATATTAAAGTAAAGTTCCGATGACAAGCTTGTGTTTTAGGGATACAAGTTCCTTTACCTTGTAGGAAGATAAGCATGCCAAACTTTCTCCCCTTACTGGCTATACAAGCCTGCATGGCCGTCAATCCTGCGGGGACGGGAGGACAAGTGTCCCCCACATTTCGATGGGTAGGAGACACAATATCAAATGCCCCCACATTTGCGTAAAAGAGTAGTGTCGTGGCTCTATTTGACTGGCTTTTTGAGTGGCATGTAGGTTTGTTGGGCAATTGTTAAGTGTCTCGATGCAGATTCTGAATGTAGATTTCGTCAGAGAAATCTTATTTAATGACAAAATTTCGGCGAGCTTCGCGCGCATGCGTCACGGTTTGCACTCCTTCTCATGACCATTAAAAACATCTGTAGCGGCCTCGCATCAATATTGGATCATTCAATTAGTGGTGTACGCAGAGGGGAGGACCATTCGGCAATGCCCACCCTCACTGATTCAGATTTTTTGTAAGTTCCTAAAAATTTGTAAATACGTAAATTTTTTAACACAAATTTACTTCAAAAGGTAGCATATTTGGCACCAGATTGCATGTAAGGACAACAAAGTTTTCAAAATTTTTCAGAGGGGAGGGGGACAACCCGTTGGTCCATGCCCCCCTCACCAATGCCTATTGTTTTTAGTTTCTAAAAATAAGAAAAATTTTTAACACAAATTTTACTTCAAAAGGTAGTATATTTGGCACCAGATTGCATGTAAGGACACCGAATTTTTTAAAATTTATAAAGGGAAGGGGGAACCCCATTGAGCCATGCCCCCTCACTGATGCCTCTTTTTTATTTCCTAAAAATTCTTTGATTTTTTAATACAAATTTTACTTCAAAAGGTAATATATGTGGCACCAGATTGCATGTCAGGAAACCTAATTTTTCAAAAAATTTCAAAGAGGGAGGGGAAACCCCCTCCCCTTAGACCCCTCCACAGGCCGGCGGTCACACAACATACTGCATGCCCCTCCCCCTTGGGAGATATTCT
Organism: Holothuria leucospilota; assembly: GCA_029531755.1. NCBI lineage: Eukaryota > Metazoa > Echinodermata > Holothuroidea > Aspidochirotida > Holothuriidae > Holothuria > Holothuria leucospilota. The sequence continues at coordinate 53,977,382 of CM055964.1, forward strand.
GGGTACGCCACTGCATTCAGTCTAATTTGTAGCATGATGTGGAAGGTTGAAAGTACGTTGTTGCCGTTAAACATTTTCAAAAATTTTTACCGAGCGCTTCGTCGAAGCTATTATCGGTATAGATGGTGACTGTTAATACACTTACGAAACCAAAGCAGTCTGAAAACGCTCTTGCTAGTCCTTCACAGTACTTTGCTATACTACGATCAGTTCCAAAAATACCCCAAAGATAGCACCGTTTTGCACCTAAGCAGCCTTAAATTAACAAAAATTTCTCAAAGGGTAGTGGGACACCCCCTCCCCTTAGACCCATCCCCCAGGACGACACCTTTATATAGTGACAAAGGAAGGATCCACACTGCTGTATACAAACGCAGGGTGCATAAAAAAGGTGCAAGTTGCGCGCCGCCACTACAGTTAGTAAAAACATCCAGCCAGTCGGAAAAATTAGAATTCACTAAATTATGGACATTTTCCAGCCATTGACGATTAGCTCCAAAAATATCCCAAAGATGGCACCGTTTTGTACCTCAGCAGCCTTAAATTAACAAAAATTTCTCCCCTCCCCCAGGACGACACAAAGGAAGGATCCCCACTGTTGTATACAAAACGCAGAGCGCATAGCAAAGTGCAATTTAAACGCCTCCACTCAGTTGGAAAAAACATCCAGCCAGTTGGAATTCAGGACCTTCACACCCCAAACATATCACCCTAGCAACGGGCCTGGTCGAGTCCATGATCTCCGACAATGATCCACGCTGCGAAGCGTGGTTTCAGCTATTTTGGGACATGATGAAAATAACATCTTGAAGTAATTCCGTGGACTCCGTGTATTTCACCTGACAGATCATCTATGATGGTCATGTTGACTTTGAAATGATAATTCTTATTAGAATAGGACAACGTCAGTCATCATAAGGAGGGAGGAGGAAAGGGCCTATAGGAAGACGCCCCCTCTTCAAAACCAGAGGGATTGGTTTGTGCTAAGTCATGTATGTCCCCGTCCCCCCAAATTTGAATACGGATTGACGTCCCTGCAAGCCTGTGGGGCGAGGAGCCACGTTGCAAGTTTAGAGTACGTTTTCCGGCTGTCTAGCACGTTTAAGATGTCACATTTTCTAACCTCAGCCCCAAACTTGGTAGGGCTGGGGTCGTTTGTGATCTAGGTTGCGATCCCGTAAGGTCCTCCTATTTAAAAACCACCACCCAAATTAAGAATCTTTAGAATCGTTACTGCTTGCTGTATAGCCACTCTCGGGGCCCTTATGTGTGAGACTCCCCCTCAAGAATGAGCTATTTCCCTCCCATGGATCCGAAGGCTCCATGTTTCTCCAAAGTCTGGATTCTACCCCGGTGGCAACTAAAGCAGTAAGAAAGTGGAAATTCAAGGAAATCTGGCCCGTGGCTGAAACCACATGAGAACCTCTGGAGTAAAAAGTTAAAATGTTTTCAAAAATATAAGTTTCGGTGCGCCAATTTCGGTTTTTTTTCATTATTCCCACCTGTAGGACAGCTTGAGTGACATAAGACTGTATTAAAGTCCCATCGACCCCTACCATCCTTCTTCCTCCCACCCACAGGACAAGCCCCTTGCAGCATCAAAGGGAACTTCTGTTTCTTATTATTGAAATACAAATTGCTCTACGGGAGATTTCTGTAATCTCTTTAGTGTGCATTTTAGCTAGGTTATTATAACTAGAACAACAAAATATGACTGTCATTGCGCCATTCTTGAGTCAAGAATATCGTAAGGACCCCAGAGCTTCCGAGACCTTGCCGGTCCCCTACTGGAACGTTGCTCCTGTGCCCCACTGAAGGCCCTTGGGTTAACGGTCCACAACTGGGTGGGCCCCTGGCATCTGTAAAATTCCAAGAACATTTCTCCGCTCCTGATCGCGATCAAGCCTTCGTAAATCGTAGACTCAGAATTCGCTATATCATGGTGTCAGTTTTTTTATCCCACGACGCCGTTTTGCTACGCTGGGTCGGACCCACACACAAAAAGATGTATGTGCAGGTCTACCCTTTATTTTCACAAGTGGTTTATTTTTGTAGCTTCATTCAGAGTAATACTATACTACAGAAGGGGAAGGGGGGTTCGCACATTCCCATTCAGCGAAAGGGGGGCGTTGAACTGAAAAAGGTTGAGAACAACTGTTTAGAATATCTCATCATTTATTGTTTAATCGGCTGTGGTATGGCACGGTACGCATTATTTTTTTCCCAGGACGAACGTGGGCAAATCGAGTTTTCAAAAAAATTTAAATTTGTTTCGAAATGACAGTTAGGGTTAGAATTAAGGTTAGGGTTACGTGGATTGGGGTTATTTGGCCCGTTCGTTCATAATCCGGCGTCAGAATTTCAAAAAAGTGTCGAAAAGCTGTCATTTTGGAATTAGAGGTGTGGCCTATTTCTAAGAAGCTGATTGGTCCATTGCCGGCCAGATTTGGCCTGACTCATCCTGGGAAAAAAACTACGCGCACGGTACCACGCCTGAGCTGGTGTTGACCTTTTCCCTCTGAGTGAGCTGCCACCAATGATTGGTGCTTTGAGTAGGCTGTCGATTGTTTGTCCAACATTCTTCCCTGATTGGCGAAAAAGGCACTTCTCTAGACCTTTAAAGTAACATCATTACATTTTTGAGACTTCATGCTTTAGAAACAAAGACTTCTAACAGCAAAGTCAAACTTGAAAAACTTAGTAAGATAACTTTGTATGAGAAAACAGGACTAAATGGTACTTCACATGCGAATTGATATTAGAAAATGATTTATAGGTAAAGGCTATTCCCAAGCCTAATGAGGCAACGCGTGAGGAACACTCCTGAAGATCTTTAACGTCTAGGCTTCAGTTGTGTTGTGTACATCATGCTGGAGGAAGGAGTTTCGTTCGCCAATGTGAGTTTCGCGCAAAAGGCCCATTCTATGGTGCTAGCCCTACAGATCAAAACATACAGCTAGAATCACAGATTAATGGTGTTGTGTTTTAAATTGGAAAACACTTAGGAATTCATTTAGCAACCCGGATCCTCCTAAATTACATGCAAAAACATGCATTTTGGGGATATCGTGAAGCATGTCCAATGAAAGTACCTAAATGATGTAAAAGGGCAAAATTAGTGAATGATTAAGAATTTTGACTGATTTTTCACTGTAAGTAATTAGTATTTGCAGTTAATGTAAGTTTTGTCTTAATAAAAGTCTATTGATCATATTTCCTGAAAAAAAAATCCATGAATTCCATTTTTTGGGAAGTAAGACGTTTAAAGCCCTCTAAGCTCACCCCAGACAGTAATAATTCTCCCAACTAACCTAATTTCTAGCTCCGCCTCCAATTTCAACACAAACAACTGTCTAGTAGTTGAACACTTCCAAGAGAGAGCCTGCACTGTGAGTTTCAATTGCTCGAGGCAATATTGAAAAACAAACTGTGTGTGACTGTGAGCCTAATTAGGAACACAACTGACTGTCCAAGTCATCATTACCAGCCAGAGTAGTGCTATTATTATTGTTTGAATGAATGCCAATCAAAGTACAGTCACCAACTGGATTTAGAACTATGGGAATATGTCTAAATATATTGGGGGATGCCATAGCTCCTTTAATGGAATGCAGTGTCGTGATGGCAACTGGTACATGTAACACGCGTAAAAAAAAGACTAATAAATTTTCTACTAGCCTGCCATAAAGTAAGGAATCAAATTTAATATCCCTCTTAAAGTCACCATAACATCCCAATTACTATGATCCTTAGAAATCATCAATAAATTGTTTCATGTAATAATAATGTTACAATCAATGTTGTTGTACACGTAACGTCACGTGTGTTACATGTGTTGCATGCCTAATATTACGTGTGCTACGTAAAATAAAGGTAACAAAATTTCATAAAACATAAAATACCAATGTTGTTAGACTTGAAGAGTTGCAGTTTATTATAAAAAGCCATGAAAATGCTTCAAAAGCAAAAGTAATGATATCAAAACCATTAAAATTACAGATTATGCCGGACACTGACATGCCCTCAAGAAATGTTTGAGAATGATAGAGATACATTTTCTTGAGAATCTCATTTGATTTATGAAATATTTTATCTGCAGCATAGAATTTAAAATCACTAGTTTCCCTTTAAACAGTATTGCCGTATATTTGAAGTTAAAACTCAATTTAAAGAAGTTTCTTCAACGAATAAGCCCACTGTACCAGGCCCGTAGCCAGACAAGGTGCTGAAGGGGGGCGAAAAAGCCTCTAGAGGGCCGAAAAATTTTCCAGAGGGGGTGACACATACTAAAATGCATTACGGCAATGCTAGTTTTTGATCTTCTAGGGTGGGCGAAAAATTTTCCAAGGGGGGCTTCGCCCCCGTTGGTCCCCCTTGACTACGGGCCTGCCCTGTACATTTTCCATTTCGTCTGGTGTAACACACGTAACGCTAAATCTCACTAATATTAGCCATGTACTGACTACAGTGCATAGTTATTTTTGATTCCTTAAACTTTCTCTACAAACATACCTTCATAGTAGACATTTTCATGTGAAACATTCAACTTTAATTACTACTAAGTACATATTATCCGATACATCAACCAAGTATATGCCTACATTGGCGTAGGGACTGGGGATCAGGGTAGCCACGGCCCCCACAATATTTTTGTGGGGGTCAGTTTGGCCCTCTAAAATCGCGATAGTGTTCAATACATATAAAATAGATATACAGACTTTAGTTAAGTAGGCCCTGTCGTCTGCTTATCTGATGGCAAAAAAATACAACCGTAACCGCATCATACTCTAATATAATCATCTCAGTACTTTACAAGAAAAAGCCATCAATAACACATCTGTCAAGGTCAATAAAAAGTCAGTATTTCAACTTTCAAGGAAATTTCCTCAAAAAAGTCATGTCGGGAATTTACATTGATTTCAGGATATTTTTTAGGAAATCAGACATTTTTGAGAAATAACTTACACGAAACTTAATTAACCCTAATTCCCAGGTTATTAAAAATTATTTTATGAAGTTTGATATGAAGTTAATCATTAATTTCCGTTTTTCAACGACTTCGGTATTAATTCACCAGTGTATTTTAATGGTTAAACTTATAATATGATTATCAGTGGTGTATTTAGGGGGCCATTCGGCCATACCCCCTCACTGATGCCGATTTTTTTTTAGCGACTGATATAATAATTTTTAACACAAATTTTTCGTCAAAGGTAGCATATGTGGCATCAGATTGCATTTAAGGACACCTAATTTTTTAAAAATTTGAAAAGGGAGGGGGATACCCCTTCCCTTAGACCCCTCCCCCAAGCCGGCGATCACACAACATAATGCATGCCCCCAACTCCTTGAGTGAAATCCTGGCTACGCCACTGATTACTTTCATTATTATTGTATCTTCCCAAAAGTTATAATCAATATGGAAGGGTAGTAACACGGCAAATGATTGTATATGTAATTGGCATGCTGTTTGATAACCGATGCGTGCCTATGTACTGTGTATTGTTGTTGTTTCCTTTTTCTTTGAATATTTTTACTTTTTGTTGCTCAAATTAAAATCGGAAATATCATATTGATCAAATGTTGTGTTTTGGTGTGAGAAGGGGGGTCAAGGTCGAGGAATCGCGTCTGGTCTGCCCCCCCCCCATGTCAAACATCTTCCTACGTCGCTGGCCTATCGAATAATAAGGGGGTAACACACCTAACGTGGGATGGGCCAGGAGGTTGTGGTTTATACAGTGCACTATAGTACAGTAGCACTCTAAATGCAAAAGAGTGAAATTCACTCCAAAACAGACTGCAGTTTGGGACCACTCCTTGTCAGAGTGAATTTCACTCGGGGTGGAGTGAAAATTCACTAGAAACAGAGCGATACTTCACGCGCATGGAATGATATATCGCTCTACTTCGAGTGAATTTTCACCCAGCCCCGAGTGAAATTCACTCTTACTAGGAGTGGTCCCAAACTACAGTCTCTTTTGGAGTGAATTTCACTTTTTTGGATCAAGAGTGTATGGAATTATACTTGGTTGTCTTTCTAGTGTCTTTTATACTAGTGTCCATTATAGGCTGCATGGTTGTGTTTAGCCTCCAAAATCTCTGTGACTTAAGCTTTATTCAGAAGAAGTTCATAGAGGGTAACACCCGTAATAAAATTATGTAACACACGTAGCACACATCTATGCAATTTTTGAGGAAAATAAGAATCTGCAGCTTTTTACCATTACATACTGTTAAAAACAAAGTTTTCTTTTTGATAACATTGCTTTGTATTTGAAATTTCCATTCAATTCAGAGAGCTTTTGACAATAAAATAAAAATCGAAATTTTTCGTTTCATCTTATGTAGCCTAACACACGTAACGTAATGTTTTAGCCCCGCCTTCAATAAACCGTACCCCTATCATGATTTATATAATATTTTTTAGAGAATACACCTTCAGAGCAAACGTCTGACTGCTAGGAAAACTAAAGTTTGGACTGAACTTTTTTCAGTTGACTCCTAACTCAAAACTCAGGCTAAGGTCTTGGGCCTGGTAATTGTGTAAGATGGACATTCTACTTTAACTTGGCTTGGCTCGCCTGTAATAGAACATTAGTGCAGGAGACAGGCTATGTACCAAACTTTGACCCACAAAACAAACTAGCATTGCTAGGCCATATCGCACCCCTAGAACAGGCTGTGTTTCAGCCGGTTGCATTCCTATATTACGATTTACTGTATTGTAGTACAGTGCAACGGAAAAACACAGCCCATGTTCAAGGACTAGACAAGTAATTCTGTCTAGGCCTGAACAGGCTGTTTTGTTAAAGGTCTAGCCCAGTGGTTCCCAACCGGGGGTGTTTGCACAAATCAGGGGGGCAATGAGCGCTAAGAGGGCGGCAGAGAGCGTTTTGAAAAAAATGGGATACTCAACTTAAACCAAGGCTTTACAAGATTCCAAAAGCTTTTCTCTAGCTGAACTCTCAAATTGGTTCGCACAAAAGGAGATGAATGGAGTCAACAAGTTGAGTACGTCTAATATTCCCTTCCCAGATGCCACAAAATAGCATCTACTGTTTAATTTCAATTTTTCCTGCAAAGACCCTCATATTCCCATCAGTGACAGTGAAAGTGGTGACCGAAGGGGTCATAGCTACAAATTGCCCTGCAAATTTAACCTTGAATGTAGTTTTCTTCCTTGCAGTCCATAAACATGACATAATGACAGAAGTGACAATTGTAGGTAACTGTAATATAATAGATAACTTTTGCAATGTACTATGAAGTAAAACTTTAAAATGTTTTCAAAATGCAGTTTTTCAGTGCGCCAATTTCTGCTTTCTCATTATTTGTACCTATTGGACAGCTTGATTGGCACAAGTCTTTCAATTCCCCATGCCACTCCTACCACCCTTCTTCCTCCCGTGACAGGACAAGCCCCTTTCAGCATCAAAGGGAACTCCCGTTATTTATTATTGAAATACAAACTGGGCTAAGGCTGATTTTGCAATCTTTTTAGTTTGTATTTAAGGTTATCAGGTAATCGGAAGACAGCCAAAATTTGACTGACAGTATGTCATTTTCGTATCAACAATATCGTAAATACTTCACAGCTTCCGGGGGCGAATCCACCAGTCGCCCACTGGGATGTCGACCTTTGGCCTCATTTTGGGAAACAGTCCACAACTCAATGGAACCCTGGCAAAGTCAGTTAAATACCAAAGACGTTTCTCCTCTCTTGACGGGGATCAAGCCTAGCTTTTGTATTCGCGGGTTAATCAGTCGCCATCTCAACAGGGTGTCAGTTTCTTAAGTCCCGCATTGCTGTTTTGCTACCCTGGGTCTAACCCACACCTAAAAACGATGTATATCACGGTAGGTCTACCCTTTTATTTCAGCATGTTTTGTTTTATTATCGTCGTTTCATCCATAGCAATAGCAAGCATGGGCGTCCGCAGAAAAAAATTCAAGGGGGGGGGCAAAAATTTTTAGGCGGCCCACTTTTTTCATGGGAAATATTTTACTCCCAGAAAAGAGTTTAGATGCTACTTTTCACACAGTGCTGACAAAGCGTAGCCAGGAATTTGTCGGGGGGGGGGGGGGCGAAGCCAATAGACAGACTCTTAGCGCTCCGCGCCATCATGGGTTGGCGCGGAGCGCAAGAAAATTTTGGCCCAAAATGCTTCCCAGATCGCTGGAAATGGCACTTACAAGACCTATTTACCGCATATAAAAAGGGGAAACATAAGCAATATCGTAAATAAAAACTTTAAAAAATACCAAAAATGTGCTCAGGGGGCTGCTGGGGCCTGAGTGTTGATATTTTTTATTCAATTAGTGTTTTGAGAGTAGAAATTCACACTGATTGAACTGTTAAGAAATGTTGATGTTATATTTTCTTCGTTTTTTCTTTTATTTTTTCTTCGTTGTTTCAAGTTTTTGAAGTTCCAGGGGGGCAAGTGCCCCCCTTGCCCCCCCCTCCGGACGCCCATGATAGCAAGCTATAGACAAGGGGGAGGGGGCGTTTGCCCATCCTCATTTGATGAAAGGGGGCGTTTAGCTGGAAAAGGTTGGGAACCATTGGTCTAGCCTAAAAGTTAGTGATCGATTAAACTCCGTACACTTTGTTCCCTGAAACTTCTAGAGGACTTTTGGAATAGTACGCTATAGGGTCGAGCTATATATCTGTGACCGGCTGCACACGTGCCTTTTATATTGACTTTTTTACTCAGGACTATTAAACGCTTGAACAAATGTAGCTTTTTGACTTCCCTGCAGCTTTAGATAGCCATAGCGTTGTGATATTATGTAATTTATGGCTAATGAACTACGCCAACTAGTATTAACTTATAAGGCCAGGCCTAACGTAGGAAGTACGTTTGAGAATTAACGAATGCCTACCTTGGGTTCTCGGTTGAATTTTTCCAAACAGAAATTCATACAGATAGGTTGCACCCTGAAGAATGCTCAAATATGCCACTACGCCTATCGGCATTTTTAACGAATCAACGTTGTTTCCAAGCCTGAATTGAAGACATGTTGATTTTTCTCTATGTAAGCTCAATTTATCAATCCTTTTTCTAAGTTCACAAACAGAAGATTAAGCTAGTTGCCATTTTCGATCTCGAGCTTGAACGTAACTGACGTGATATGATATAGTGTCACAATGATTACATATATATTTACGAATAAAGCTACGCTTTACTTGCACATTTGTAAATAAACGTAACAATAGATCGTCCGTCGAATTGAAACACTTCACTTCCCCATAACAACAATGCATTGTAAATCCTTTAAACAATGGTTAGCGGGGAATGCGCAACTAGTGAAGCGCAGAAATAAATAGCGCGCCATGATCACCATAGTGGACCGGTCACCCAGAGATACAAGTGACAAGGACCTCATGCATATGACGTCACAGAGCTGAAAGTGCTCCCTCGTTTGGAGGCAAGCGCGTATCATTGCAAGTTACACCAATAAATGCAGACAGCTCATTTTGAATTGTGAACGAATCTGATTCGCGCGCAAGTCTACTACACGCGCAATTAGTCTACTACACGCGCGTGCGAAGCCTGCGTACGCTGTGAGTGCAGTGTGCTTGATTGTGTTGCCTCCAAACTGACGTTGCATGACGTCTGTGCATAAGGTCATGGGCAGACATCAGGAGCATTGACATCAGGCCGACTTCATGTTAGAAGACAAACAAAGCGAGTTAGATAATGCACATGGCTTTTGGTGCACACGCTGTACGAAAGACGTAACCTTAGCGCGTATCCGACCATTACAAAAAGTATAGAGCTTATGCACCTACGTCACGTTTCTCTGTTTTTCCATCCAGGCGTACATTGTGCAACAATTGTTACTAAGGTGCTGTCGTGAGCGCGTATCTTTAACACACGTACTACGTATGGCAGTTCCATCCAGTAAGCCAAATTGAAACGCGCTGACGTCACGTGCATAAGCTCTATAGCTGTCTGCATTTGTGTTGGGCGTAAGTTGTTATGATATGCATTTACGGCGTGCCTCAGCCAAGGGCGCATTTTCTGTTCTGTGACATCATATGCACAGGTCTTACCTTCGATCCCTGATAACACTGTGCGTTACGCGGATTCCAATGGCAATGCTGTGATAGAGATTGTGCAAGATACGGGACACCTGTATATGGAGAGCCCAACTTCCAATAAACAGAAAATCCCAGATCATCGACCGACAATCCAAGATTGTCGGTCGATAACCAAGACTATCAATGTTAATCTATAAAATTTCAAATTTTAATCGAAAATTAGCGATAATTAAAGTTTATCAAATGGAGCTGATTATCGCTAGTAATTTTGGATTATTTAGCAAAAATCTTAGTGGTGATTCCCGCGTAGTGGCGCAAATCGGGGGGGGGGGGGGGGCAAGGGGGTCTCGGCCCCCCAAGTGAAAAAGTGAGGGTGAAACCGTAATTTGGCCCCCTTCCCAAAATGTTTATAACAATGCTCAAATATTTTCGGTATTTGGTCATTTTGTAACAAAAATGCAGGATATATATATATATATATATATATCATGATAAGTTGCGATATATATATATATATATATATATATATGGCCAATAGCTACTTGCCTAATACCCCTGGAACACGGCTGTTTATTTTTATTTATAAAACTAATTTAACTTTTGACATTCCTTTGCTGACAACAAATACAGTTATTCAACGGATATCGTATTAGATGTCAATGGATCAGGCGCATAGCTACGGGGGGCATGGGCCCCCAGATGTGTGCCAGCCCCCCCCCCCCCAAAAAAAAATTGTGAGTGTCCTAATAAAATGTGTAAGAATTAAGGACGGCGATCGATGCCGTGACCGCCTATTTGATACCTAGGCCCCCTAAAAATTCCATCCTAGCTACGCTCCTGCAATGAATCGAAACCGTATAAAATTAATTTACATCACAGGCTGAGCCATTATGCATGGCTGACAATTTCTAGACGAAAGCACAAGCTAACAAAAGCTCGTCACGGGATAGTCGCGGATGCTTGTAAGTGGAATATCTGTACTCTATGTATGTTCTTTAAAAAAAAACATTTAGAGTTGATTATCAATTTAGCAAGCCAATTTTTGGTCGTCTCGGATAACTATTGAACTTTGTCTCTGTTTTTCTTACATTTAAAACACATCACAGCTCTTTCAAACCTTTCAGTGAAGCACATCAGTAATATTAACTTTGTGCTCAAACTAGCCGTTTTTACAAGTCTAAATGTACTAAAACCCAGAAGCAGTACACTGAAACATTTCCGTTCGAAACCGTTTTCCTGAGGCATCTGAAATACTAAAACCCAGGAGCTTCCGGGGGCTTAGCCCCCTGGACGCCATCAGGGGCCCTAAGGCGGGCCCTTGGACCCCACCCATTTCGGGCTTCGCGCTTCGCGCTCGCGGTGCACACTACGCGTGCACAGTTTCATGTCCACGCGTACATTATAGGCCTATGCATTTTCGCCCCCAACCTCAAACAGAGATTTGCGCCCCTGTTCCCGCGTGCTTCCCGTCATCCCCCTCGGTGAGGCCCGAATGGATTTCACATTGAAAGAGAACATCTTTGACTAGAAACCTAAAAGCGTGAGAGAGTTCAGAAAAAAAGAAGAAGAAAGAAAAAACGTCTTGTTCATTTTATCTCAAATTACCTCTTTTGAAGTCTCTACTTCAGGGATGATGGATGGAACTATGGGGGTGGAAAACTCAACTGGCCCAAGTTCCGTTTCTGCCAAACACTTTGTGCATTTATTGGTAGGCTAGTGGAAATGCTGAAAATTCCTTTGTCCTTGTCATAATTTTCAAAGCCCGATCGGAGCCAAAGAAATCGCATTTAAGCGTTGCATTTTCCTGAAACTTTTCCAGGAAAGATTTTCGACCCGTCTAAGTAGACGCACCCTCGGTGCGTTCATGTAAGGGCTTCACCCTCTCAGAAGCGCATTCACCGGGTAGAGTTCGGGGTATCAGAATCCCATGAGTAGGTCGGAAAGAACAAAAAAATATACACTAGTCTAAATTAATATAATATATAAAAAACAAAGACATTGGCGTCAGACGAGAGAAATTAGGAGAGAATTTTACAGGAAATGTAAAAGAAAAGTTTCATTGTTGAATTGTTGAATGAATTAAAAACATTAATGATCTTTAGGTGCTTATTTCCGAGGTGTTTCGAGCGAACCTACCGTTGATAGTGTCATTATTCGTTCTCGCAGGGCCATGGCGACTGGCCGTTAGTCCGAGTTATGCTGTTACAACATGAATGATAGTGTGACTTTTGTGGTATGTTTATTGCTCATTCAAAGCCACAAAAAGTAGTTAAAGTTTTATTCTAATGACCACAATTAGTTTTTTAAATGGGCGTGGATTATGGGGGGAACGGGAGGACGCGTCCCCCTCACTTTTTAGAAGGGGGGCATCTCCAAAAAGTCCCCTGCACTTTTTCAAAATAGATGAAAACTAAAACTGTGAGGGTACAAAAAAGGGCCTGGGAAGTACCATTTCCAGCGATCTGGAAGGCATTTTGGACCAAAATTTCCTCGCGCTCAGCGCCAACCCATGGTTGGCGCGGAGCACTGGCATCATACTGGCCAACTCTGCCGACACCGTAAGGGGACAAATTGTACGCCAACCGGCACACGTAGTATTTAGTGGTAGGCCTATGCACAAAAGCAACACCTTACGCTTGTTTGAAGCTGTTACGTGATTCTGCATACTTGAATGATAAGTTATTTGCCAGCAATATGTGTGTGCATTTGATTTCTATATGGTTATTCCTACAACATTTTTCATAAAATGCATAATAATATATCTCCTTAGGCATAGAAAATACCATATAAAGTATGCACCAAATCACATATTTTTACACTAAAAAATACAAAAGCTTCTCACCTTGGGAGGGGGGACACCCCCCCCCCCTTCGCGCGCAAGCGCGCGGGCTCGGTCGCTTCGCTCCCTCGCAAAATCTGTCGCAAATGGTGAAAAAATCCCCCCCCCCCACTTTTGGAGATGGATCCACGAAAATGGTTTTTAAATACTCCAGATTCACCCCTTTGCCCCCCGTACCCTCACAAGGGTCATTACTCAGGTTCTGGGCCAGTGGAGCCGCAAAGGATTTCAAAAGTGTGGAGTTTGGAGAAGCTAAGGAAAGCAGACATTTAGGAGGTGGGGCAAAGAATGTAGTGTGTATTGCTCCTATAAACTGAGTACCTTTGTACGGGAGCGCAATATAGGGAAGTGGGAAAGGCATTGATTTGGAGAAAGTGCCCCAAATACCCTCCCCCCCCCCTTGGCTGGGAAATACCATGGGTCCTCATGTCCTGTGGAGAAGTGTTTTACGTTCCTGCCCCCCCCCCCGTGCCTGCATCCCATGACAAAATCCTAACTATACGCCCTTGCAATCTAGCCTTATGTGTTCCTAGTGCCAAGTCGGTGTATAGGGCCTTTCTTAACTGCAGCCCACGCCGGACGTTGACCCCCTCTCTCTCTCTCTCTATTTGGCCCTTACCTTGAAAAAAATTGTGAATCACTGTCTTAGATAATTGTTAAATAATCTCGTTATATCGTTTGATTAAATATTGGATTATCAAAAGATAAACCAGGTTTATCAAACGTGTTTTGATAATTTTGAATTATTGATAGATTATCTTGGATAATTGGTCGATAATCAATGTTATTTTGTAAAATCTTATATAATCTAGTGATAAACCTGGACGATCACCTATAAATTGGGATATCCGTCGATAATCTTCGATTTTCTATTCATTGAACCGTTCGGCTTGTCATTCCTAGGTAACATCCCTATACTGTTTTTTTATGGGCCCCATATTGGCCAACATATGGGGCCCATATGAGTTTGCACCCAAGATTCATAAGAGGCCATATGGGCCAGCCCATATGACCCATATGGGATAGTTCTGGGTCCCATGTGGGCAACTGTCTCACATATGGGCCCCTGAACTATGCCATATGGGGCATATGGGCATATGGGCCATTATCTTGGGTGCAAAATTTAATGGACCCAACATAGGTTCACCCATATGGGGCCCATACAGGTTTGCTACCTGGATTTGCGTACACGGGTATGAAAACTAATCATTTCATATAGTAAGACGATGATGCTATGCACGTGAACACGTGTGTAGCTCATTCATCTCATACATATTGGCGTATCGAAAGACAATTAACAATGGGCCGAGAGATACTTGCTCCAATATTTTACTTCATTGGCAAACTATCATGACATGCATTTTGCCCTGAAATAACATTTTTGGCAGGCGGGGGCCTTCCGTACGCCAGAACTCCTGCCTAGCACGCCTTTGTATGTACATTCCGTACAATAGAAAAGCTGTTTCTGCATTAAGTCGGGGTAAACACACCACGAGGGTCACTTCCAGGTAACCATGGTAACGGGTGCACTCTCTTAGAGCTATGTGCTATATGGCACCTGTTTTCATCATTTTCCCCTTTTACTTAAGCACTGTGCACAAAGGAATATGAAAACACTCATATGATCCCTGTTTATTGCAGGACTGTGCAATTTTGCAACTTTGCCTTATGTTATTTCGCCCTGTAAAATTAAGCTTCATTACTAGAATGTGTCAAACGAAAGAATTTTTGTTTAGGTGAATGGTCTTCACACAAGCTAACGTTAGCTTTAAAGATAGTGACGTACTTTTTTCAGTCAGTGCAATATGACCAGCTAGATCGTATTAAAAGCTGTCTTACTTCTATTCTTGATTTAATGACAGAATTGCTTTCTACTATTTATAAATATTTTCAATTAAATCACAGCGTATTTAACTGGTTTCGAACTGGATTATTGTTGATATCGCGTAATGTTTCTATGATATCACAACTGCATTCTTAATATCATAAAATGATGATGGGCCGTACTGCACAGGGGCGCAGATCGGGTTTGGGGATGGGGGGGGTATAAATTTTCCGACAACCCTAATTTCAATAGAAAATGTGTAAATAGTTATCTGAAGTGCTGCAAAAATATCATATGGGATATAGGGATATGCATTATGTCGAAAGGGTTAGAAGAGAGATTTACATTAATACTTTAATAGGCTCAAATTGGCGGTGTTTTCTCGAAGTCCTAAACTCATCTGTACACCACAATGTTATATTTTTTTTATTCTGCCTGTCCTTTTTTATTCTCCCTAAATTATTGGGGGGGGGGGGCAAAACGATATGTTTGCCTCCCCAATATTTTCTTTGGAAGGACAATTTCCCACCCTGCCCCTCCCCCCACCCCCCGTATCGACGCCCCTGGCAGTACATAAATATTTAATGTTTTGGTAAACAAATCTGGAGCTATTCTGCATGAATTTAATAGTTCAACAACAAAAGTATTTTCACATGATTAAAAATAGGAGCCCAGAGTATACTAATTTGTGTTGGGGCGACCGCACATTTCCTCTTAACAGCTTAACGATTTAATAATACGATGAATGATATGCGTAATAATATACTGATGTCCTCCAACAGAGATTGAAGAAGGATACAGCCTGCCACAGGGTCAGTCTAGCCCACAACTGCGTGGCTCTGATCTGCGTGGCGGATTCCTATTGGAGGAAAGTTTTGAACAGCGAATACCCGGATGACGTTTGGTGGCGACACAATAGCAGACTTAAATGATTGCCATGCATGATGTGAACTGGGAGTATAAACAACGGCCATGCTAAATGGAGTGCCTGCTAACTTATTGTTGCTATACTGTATTGTTTTACTCTCAGCATGGAGCTATTACTGTGGTAAATAGCTGATATGTTACGTACATATAGCTGCATGTAACAACGGTTAATGTGGGATCTTGATTGTAGATGTAAGGCATATCCCTTGTTTTTCGTTATTTTTCTCGCTCCGTGAGGAGAGAAAAATATTGTAGTTACTTTGCCAGTTAAGCCGTATACGACAATGCCAGTTGAAATGACAACCGTTGCCATGGTAACAGTTAATGTTGGTAAGTTACTACTATCAGGGTCTAACCCATGTTGGGGTACCCTAGGGCACCCGGGAGTCCATAAGTGAGGAAGGGGTCAAAACTTGGTTGTGGGTTTGTGTGTCCAGTTTTATTTTGCCAATATCTCCTAAACGGTGAAGCCGATTTTCTTCAAATTTGCTGGGAAGGTACCCTTGGTGAAAACTTTGTGCTAACTAGCAGAAATAAAGGTCAAAGTTGTGAAAATCATTTTTGTTTTGCAGTACTTCCATTGCACTGACATGAAACTTCACGAAAGTAGAGTACTACTTAAATATGTGGTTGCTATGGAAACAGAGGTCAAAGGTCACGTGATGTTATGAAAGATGTATATTTTAAGTGCAAGATTGTATCAAGAGGCTAACTATAGTCGGCTGGACCGATTTTCCTCAAACTTGGTGGAAAGGTACCCCAGGGTAGGAAATTGTGTTTCGCACACCCCGGAAGTAAAGGTCATAGGTTAAAGTTCAAATTTTGTGAAAATGGTCTTTTGGCTATAATTCTAAAAGGAAACATTACACTGACATGAAAGTTTACAGAAATAATGTGGGATGCATAGTTCTACCAAATACGTGATTTCTATGGCAATCGAGATCAATGCTGACGTGATGGAAGGTGAAAAAACTGCACATTTGAAAACGCAAAATCGTGACATGATTTTGTCTCTTTGGCTGGACCACCTCACTCCCTTCAATATAATTCCCACATCGTTTATGTTTAAGTCAAAAGTTTTATTCGAAAAGAATAAACCTTGCCTTTCGTTGCCTTTTTCAACGTGTATTCATCTGACTATATGAAATAGCTTCACCTTCATAGGCTAATGTCTGCAGTTTATTTTAGATACCAATGCCACTGATTTGCAAGGGAAACTTTGCTTTCCTGAATCTTCGCCAAGGGGAAGCCAAGAACCACACCAGGGATCACAGAGTGGTGATAACTCTAAAAGAAGCAAGTTTAGTACTTGCTCGTAATTTTCATAGATAGTTAATACCAGAAGTTTTCTTCTCTTCAAGTTCTCGCAGCGTGTACCGTCCAGCTAGCGAGTTGTCTCAATGGGAACTGGCCACCCTTTTTCATTCATTACTGAAGAATATGCAGGAAATATATTTTTCAGTATAATTTTAAGGTACCCCAAACCAAGTGACCCACATTCAAGCCCCCCCCCCCCCAGATTTTCCCGATGAGGCCCCGAATCCGCAGCCTTACTAGCCAGCTTCACCTTCAATGATCTTATCTGAGGGCTGCCGACAGTGGAATGCCTAGTATAGGCTGGTATAGTTGTCTCAACATCAATTCCTACTGGACAGCAAGAGTGGATTTATTTTTAAAGCCCAATGCTCCGTTCCGCACCCCACCCACCCTCGAATCATTAGCCTAACTTGTTAGTGCGAGTAAGGCTATACTAAACGGTCAATTGTGATTTCTATTTTGTGGTTTGTTAGGTCTGTCAGTGTGCACATCTAATGCCATTTTGAAATAGTTAGCCTAAATGCTACATTCTTATGGTCACAACTTTGTAAAAACCCCTACGGTCTCTGGAAAGCTTCCCTCCTAGATTCCCCACTGGAGCATTGTCCCTGGACCCCTGCTACATGCTCTGATCCACGGCCCGGAAACTGACGCCTTCAGAGGGAGCGTTTTACGTCATCACGACGCCTCCAGCGTTTCTCAGTCCTTGTGTTTAGTTTTTTCTACGGTGGAACGTTGCTTTCCCAGCCCCCACCCCCACCCTCCGTTTGAAAAGTCTGGGACGTCACTGTTTTATTCTGCCCTACAGTTTGTCAAAACGTATGTAAGGATGAGGAATTATAAATTTGTTGTACTGCAATGAAAATCAGCTGACTCTGAAGGCCCAACATTACGGTGTCCTCATCTCTCCCAGTTTGAGGGTTTGCAAAAGTTGATTTAAGGCTGTGAATTGCCCAAGTTTTTACTCCTTAGTCAGGTAAGCTTCATGGGATAAGGAAGGATTCACTGAAACTGTAGAAAAAGTGCTATTCTGGAAACGCTGTTAGTTTACTTCTTAACTGTTATAGTAGTGTTTCGCCGCGAACAAATATGTAGGGACTGGATGTGCGAAACAGAAGAATTAAAAGAGCTGTTTAGTGTTTGAACATGCAAAGGACCCAACAATACATCAGACTTCAGCATTTGCATTTTCACTATTTTAGTAACCAAAACTGAAGTCACAACTGCAGAATGCAATGTCAAAACATACCAATGAGACTACAGTATGAATGGCTGTCGCAGTCAGGAGTACAACTATGGAATACATGCAGGGCTGGTCATATGACCCGGGCGATCGCCCGGGCCCGCCTTATCGCCCGGCTTGGAAGCAAAAATACTTCCCAAGGCGGGCATCAAAATGCCCGCCTTAAATTGTGTGGTGGGCAACAAATAGCCCACCTTGAGAAATAGATCGCCCGTGTGAAAGAGCATTGCTAAAAACATCCGAATATATTTACATTAGTACATTTAAAAGACCTCCAAAAATTAAGAATTTTTTCCCCGATAATATTCGGCAACTTAGCGCGTGCTGCACTGACAGCCTCACGAACACGAATCGTCGAGTTCGAAGCAACGTTTCTTACGATCCTTGTACTGTACACAGTAAATTACGTAGTAGCAGGCTACAGTAGCTTGCATACAGTACTAGACACGCCGTCCCGACCCATTGCAAGTTGCGATAATGTTCGGCGTGCTACAGAGCCCTGCATGTACAGTACATATTATACTATGCAATGCTGTTCCTTCAGTTCAATACGGCATGCCTCCTTGAGTATGCCAAAAAGAAAATAAAAAACCTCGCCCAACGTTCAAATGTGTCACTATTGTGCAAATCAACATCTTCCCGCCATGTGTAAACTACCTAGATACGACTATAATAACGCTGTAAATACTAAAGAAAAGTTTCAAAATTTACTGTGCTATTGTATCTAACGTTAGTTTGCACCAAAATAACGATCGTAAAAATTGCAAAACTCCATGTGCAAGTTAATGTGAGTAGCCCGGATGTCAACACAAGGATAGCTACGTAAGAACGCACGAAGCTGTCGTGATAATGTGTACACCCTGTAGTAGCAAATTTCACTAGCGTGACGTCATTTGTTTACATGCTGTAATTTTGGACTTGTAAGAGAATACTTACTTCTGAAGGCTCTGATTGGTTGACATGTTTAAATTGGTATAACCTAGACAGCTTCGAGTTAAGCTTGTTTTTTGAGTCGGAAAACGCCCCAAAATTCAATGCAGTAGATAGATAGAGGCCTTACGAAGTACTGCATTTATTAATTGGCTGTTTTTATCAGGTTTCTCATATTGTTAATTTTCTATTTGAAACGATGCGATTTCGTTGTGAGAATTTTAGTCTTCTTGAACATGTGGTAACTACCACTCCGAGACAGGTGAAAAATCAGGCAAGTGTCATTACGTGCCTTACAAAATTGCTGCTTTACTTTATTATATCGGTTATCGGTATCTAATGGATATGGTGATCGGGTACCCGGGTTACTACGTTTTTGTACCCTTGCAAACACAAGTTTTATACTAGGCAAACAAACTGCAATTCACCAATTCAAAATTATCCTGGGTCCTTCAAAATAAGGCTCACCAGCAAAATCCTGTGGGTCTAGAGTGGCATTTTTTTTTTATTTTACCCCTGATGCCCAATACTTAAATTCAGACCCTGAGGCATAACTCAACAGAAGGACAAAAAAAGCTTTGAGATTTAACTTGTCACTGCCATTTTCCCGACTGTTGGCTTCGGCCCAACTATGTGCCATGGAAGAAGGAATATTGGTACATGGATGTCAGTTAATGGTTCCTTGGACCCCTATTGGCATGCATCCATGGAGTGGCTCCGCCATATGTTACCCTGGACTTGGCCTGCTTTGTGTCCACAGTGGTGCATATGGTAGAAGGGAATAGAGCGCCAACTCTACCCTGAAGGGCGCCATGATGTTGCTGATGGGGGTTTTGTGGCAAGTTGAGATGCAGTCATTTTCATTTCTTCACTGATTTATATGATGTCGGAAAACATGGCCCCACTGTTTGTTGGCAGTGTGTCGCATATATGCCCTGTAGGGGACTGGGTAGAACACAGGGATCAGGGACACGGAAGGGGGGGGGGGGGACACAGAGCGCAAACCGAAAAGAATGATAAATTTAAATGAAACTTGTATATTTACACAACTGCCCGCCTGAAATCTTAGGTGGGCAACTAATTGCCCGCCTAGAAGCACAACATCTCAATTAAGGCGGGCAGTTGCTTGCCCTCCTGAAAAATTTTCATGACCAGCCCTGAATACATGGCCATTCATGAACACCGCCTCCGGCGTGAGACACACACCTCAGAATCACACCTCACGCTCACACGCTCAACTAACCCAATCACATGCCTTCGCTATATTTGGAGAGAAAAAATTTGAGGGTCAGATTTTTCCTGAAATTCCCAATGTGAAATCCAAAATTACGTTGCAACACTACGGCTGGCATTGCAGGCCTTGCACTGAGCTGAACTGTCGTGATTGTGGTACACCGGTACCACAGCATACCGAATAGGCCTGTGCTGTTATGTACGTGTGCTGCATGTAGGGAACTCTGGTTGCAAATTTCCCTCTTGGGGCCAAGCATAAAATCTCCCCTGGCCTGATTGCGTGCATTGCCAGTTGCCGATACAGTAACAGTTTGCATGTCATGTGTTTTCTTAAAAGAATATATTAAAATTGGCGAGTAGAGTTGTTTCATGGACTTATTCACCTGTGTGCCACCTGACTAAGCAGGTGGCTGATGGGGAAGGGAGTCAAAGACTCATATAATCCCCCATTAGTCGCCCCAAACTGTCTTTGGTGAGGAAGGACTTAAAGGTATTGATGGATGTGCAGTCAACAGCTTCAGATGGCAAGTGATTCCAAGCATTGATGACCCTTTGTGTAAAGAAGTACTTCCTAGTACTGTATTCAGACTACAGTGGCCCTTATATATCATGTGGCTGTGCCCTCTGGTAAATCCAAACCTCATTTCAAAGAGACTTGCAGGCTCTACTTCCTCAGAACCTCTAATACAGTAATACGATAAG
This sequence comes from Holothuria leucospilota, assembly GCA_029531755.1. Lineage (NCBI taxonomy): Eukaryota > Metazoa > Echinodermata > Holothuroidea > Aspidochirotida > Holothuriidae > Holothuria > Holothuria leucospilota. The sequence goes on from CM055964.1 coordinate 53,998,443, forward strand.
TTTCAATAAGATCCGCCCTAAACCTTCTCATTTCTAAAGACATAAGACCAAGTAGACTTGTAGTGTGGGATATTCTATTCCTGATTTTCTTCTGCCACTCTGTACATTTTGGTGCACTCAGCAAACGGTTTCTCTCACGCGATCAGAGTAGTTTATATCATCCCATAGGGGCCTATATATGGCAGCTCGGACTGCATGGCGTAATTACGGTCTGGCCTGCAGTGCACATGCGACAATTATGGAGTCACCCAAACGAAGCAAAAATGGTCTATGAAATGCCGATATGAGGCGACGAGAGTATTGTAAATTCAGGTTGTGTTGCCCCAATATGTCTGTGAACACAAAAAATTTTCCTAAAATTTTGGTCATTAAATTTAGCATAAAAGGGTGCAAAATATGGCTTAGATTGAACCAGAGAGCTTGTGGAAGCATAGAGTTTCCAGTGCCCGCCTTAGGGCACTGGACACTGGCCAAAGGGACTTTGCACTTTGTGCACATCATGAGTCCTTTTCCATTATCTCACTCCCATCCACTCACTCACCTTGGCATCTCTGGATGTGACACTGACTATCTTTCTTCCTGAACTTTGACTCTTCATCCAAGCATCTTTGCACCCACTCGAAGACTGATTGGTGAAATCATTCACTCTGCATCCAAGCATTCACGCATCCACTCCAGAATATTGCTTGTGGTCTTAGTTAAGAAATGGACTAGGAGTCGTTCTGAAATTAAACTTAACCTGTTGTATTCATATTCCCATTTTGTTATTAAATCTTTTATGTTTATCTAACAGCCCCACCTTTGACTCCACAGTCACTCATTCACTCAGGGGATGCTTGGAATGAACTTAAAAGAATTTGGGAAAAGTTTCATATTGACTCAGCATGCCAGCATCTGCACACCCACCCAAAAGTACTTGCAGCTGACTTAGAAAACAAATACTGAAAGTTCCACATGTACAGAGACACTCCAGATCATTGAAATCAATGATGTGTCGTTCTCAAAAGGCACCCTCACTTGTAAGACACCCTTGTATACAGTATCTCGGTAAAAATTTTGACTCTGCATCCGTGCATCCACCCAGGGAGTGATTACTATATGAACTTCTAAAATTTTCAAAAAGTTTCCGCATATACCAACACATATAGACTACTGATTTTCCCAAACTTTGACTTTTCATCCGCACATCCAGATGCTCAGATGCAACCCTCGAGTGGCCCTGTATTCTATAGTTACTCCAGGAGATAGACCAGAAAGTTTGCCATGCAAACATTCCCATCTGTCTTAACTGTCAAGTGAAATTTGAAATATTGCAAAATGTATCCACACAGCATGTTACAGTAGGCCTAATGCTAGACCAGTCTCTATACTTTATGCACACATGTTGCATATAAGACAGGTCCTTGCATACATGTGCTTTATAATTGTACAAACAATCAAACAACTGCTTGTTTGAAACAGTTCCCATCGATTACAATGTGACTGAGCCTCAGAAGTTTGCAGCATGATTGCTTAAAAATGGAAGTAATGTTTGCTAAAGTCTGCGATAAAGTCACCTGTGAGGAATTTCCCAATGGTGAGTCATATTTGTACACAAGGGCTGAAGAGTAAGTAGGAAGGTTCAAAAACTTTTAAAAGAGCACAAGATAGTGCGTGCAGCTCGTATGAAAACGTGTCACAAAATTGTAGCTCAGCAAGGAAAGACATCTAAATATTGCATTTGGAACCTAGTACTCACTGTGGGCTGGCACTTTCAATGAATATCTGAAGCTCTTTTAACACAAGACCTTCAAAAAATAAATGACAGTGTGGATGTACATACTGTAAAAAAATTGCACATGGTATTGTAAAGTGGGAAATTATGGTTTATAGGCCTACCAAGAACAGAAAGAATTTGCCAATTTTGGTCTTTACATGATGCATTTTTTGCTCATATTTCTCCATTTTCAGAGAACTAAACTTCTACAGTAGGTATTGTTAAAAGTGGCCCCTCAAGGCATGTAAAAAACAGTGATTCAGGTGTATCTGGTTTCAATGACACAAGCTGTTTTGTTTTGAATTGTTTACTGGACTATTTTTCACTGCCCATTGGTAGCAAGCAATTACCATATTGAAATGATTAAGGAGCATACTTGTTGGGAGACAGAATATGCAACAACTACAGTATGGTTTGATTAACAGCAGTGGTTGGTAACTTACAGGTCATGATTCAGTGTTTGATAATTAAACAATATGCAGTGTTGTAATTTCATCTCAGAAATGGTTGAACTTCTTTCAATTTCTTTTTCCAACTTGACATACATTATAACAGATCCAAAAGAAAGCAAGTTTCATTTATAAACAGAAACTTTGGTGGGTATAATGAACATGCTCTTTGGTAAAGCCTTTCAGTTTTTATGGGTGTTTTAAGTTTTATGTCTTTATTACAGTATACTCACTGTAATTTGTTGTTCATCTTGGCACATTGCACCCTGTACATTTCTTCTTTCCAACTGGCCAAATTTACAGTACTGTACTTAACCCAGGCAGGCAGGTGATACTGTACAGTTCATGTGGTGGCTGATTTTATTTTAGATCACAGAAACCTTGGAAATCACATGTAAGAGCTCTTTATTCCAAAGTTTTTAGAAAAGGAACCCTGAACCCTGTGGTAGATGCATCTTTGGGGTTCTTACAGTATGTATTTGAGGATACAGTATTGTATTTCAGGGATACTGGTGGGGATCAACTTGCCTGTAACTGTCTGTTGTTTTATGAAGAGCACATTTGATGATCCGTATTTTTGCATTATCCGGGCATATTCTGTTCTCCAGTTATCAGGTTTTGTATTTACTGCTGATGAAGATGGTGAAACTGAGAAATCACATACAGTAAGGGCTTCTTAATCTCCAGATTTCTGCAGGTAGGTGGGTGGAATTGGGGGTGACCCCACTTTTGATGCTCCATTGATGCTTGTACATGAGGGCTTTGCCCAGAAAATGCCTACAGTAGATAGTTATTCCTATGTTTTTGATGCTCACTCTTGTGTGCCTGTGAAAATCATAGGCTTTCTGTGTTCCTGGGTGAAATGTGGCAAACCTGTGTATTTGAGTACTCTGGATACAGGTCGATAAACCTTTTCTTGTTTTCAACTCAGTGCCACAGGTTTTGCATTGGAATTCTTTGTTAACTTTGAACTACCTTTTTATGTGTAAAACATATAAAAGGAGAGTGTTATAAACCCATGGCAAACTGTTTCAGCTACTATAGAGTAGCCTGTGTCATTTTCTACGGAAAACAACATTGTCATGCAAATTCCTGGCATTAGTCATGGTGACACACATATGGTGACCGACAGTATTTCTTTGGACAAAATTGACATATGTATATACAGTACACATGTTTTGTATGAAGAGAAAAATACTGTAGCTGCAAAATATGCTGTAACTTGTGTACGTGGTAGTATTCAAGTCAAAGGAGATAGTAATATAAGAACATTCTATACCACAATCCACATTTTGGAGGTAAATTCAGAAGGCTACTCAAATCTAATGTACTGTACAGTATTGACTGACTCAGAGCTGGGGGTAACATTGGTATGTACAGTATTTATGGGTTTCGATGAAAAGAGAAGCCTATAAGGTCATGATTGAGTGTGTGTGTATGTGTGTTTGTGACACTAAGCTCATTAATACAATATTTCAAGAAGAGAAACTCCAACAGTTCTCTTACTTGGTAGAGAGGAAGAACCCTATTGTTTTTGGTGGAGGTCAACAATCATCTGGGGTCACCATGGGTCAAACTCAGAGAAACTTGTTAACATGGTATTTCAAGTATGGGAGCTTGTATAGATTTCATACTTGGTGCGTAGATGCCTTATGGTCAGAGGAGAAACCCTTTTGTTTTTGGTGGAGTCAAAGGTCATCTGGGGTCACCGGGGGTCAAACTCTGAAAACCTTATTAACATGATATCTCAAGGTAGGGAGCTTGGATAGATACTTATGGTGATGGGAAGAAACCTATTGTTTGGTGGTGGTGGCGGCGGCGGCGGTGGCGGCGGCGGCGGCGGCGGTGGCGGCGGCGGCGGCGGTGGCGGCGGCGGTGGCGGCGGTGGCGGCGGCGGTGGTGGTGGTAAGTGAAAGGTCATCTGGGGTCACCGAGGTCAAAAACAAAATTTAAGATCAAATATGAGCACAAAGCTGTATTTTTCCAACAGGTTAAGATAGCATTTGACCAGTGACTGAATGAAATGGGACATCAGAGCAATAATTTAAAAACCATACATCATCAAATCCTCAGTGTATTTTTTGCATTCTTGTTCACAAAAGTATATGTCAAGTTGTTTGCTCCTCCAAAATCCAGGCAACCCAATTTGGTTGTGACTAGTGTTGGACTGGTCATCGGCAGTTAGGATTAGTGTCAGCTAATATTTCCCTCATTTTTCTCTTACATTTGTAATATTGATAGAATTTACTAACAATGCATATACTGCAGACCGATAGCTGTCACATTATCCTTTATAAATGTGTTAGGTTATTATATAGTATTTTTGACAATGAGTCCCAATTATTTACCTGATGGAAATGACACACCACTGTACAGTAGTACCAATGCAATAGCTTTAATATTGTTAGTGTATAGTAGACGGCTCTTTTGTCAACTTTATATCAGCATCAGATTGATATCAGTAGGTATAAAAGAGAATATCAGTATCTGAAATATCAGCTGCTTGTACAGTAATATTGACACAACACTATTGTAATTGTGAGTGACCCATCAGTTTGAAAGGGCAGAGTCCTTTGTTATTAAGTAACAGTGTTAATTGCTGCTCAGTGTGGAGAAAAGCATTGGTAGTCATTGGCATTGCTCCAGTTTTAGGGTCTATTGGCAAAGTCAAAACATGTATATTCAGTAATTAGCAATGAAAAGATACATGGTAAGAACATTTGTTATTGTTATAAGTACTGGAGGTGATTTGAATCATATCAAGTATTACGGTACTTTATTATATGTTTTTTTTTTTTTGGTCACCAGATATTCAGGTTCTTGAATATTCAATATATATTTGGCTTTTTAAGATAAGTTTTCAAGTTTGTTCATTACACTGTACAGTTATTACACAGTACACTTTAATACTAATAGTAAAATATTCCTAAGTACAGTATGCAAACTTTTAAATGGCTTAACTTTAGTATTCTTCTTTTCTAATGTTTTGAACCTTCCTTCTACAATACTTCTGTCTTCAAAATCCTTCAGTACTTTATCAGCATTTTCCCTACTTTGCTGTACTTTTTTGCTTAAAAAAACCATAAAATAGTGTCTTAAAATAATTGGAAAAATGTGTGTAAGATTCACTGTGATACTGTCAACTTTGCTGAGTATCTGTGAATGCTTTCACAAGTCAGACTTTTGCCAAACTTCACATGCCATCATAAACATCCTTTTCTTCTGTCAGCTTGACCAGTTTTGTTCTAAATCTATTTTTATCCTACCTTTTCACCCAAGCCTGATGTGTGTTCAGTATTCAATACCAGCCTCCCAGTGAACACATAAAATCCAATAAAAACATATATTGACATTTTGGCCTGTATTTATCAAAAAAGCCCATATTACCCCCAAACACCATATTCAGAGGATCAGAATATTAAAGCTACTGTACAGTAAGGAGCCAATTGGGTCCATATGGTACAGAACCTATTAAATTACGTGTACCCTGGATGATTTTAAAGTGTACCAAAAGTCTAAATTTCAAAAATATATTAATATATATAAATGCATCCAAATGATCCAGCTCCCATCTTCACAGGACATTCCTGAGCTGAAAATGTTGAAGCTTTTTCACGCAATTTAAAATTGTACTTTGCACACTAATTTGTGATGTCATTCTTGTACTCACTCAAATTTATACTGTACCTTCTTTGTTTTTTTCGAAAGCCACTGCACCTTGTGCCAAAATGTGATCACAGTCTTACTGGTATAGGGTGACTTAGCTATGTAAGCCCTCTTTGTACAACATGGCATGAAAGGGACAGTAAATAATTCAAGGTCTTACAGTATATAAAACGTCTTAATTTTAAAAGGAAACAAAAGTAAGTAATGTGAGTTGTACAAGAGGGGACATCACAAATTATTGCACAATGAACATTTCAAGTAAGTGAATAAATTTCGACATTTTTGTATCTCACCCTTACTCAAAATCTATATCTGGCTTCGTATCTGGATATGTCTCACGAATATTAAGTTTTATATTGCCATATTAAGCCAGATATAAAACCAGATATAAGTATCTTGATATGTTATATCAAGTTTGAAATGGCCGTATCAAGTCAGATATAACTTGAACATCAACCATGCCAGATATATACATATCAGTTTTCATATGGCCATATAAAGCCGTTTATAACTTGATGAAAAAAATGCCAGAAATATGTATCAAGTTTTATATGGCCATATCAAGCCAGATATATCATGATAACATACAATACCAGATATGCATATGAAGTTTAATATGGCCATATCATGTCAGACATAATTTAAAGACAGTGATAGATGTACAATACAAGTTTTATAAGTTCATATGAATTAATACTTTTGCGTTTATTTTGATTAAGTGTCCTGCGTTAAGACAACTTTATGATGTAGTAGAACGTACCTGCGTACAGAAGTCATCAAATGCGTACACTTTTATTCAATATACCAGTCTATTTAACTAAAATATACAAATAATCTGTTAATGTGGGTGAAGTCAAAAATTGTAGCGCTGATTTTTATTTTTCATTATTTAGGAAGTGAAATATGAGATATTCATCAAACTTCCAAACAGTTTACATTGAAATATGCACTACAGTGTGTTTAAAAAATGATGCTTTGAATGCATGTAGAAGTACAAATTTCAAACCATTTTTATTGTTCACTATTAGATGAGTTGACAGATTTCTGTACTTAAGTCAGAATCAACCAATTATGAGAGTAAACTTGTTAAAGATATTCAGAGAGCTCTTGTATTTACTGGCTTTGAAGGCACCTGATGCTTTAGGCAAGGTGTGCATTTTATGTTAAGCTGTAGCTCAGCATGGGTGCAGATATGGACCATGTTTTTGCCACATATCTGGTCCACACAATATCATAAGCGGACCAGATGAGATCCATATTCGGTGCTTATAAAATTTCATATGGCACATATACATATCCCTGTATGGATTTTCACTTATATCAAGCTATATCTGACCATATCTAGGTCATATAAAAATTGAGCCATATACAATTTTATATTTACCATATTTTATGTTATATCAAGTTATATCTGCCCAATTTTTGTTAAAGCCAGATACAAATTCCATATCTGGACCAGATGCAGGCCAGATATGAATTTCCATATATGGCCCATATATGGATTTCAAGTAAGGGCAGGGATGGAGTAAGCTATGAAAATGGAAGGTTAGATGAAAAGAAATTCATCTTACAACCTCTAACATTTGTAGTCTTGTAATTCTGGACTTAAGGTCCACTTTAAGGGAAATAAAGATTACTCTCTTCTCATTTTGAAACATCAGCATAAAAATTGAAAATCATCTCATATTTTACTTGACAAATATCTTTTATAATGGTGAGGAATATTAATGTCACATATGAAAGGCAATTGGCACACCAAAGCTGCATTATTCTACCTAACTTCAACTGTTCTGTTTATGCAAAATGTCACATGATTGAAAGAGAGCTGTCCAAGAGAAAGAATATACTGTACCTGGATAAATTAATTCAACTGAGGTGGCTGCATTTTCCCTTCAGTTTAAGGTGCATAGGGCCTCAAGATTGCCATTATATCAATCCCATCAGTATCAACTGCATTGGTTTTTAATAATTGTCAAGTTTTCTGCTGTGGTGTCATTTACAGCATCTCCATACATATTAATGAGAAACATCTGGCATGATAGACCTCTGCCCTTTTCAAACAATTAGAACTTCATTCCATATGTACCACTGCAGTACAGTAGTATAACTGAAGGGTGATTATTGGCACTCTTGATTGGAAAAGTATAACTGGGTGAACAGCCCTATGGTAAAGTAGAGCATTTATCTATCAGTATTGAGGCTGTAGATCAATTGCCTGTCACAGGATAATGTCATAAGACTGTAAAATTTAGTGAATGAGGTTGTTTATTTTTCATTTGGTGCTCTGGGACAAGAGATTCCAACAGAAATAGTGTATGGTGTGAGTCTGTAAGGAGATGTGAGCTGTATAGCCCTGCCATTGTACATGGTACCCTGCAGGGGACCCTTAATAAGGAACACAGCTTTGTCAAAAGCTTGTGATAGACCTTTGTCCTGTTTGAAAAGCAATAAATTTCTTTCGCTATAGGCTTTAAAGTGTTATAGTTACTGATTATTATTGTAAAAATTAGGCCGGGGCACTCTCCTGAAATTTTCATTGAAGCTGGACCAACTTGTGGTTCCTGAGATATATTACTGTACACAGATGAAGGTATCGCATGTACAGTATTCACTTTGGGCAAATTAAACACAAAGCAATTTAATTCTGAATGCCAGCATACTGTACCCTTACATTAATTGATGCTGTTTTGTTTTTCTTTGAGCTTTTTGAACTTCTCCATAATGACTTTTGAAATGCGAATGAATGAGACATGTTGGAATGAACAAGACAATTCCAACTTGATGGAAAATCATACGTATATTGTATTTCGAGGACAAACCAATAGATTGAACTGTAAAGAATACAGAACATTGTCCAGTGGTGGAAACATACTGTATCGGTCCCAGTACATACTGTACCGGTACAAAAGTACCCATATACTGTGAAACATTAATACCTAGTGTATGCTACAAATGAGGTATAATTTTGTATTGCATGTATAGATGTATGACTTTTTCTTATAGTGGTGGTCATGGAATTCTTTGCTGATGTCCTTGGAAGTCATGGAAAAGCCGAGTCAGGAAATTTTGTCAATTGGAATCTGTATGAACCTTGGGGAGATGATGTCACACTGATACGTGCTTTGGTCACTTTACATTACCAAATTAATCTGCTTTCTCCAGAAATTCCAACAGAATGCTTTAATTTTATATTTTCTTTTCACCTATCAGAAAAGTATGCTTAAACCCTTTCTTTAACCTTTACCATTACACTGTTATGTTTGGCATGTTGTATATATGTTACATATGGTGAAGCCATATTGTATTCCCAAAGGTTTTATTCTCCTTCTTCACAGCAAACTTTTCGATGCCCCATGACATCCAATAGTCTTTCATAATGTGTGTGACGGCATTTTACTTCAACTCAAATGCCTCCCCTGGCTCTTTCAAATTTGTTCTTGTGTTTAATCGAGATGAATGTTACAGTCGACCAACGCAGCCTGCTTCCTTCTGGCAAGACACAGATATCATTGCAGGTGTTGTGCATATATTTGTTTGAATAAACTAAGCTGCCTGTGTAAATGATGATCAGTTTAAGATATAACACTTTAAAGGAGCACCCACATCCACAATTTGTCCAGTGTCACTGCGATGTTAGTCAAAAACATGATTAAGATCCGATTGCTCCTAGCATTCAAATACAACTATCTGTTTGTACATGGTAAAGTATACTTTTCGAACTCTGCAGTTAAAGTTCCACATGGTAAGGGTGGGAACCTGATATTTAGGAATAGAATATGAATTTTTCCATTAAACTCTTCACCTTTTGAAAATCAGGTAGGTGGCATGCAAAAACTTTTTTAAGGGGAAAAATTTCTGACATGATTGCTTGTAGACCCTAATTGCTTGCAATTAGGGAATATAGCAGGTCCAGGATCTTCTGCCCACTGCCACCTTGTAAAATGTCTTTCCAATTACCTGTGAAATCTCACTCTTATCCATATCACAACTTCATTTTGGGGTAGCTACCCTTCAACAGCTGAAAGTTAAGGCAGTCAGACAGCAAGAGGCTGCTGAACTTGCCTAAAGTATGTACAGTAGACCCAGCCTGATACAGCTCTGTGAACATTTTGGCAAAACAATAAAACATTTTAATAGTGGCAAGCAATTAATCAAGATTGTAGCTTTTGATTTGCGGAAGCTCTGGGAATATATAACTGGACCTATAACTTTTTGTGTCATCAACAATAATTGAGTGTCGGAGAGACAGACACAAGAGCAATAGGATTCATAGAAAGCGAGAATGAAAAAAAAAAAAGGAATGAAGGTATGGACAGAAAATGGGCAGATAAATTCATAGAAGGGAGGGTAAAATGAGTTTTGTGGTTAATTGCAAGTAGCTTTTTCTAAATGTTTATTTCACATGTGTTCATTTTACAGCCAATTGCCACACATTCACAGCCCTAGCCTGAATGGTTGATGCAAGTAGTAGCAACTTCCATGCTGTCTTGTCAATGACATCAGTGTACCCTCAGCACATTAACAACCTCCCACACTCTCATTCTATTGACCGATTGGTTACATGTAACAATTTTGATATGTCAAAGGCTTACTCCTGGTGTATTCCAGTTTATTCACTTAGATGTCCATTAGATTGTTTGTTTGTTTTTTTCATGTCGTCATTGCTAGGCTTCCTGTCGGCGTGCACATTGCACTAATTATAACACAAGTAACAGTATATATTGAATTATTGATAATGTCAGTGCTAACTTGGAATGTACAGCAGGAATACTTGTCAGGACAGGTGTACACATGTGTACACTTCATAACTGTCACATACCTTCAGTTATGTATGTCATGTACATACTCAGGGAGTGTGAAAATAAACAATTAAAGTCATTATGACACATGCTCAAGAGAGAAAGAAGAGTCAGCCCCACTCCTCTTGATGTCTGACATTTACAATATAAACTATTAAAGTAGAGCAATGTGCATCACGACAAAAACATTGCATAGTACGTCCGTACACAAGCTAAATAGCAGGACATCAAAGCTGTTCTTAAGCCGCGGTCACACTACAACGAATTCAGATCGGATTCCGATCCGATTTTTGTGAGTTTTTATTAAAATCTTCTCCATTTCGGGTCGGAAAGAACCCAAAACTTGCCAACCTGTGTAATTATATGATTTTTATCGCATGACTACCAAAATTTAATTTATACGAATTATTTTGTGACGTCACATCGACAGACAGCTTTTATCGGACTACGCGTGTCCAATAAAAGTTGTTTATCAGTGTGACGTCACGAAAAAATCAGTTAACATTTTATTTTCATAGACCTCTGATGCAAATCATATATTTACACTGGTTGGCAAATTTTGGGCTCTTTCTGACCAGAGATGGAGAAGATTTTAATAAAAACTCACAAAAATCGGATCGGAATCCGATCCGAATTCGTTGTAGTGTGACCGCGGCTTTAGTGTGGGCTGGACATGTTAGAGGACCAGTTGGGTCTAAACTGGAGGGTTACCCCGTCCCTTATTAAAAATTTTTAAAAATTGGAGTTTTGAACTATGCAATTGGATGCCACATTTTGTGTATTTTTTAATGTACATTTTTTGTAAAAGTTTGATATATTTTCAGAAAGGTCCGATATATTTTGCAGACCTTTCAAACAGATGGGTTTGCATCCTTGAAAAAAATGGAAGAGGAGGGGCAGAAGAATACTTTACTGTAGCTCACCACATTTTTGACTGGGGTCCCCACCCACTTCCAGTGCAGATGTCTGAGTATCATAAATCAGTATTGGTGATTATGCTTTGATTGACATGTGCAGGTCAGTGGAATGTGAATTGTACAGTAGTGAGGCCTAAATTACACACAGTAGTGCACTCAGCAGAATAAGGTCTTGAGCAACTAAAACACATGTACAGGGGACCAAAACATTGTCTAGGAGGTGCCAAAAGACCCTTACTGAAATGCAGGGAGGGGCGATGATTAAGTGAACTAGAGGAAAATTTTGACTGTCTGGGAAGTGAAAAGTGGGCCTTTGTATCATACCGTGGAATTTCCACCAGAGACTCTTACCCCTATCTGGCTGGCAGAACTCAGAAAATTAATTAGGCCCTTATATGTCTGACTGATTTGTTTGCTTTGCAGTTTCTTCTATCTGTTCTTACTTGTACCACCTGTGAAGGGTTTTATTCAAACTTTCACAAAACCAAGCATACCGTGTCGGTACCTACAGTGTTTTAATAGAAGGTCATGGGTTATGACTGTGCAGTCAAGCCAGTCATACCTTCAGGGAGTAATTTAGTGTTCAAAGTTTACATAGCAATTTTGAGATTTCTGGGCTTCTCTAGCTGTCTCAAATTCTTCATAAACCCTACATGTACAAAATCTGATGCACAATGTTGCATTTGTGTAGCAATTTGTCCATCGTGTATAGCAAAATGCCATGCGATATGATATATCGGATAAATTATTCCCTGACCTTTCAAGAAAATAACCTTTCTTTTATTCTTATGCTAATGGGGATTCATCCTTGTACCTCACAGAATCCCATGTCAGGTGTAGATCACAGTGTTTGAGCTGTCTAAAATGTGATCCTAAAAGTTGAGTTGTTCACAGTCGTAAAACAATTTCTTACATTTTCATTGAGCAGCTGTCCGAACTTTATTAACTCAGTACACCTAACACCTGCTTCTTTTCAACAGTATCCTTTTATCACCTGTTCTAATTTAGAATATATAGCAGCTGCAGTTGTAAATTGTATGTAGTATGGCACAGCAGGGGTCATTAACCACTGGCTTACCGGCCAGATCCAGCTACCATTGGGAGAAGCTCAGCCCACAAGGATAAGTAAATTGTACAAGTGAAGGAACAAACTACAGTATGTCTACACCTCTGCTACATACTGTAATATAGTAAATGCAACATGTTTTTATTTTCACATTCGCCCTGGACTGTGCACCCTGAAAAGTTGCTGACCCCAGATATACAATATCAAATGAGCACCCAGAAAAATACTGTATTTTACAGGAAATACATGGCACCTGTGGTATTGAAAATTTTTATTCCTGCAAAACCATGATTTTGGATATAGAATTACAGGCGGTACGAAGTGAGGTAGCTGGATCACTTGTATTTTGAAAAAAGGAGGTTCTTACAGAAACTTTTGAATCATTTGTTAACTGAAATTTCAAATGATGCTACATTCATTACTCTTGTGATGAGCAAATTTGGGGGAAGGAAATGGATATTACTAGAGTTTATTGGTGAGACTGAATAGTTCAGCTTCTTGTGAGATGAATTTTCTGCTTAATGCATAACAGTTTGTTTATTGAGCTATGTAGTGAAGAATTTTAGGGAGGGTGGGTTTATCAGAGGGGGGCACTTAGTTTATGCCTCATTTCCTTTTTAAGCAGTGTTCTTTTTTCATGTTAAACATTGAGAAGATTTAAGTTTAATGTCAGGTGTCAGCTTGAAAGAAAGTGATAAATTTGAAGATAATTATAACCGTAGTGAAAGTTGCTTGTATGTCAAACAGTGATAAAACAAAAGCTTATTGATTGATTGCTTGATCGATTAGCCAGCTGTCTGACTGCAAAATGATAATTAATTAGTCTTTTCCTTACATTTAGAGAAGGAAATGTGAAGAATAGAAAGAAATAAAATATCACAGTAGTCATTGATTGATTGATCACTTAATTGATTGATCAATCCATCCATCAAACTGAGTAATTGATAAATGGATTACACAGTTAAACATGAAAATGGCTTTGGCAATGAGAGGAATTGTGTCAACTGCATTTGGAATCACAATAACCAAGTGGGCAATTAAGATGCTGTGTCTTGCATGGGATGCCTCTCTCCTTTTACTTTTTCTTTACTAAAATATGTACCTCTACTTCTCCATAACAGCTAAATTTTGTTCATTCATTCTTTCTTTCTTTCTTTTTTTTTTTTTTTTTTGAAGCTTGGTGGCATTTACTCTGGTTTTAAGTCAGTTGTAATTTTCATTTGAAATGCCCTGAAAAAGAGGGAATATATCTCAAGCAGAATTAACATTTTTTCTCCTTCAATTGGCTGCAGATGATTGTCATTGTCCCTCAGGTTCTTTTAAGAATTCGCCAGTTGAATTCTTAATTAGAAGGGAGAACAGAACTGAAGAATGTCAATCTAAAATTTTTCATCCACAGGTCGAGATCTTGAGGTTGGCAAAGAAGGAGGAACATGGCTTGGAGTCAACAAAAATGGAAAAGTGGCATTCCTACTGAATATTTTTAATGTTCAAGGGCCCAACCCCCAGGCAAAAGGAAGAGGTTTCGTATTTGCTTGCTTCAATGTTTATTTCTTTCTTGAAGAAAGGGAAATACATGATATAACAGTACAAATTGAAGATTTTCATCTCTGCTAGTGAAAGTCATTCGAAAAAAAGTGTTTTACATTTTTACTTCGTTGGTTACATTACAGAAAAATAATATCACTGATTACAGCACAATATGTTAACAGTTGAAACTTAGCCAGCTTGTAGTAATGTTCTTTTGAATAATTATCCCAGTATAAATGATTGGATTTTTTTCATATTTCTATAAGACTTCAATGTACATATACCAAACATGTCCATTGCTCAGTGGATTTGGGCAGGCTATTCTTCAGAGTCACAACTTCTGGCCAGGAATTGAGAAGCTGCATTTTCTTTGGAATTGTGACTTCCAGGGAATATTCAATACCATTGAAAATATGCACAAAAATTAAATTTTGGAGTTCCTTCACAGGTTTTAATGAAGTATTGTATTAACACAACTGGTCTTTGGTCTTTTCTTGACTTGATCAAAAAGAAAATTTTTTCTTTTCAGTTGACCCACCACATAGCTCCTACACTGCAATCTTTCAAGAGACTCCTACTTAGATCCCACTTGCTCTGACATTTTGAGCCTTCCTCCTACTTTTCCTACTTTATCCTTGAGAATCCTACATCATCCTACTTTTTCCGTCTTTATCTTGTTTTTGTTTACTTTAAAATAAAAATACATAGTAAAAATGACATTTTAAAATTACTGAAAACTCTCTGAAAAGTGCAGTCACAATTGCAGAGTATATCAGTTAACGAAAGCATGCAAAATTCCTGCTTTCTGCTCTTTTGGTTCACAAAAGCCTACTTCTTTCCTGTTTTATTTAGAATTTTGATCTTAGTTTAATCTACTTTTTCTCCTTTGTCCACTTGAAAGCCTGACATTGTCACTTCATCACCTCAGTCCTGGAGATACCTTTGGTGTAGGCTTACTGGTAGGCTTGTAATTGACAGTTTATAGCTGTTGTAGAATTGTTCCTGCATTAGTTGTGATGTCATTGTGCGAGTTGCGACTCCATCGTTGTGGCTAGGCAGGCTACAGGTATCTAATACTCAAAAAATTGGAGTCGTTTTATTATCCCATTCAAAGGCATACTCTACAGTATTAAGCTCTTTAATAGGTACGAGTTGATGAAGGTAGGAAAGTCAGAGGTATTCAGCTTTCCTATTTTTGAAACCTTAAAAAATACAGTTTTGGTGGAGTATCCCTCAATTTCAGCAGAATGCCTTGTTGAAAAAACAGGAAAGTTTTTATTTGTTGTTGTTATCATTTTCAAAAATGTAAATCAAAAACATTCTTTTCGCATGGAACCCATGGAAATTCAGAGTGATAAAAGCCCATAGCCAAAGGAGCCCTCTGGAAAAACTTTTGCCACCGTTAGATCAGAAATTACTATTGCCTAAAAGCATTTTAGTACATCCCTCACTGAAAAAATTGTCACCCCCTCCTGAAGCTATCTCGCCCACCTTCACTACCTTGTCTGACTATGGACCTGGAGTGATATAGCCAAAAACTAGGTAAATAAATTGGTGGTGTTGTGTATCACAGGGATAATAATGTTCAAGTTATTGCAAGGATGGGCTTGAAGACGTGTTCACACAGCTGGAACAAATCCGGGAATGTTATGTGAATTTCGGAATTTTGCCTGAACCCTATAGATTGGCATATACGGAAAAGTTGTTATGTCTTGTCAGAGTGAACCAGATTCTACCCATTTGCTTCCAGATATATTAAAACCTGAAGCAATAACATTACTTTCCACGAAAAAGACAAATATGATCATGCAAGCAGGCTTTTTACAAAGTTTTGAAAGATTTGTAGTTGTAAACAGTTTTTTCCACCACATAACAGAAATTTTATACAAATCTTTTAGTGAAGTTACACAAATTTATCATGAAATAATGTGAAACATTCAGTGGTTGTAGACTAACAAATTGAAAGTGATGTTTTGTATATTTTCCATCCCTCCTCCAGGGTCTCTGGTTTCAAATTTTTTAGTTGGTGATAAAAGTCCAGAGGAGTACCTACAAGAAGTGTCCAAAGATGGTGACCTGTACAACCCATTTAAGCTTACCTGTATAGATTTAAGGTGAGGCTCTCTAAACCATATATATCTGTTTTACTCCAACTTTACGTCATGTATTTCATGTGTAAACCATCCCATCTACTGAGGAATTAGTCAATGTTTCTCTGTGTAAAAATTGATCCAAAGAGGGGACCAAAAATGTTGAATTAATCCCAAAGAAAATTAGCATCCAAAGATGCATAATAGACCTAATTCCACAGTGAACAAAATGAGGATGAGTACCTACAGTATTGTGCAAGAGTGAAGTACTTTAGGATAGTGCCACCTCTGTGTCATAGAAACATTTATCGAGACCAAACCTGCAGTAGTGAAATAAAAGAGGTAAGTAGGATTTATACATTCCCTAACCACAGTTAAGTTTGGGGTTAGTTGTACCATTCTGCGTAGCACATTACTGTTTATGTACTGTGTGCTGGTGACCAGTTCATCAATCTTAGAGGGGCATACAGTGGTCTCTTGGAGGCACTGGTTGTTTTGTTAGGGGGTATTTACAGAAATTCACCACAGGAGTGTTTTGAACATTGAAATTGAAAATATTTTATCATTTTTCCAGACAGGGAAAACTCAGGAAATTTACAACAACAGCAAAAAATCAGGGAAAACTCAGGGTATCAGTTTGACTGGGGAGAAGTGTGTTTTTGCCTTTTGGGCATATACACACGTGTGCATTGTGCATATGACTGGTATTCATTAATACCTGACTAGCTGTGGTGACATTTTGTCTGTGCATACTGTATATCCTAAACATACTGTGCCAGGAGCAATCCTTTGGATGATTAGTTTATGTACATGGAAAAGCTAAGAGGAAGTAACCCCAAAGCTGCTACAGTACATTCATGTAGGTTGATCATCATTCATATTTGTAAATTCATTCATGTATTTTTTGTATTGTGCTTTGGGGGAAGGACTAAGGAGTGTGTATGTCAGTATGTAGAGGCTGCAAGTGAGTGTGTTTAGTATCCCTGCAAACAATTTGCCGTTGGACAGACATTGATTTGAGGTGTTTAATTCCATTTGCAAACCTGATATTGATGCTGAATCGATGGCACCATAGGTCAATTGGTCAGATGGCCAGTGGTGAAAATTGTTAAAAATTGGTTTTCTTGCCATTTTTTTTATCATTATGTTAGGAAAAAAAATAAAACCACATGATGTGTTAGGACTGATAAAGTAATAATGTAGTACTTTTTTTTTGCTGAGGGTGGACAAGGAACAAAATGTAGGTCAAAGGTTAAATTTTTGTAAAATCTCATATCTACCTCTTTTATTTATTTATTTATTTATTTATTTATTTATTTATAAACTTTCTTTAACCAGGGTAACCCGTTCAGTCCCAAGGGACTGTTCTTCCACGGGGCCCTGGGTAAGCAAAGAATAAAAAACGTATCTCATATTAAGTCCCTCTTTCCACATCACAAATTTGCCTATATAGCTCATGTTTATTCATGATATAAGCGCAATGTTATGATGTTAAAAACATTAAAAACTTTAAAAATAGTCACAATTCCCATAAAAACCATTCATATATTGACAACTTTGCAAAACAATTACTGTTTTTGCACTTATATCATGAATAAACATGAGCTACATAGGCAAATTTGTGATGTGGAAAGAGGGACTTATGAGATACGTTTTTTATTCTTTGCTTGTTTAACCTTCATTCCAAGAAGAAACTAGCTGGTAAGTAATTAACAGATAATTTATAAAAGATTACCAGAAGGAATGCAGTCCCTTTGCGACACTCCACATCACAATTTCTGCATACTGTAGGACATGAAATTCTCAAAAATGGTCAAACTTTGAAAATGTATATCTTGAAAACAGTAAAACGTATTCCAATTAAACTGATGGATTTTTCATCTGGGGATTGTTGTCAGGCGCGGATCCAGACATTTCGAAAGGGGGGGGGGCTGAAAGCCCCTTAAATATTCTCCTAGATTAACATTATGCTACTTTTCGCGTATTTGTTATTGTTAATGTTGCGAAAAAGGGGGGGCTGAGCCCGAGGAACCCCCCCCCTTGGATCCGCGCCTGGTTATTATTTTGAGTTAAACAGCTGTTTTGGTTACATGCCAACAGACATTTAAACTGTACTCTAATTTGTAATATCATTGATGCAAGCTTTAATGTCAATAACTCAAATCCATTCAGCCAGGGAAACACTTAAGGAAAAGCAGTATTCAGTGGACTTTGAAAACATTCCTTTTGCAGACAGTTTCATGTATAAAACAATAGACTGAAAAATAAAGAAAACAATGCATTGCTCATCAATGGGAGGAGATGACATCAGTCCTGCTTGCATCAAGTTAGCCTTGAGTAACAAAAGTTTTTATTTTGTGTGCTTCAATCATGCATGATAACCACTTTCAGGGATTTAATAAAAATTTGAAATATGTTTATTTATCTTATACATTTCAAGGCTTAAATTTAAACCTTTCCGTTAAAACAGAAAAGCTAACGTTAATCTTATAGTCAAATATTGATAGCACTGTGTAACTTTTTGACTTTCATTTACAGCAAAAATGGTGAAGCAGGCTATTATTCAAATAAAATCACTGAAACACCTTGCAGATTGGAGGCAGGTAAGTTCATAAGAACAGCTTAATGGAGACTGTAACAAAAGTGGTATATTGTTTGCTTGTTTTGTTTGTTTATTTATTTCACTTCCCTGTACACAACTATTTAATTATATGTATAAACATAAACAGCCATTCAAGAGCAGTATAAATGCAAAGCACATTACAGTACACAATATGATGCAACGTACAGCGAGCATGGAAAGTCTGAAAAGCAGTGCGCTTAATTAAAGGAAATTGCAGCCACTCTAGTATGAATTAGTGTATGTCAGTATCCTAATTAATGAATGGCTCATTTTAGTCATGTGACAATATTTTTGTCACTGATTTGAATTCATGTAGGAAACTCTTTAATCCAGGAATGAATTGCATTTGGCAGACTATTAGTGGTGAATAAACTGTCGAGACACCAAATTTGGCAAAATAACGGATGAGGTGAAGCCGAGTCTGTTATTTGCAAATTTGGAGTTGAGACGTTTTAGGAGACAATAATAGTCTGACAAATGTGGTTTATTCCTGTTCTACTACCGAAAATGTGTGAAAAACTTCATTTTTATCAGTGTTTACATTTACTGACCATATGTTGTGGAATAACAGGTCAGTGTTTAACCAATCATACTGCAGGATCTCAATAATGGATGGCTAGAGGTGGTAGAATTACCTTAAACTTTACATATTTACATCTGGAATATCATAAAAGACACTTGAAGTAAGTGGAGATTTATGAAATTTAGCTGATGTTTCAAGATGAATTTAGGGCGACTACTTACTGTACTCCCTTTAAGTACCTATGAATGCAGACAGTGCCTTCTTCATTCGAAGACAGTGTCTAATAGTGCTAATAATTGTAATCCATTAATCACCATTATTCGCGATTTACTGTTCGAAAGTCCAGTTAGTCATGCTCAAAACCTAAGTCGTAGTTACTTGACTTCAAGCACTACACATAATCTGCTGTTTGAATATAACTTGACCTATCCAAAATATTGCTAAAGCAGTTTGTCAACAAATATTACATACTGTAAGCACAGTGATGATTTTCTCTCAATGCTGCACTACTCTACAAACGTTATCTATCAATTGATCTTGTGCCAGAAATTGGAAAGATTTGTTTTGACTGTATTTTTGCATTGTACAAAATGGCAGAGATGACATCATAACTGTAACAGATTAATCGTTGTTAATCATGAGAGAGATGCTCAAGTAGTCGACTACAGAACAAAATGTCAACTATCAGCTTTAGTGTATAAGTTTTTGCTCTCTGCAGTTTCTTCTGAAGTGACAAAACCATTTTGTCATAGTTCTAGCTTTTTCTGTTAAAATTTTCTGATTAAGAAGTATCAAAATTTTCTATCCCATCTCTTCATATCTAACATTATCCTTCATTCACATCCATCCTGAGTCTGCAAGAATGACTTCTTATTAGGTAAGGTATTAAATTATTGGAATGGAAATTGCATAGAAATTAACTTTTGGTTGGTAGAATTCATTGAGTAGGATCCATAGAGCAGGTGTTTTCAGCTTGGGATATTCATACACCTAGCTAGGGTGTGCCATCATGGTATCTTGTATTGTGGTACAGGAAACATCCTTACTGAATGTGCAGTGTTTTGTTTGAAAAGGAGTTAGGAGTGCACTGCATGAGATCCAGGTCTGTAGCTAGGTAAGGTACAGAAATGGGAGAAATATTTTCTGGGGGGGTGATATATATTGAAATGTATGAAAGCAGTGGTAATATATGATTTCCTGAGGGGGCAAAAACTTTTAAAGGGGTTTTCCCCACCCTCACCCTGCCCCTCTGGCTAAGCTTGATGTGATCAGCAATACAAGGTATTGTTTGTTGCACTGGTAGCTGATGTACTGCATCCTACATACACTGCACTATAGAAGTAGAGTTATGTAATCCTCACATGACAAAGTTGTAAACACAGTTAATATTGTGGCACAGCTGTGTTATATTTGTGAAAAATAAATTTCTCTGCTCTGGGGTATACATGGTTGACCATGTATACTCCAGATGTATCCTGATAAGAAAAGGTTGAATTCATCTTCCACAATGGCTACCAGGTCGGGGTTAGGAAGACTGTTATCCAGCTTAATGTCAAAGGGCTAGACAAATCCTGCTTACAAGACAATGCCAATGTGCAAACTTTTTTAATATTTGCAGGATTTCATGGCTGTTCCAATTCTGGCTTGAAAAAGCCATGGCCAAAGGCATCTTATGTGAAATCACATCTTGAAGAACTGGTGACTTCATATTCAACAGCAGAAGAAGACAAGCTGATTGAGAAACTCTTTGAGGTTTTCAGCAATGATTCAAGGTGAACATGCATTGTTTTAGTGATCTGTTTTAAAAATTAGGTTATAGGCACCATAACAACTTAGCCAAGCTGCAGCCTGTTTTGACATGGTTCCTTGGAAGCCAATTGTTTTGGAAAACGGAGTGAAGAGGTACAGAGGTGGCATGATGGACTGTGCCCTGTACTTTTTGAGCAAATCCTTGTACAGGAATTTTTCTACAGGAGGGGGTAGGGGAGGTGAAGGGGGTAAGGAGAGGTGAGGGGTGAAGACTGGAGTGTCAGAAACTCAAAATGTGGACAAATTTTCAGTTTTGAACCAAAAAAGGAATTACACTTTTGATAGAAAATTTATTGTAAATCTGGACCTGAAGATGTCCATGTGTGTGTGTGTGTGTGTGTGAACTTGTCTTCCTATCAGACTGAGGACCTGAACAATAGATTTGAGGTCCTCTGAAGGAATTTCAATAGATTTGTCAAGTCCTCGAAAGTTTGAACAATAGAGAGTCTATTGTCAAGGTTAGGGTTAAGGAAGTAAACACAAAGGAAATAACAATGAGGTCCTCGGATTGTATGTAAAATCGACTTGTATGTGTGTGTGTGTGTGTGTGAGTGTTTATGTTGGGGGGGGGGGGGCATTTACCTGATGGGTGCAGGCCTCATGATGACTTCTGTCAAATGATGGAGTTAGTATCAGTGATAACATAAAAGTTTTGGCTTGTACTGTACTTGTATACTCATTTGGAAAAAATTTCAGTGTACTGTACTTATTGTTCGCTTATAAGATTGCATTTGAATCTGTTGCTTTCTTGCTTGTTGCTCAGTACAAGAGATTGGAGCAGGGTGATGAGAGAGTGTTTAACAGTAAGCATTGAAATGGCAGACTGGTTGTATGTCCCCTAGGGGCTTGAGGTGGATCTTTGGAATAAACAGATTGTTCGTGACTGATTTATTTATAGCCCCAGAGCATTCTGCAGAATGGATACGTCATCAAGCCTCATTTATGCTATAATAAATTTAAGAAACATGCTCAGACATGATGAATGAGGGTTTTTATACCTGGTCAGTACTGAAAATTATGAAATATGAGCTTCTGTTTCAGGAAATTTATTTTTGAGTTTTAGAAACACTGGTATGTGTGGCCTTCTCAAAGTTAGTCCATGTACACTCCATACTGAAAAGATGGACCCGATTGTGTTGAGATAGATAAAATGTCATTTAAGGTGAAAAGAGGTCAAAGTGGGAAAACCTTAGAAACTCAGATATCTAGAAACAGAAATGTGAATGACACTTGTCATACTAAGTCTTTGAATGCTGAAGGTCCATTTTCCTGGTCATCTGAATGTGGGTGGAAGGAGGGGGTCTTTTCCATCCCAACGTTATCCATGTAGAATTGGTAACATTTAAGTAACCTTTCATGTGAACACAGTCTTGGGGGTAGGGCTGTGTGAATGCATGAAGTGCTCAACATGTACTTCCAAACTGTCCCACTGCAGGGCCGGATCCAGGAATATGAGAAAGTGGGGCGTAACCATTGTCAAAAGAAGTTTGTGCTTTTGTGGGTTCTTTACTCATCCGTGCACACATTGTGGTAGGAAATTCTCTGCATGTTATGTATCCTGTTAGGACTTCTCCTGATCATACCTTTTTCATGGGCTTGGAGATGTAAAATTCTGTTTACAGAAATCATTGCTTTGCTGAATGCATACCCCCTTATGCCCTCCGGCCCTGCCGCTGTGTCCCAGTTTCATGAACAAGGTTACAACATTGAACTCAATTTGCCTTGGTTAGTAAGAGAAGCTGATATAAATTTGTGAAGGTTACATTTTCACGATGCCTGAACTACTGTAGTTATTTTTCAAGCCATGACATTTATATCTGTTATGTTTAACTTACCAGTCATCCTGAACTAGTTCACTGTCAAATGTTGAGATTAATTATGTCCTTAGAGTCAACATTTTAGACAGACTCGGTTGTCAGGTGAATTTTTTTTTTTTTTTAAAAAAGAATGATGATTTATTCAGCCTGTAAAAATTGAAGAATAAATTTATTCAACCAGTCTTTCAGTATCTGCAGGCTATTCAATTCAAATCTTGAATAACATGTTGGATTGTCTTAATGAAATGTGGTGAGACGGTATTGATGTGATGTTGATATACGCGCATGCCAGGAGAAGTATTGAACAAGTTTTTTCAAAACCACATCGTACGTCTCTGTAATTCCATGGGCATGGAAGGCTCCAAGATGCCTTGTTCCCCGGTGTTTGTATATAAGATGCCTAAAAAACTCATTGTTAAATGACTGCTAGTATTATCAGTATCCTCAGAAAGCTAGACTGTGGGCACTTGCCCTCATAATGGCTAGTTTTGGAATGTGTTGTGAACTGTTTTTTTTTGGCCGGGGGGGGGGGGGGTAACAACTTTATTTACAAATCTTACAAGATGAAACCATTGGTGAGTAACTCCATAGGTTTGATATTTCTTCAGAAAGTCAATTGGTGAAGAAATTCCTTTCAACTATCTTGTAGATTTCATTCTTTGGGAAATAATTTCCCCTCCAAGTATTACATGTAGCAGAGGGCTGCTACTGGAGAGGGGGTGCACATAAATGGTGAAAGTATGACTGTTGTGTCTTATGAAAGAAGGATGCAAACAGAAAAGTGTCCACCTGCCTTCTCCTTCATTCTTGTAAACTCCGTGATGTGTTTTTGCCATATTTTAATCTGAAGCTTCAAAGAATTTTGGTTTTACTTTATTTGATTTTTGAAAGTAAAATGAAAATGTTGCCTTCAGGAGAGACCATCAGTGAGTTCAAAGGGCACTTGCAAATTACTTTCCGTGCATTTTGAAACTTAAATAAGTCTTGAAAGTACAATGTGCATAATAGATAATGTAATTTGTCAATGCAATACACACTTCATAAAAGGTTGTGTTCAAGAGAAAGTGCCAAAAGGGCTTTGAATGCCAAAAGAGCCCTAAATGAATGGGGCAGGTGTTGTACCGACTGTCACCTCCCCACCCCCTCTCCAGTAAAAAGAAAATAGATTCCATAATGAAGCATTGTCATGACAAAATTCATGCTATGATTATTTACCACTTAGGGAAAATTCGGGGGCAAACAACTTCTGGCAGCTTTGTGAAACCTCTTCAGATACTACTAGGGGCATCATGCAAAAATAAAATTTTGGGGGGTGTGAGAAGTGGTGACTTGGTGAAGGTATAAGATGCATTGTGCCAAAAAATATTTTTGGAGGGGGAAGGTGGAAAAAAAGGATAACCTAGCTATTAGCACAAAGTGCTATATTTTCCAAAATCAGTAAACTTCTCATTTTAATTTTACATGTGAAGGGTTTTCAAACGCATTTTCAGCAAACTTACTTAAGACACCCTTGACAAACTTTGGGAGAGAGGCCTGACCCCATGGGCCCCAATGGGCACGATGCCTCTACCCCTTTGAGTAAATCTTTGTTTGTTATTATGACACCCACTTAGACATTGCAAGCAATTTCAAAGATTCATTTGGAAGCCCACATTAATCAGCCCAAAGATCCACTTAGACTGTGTAACATAGAGACTATGCATATTAAAGTACAGTGACATTATATTTACCAGAGGCTGATTTGATAAGTTTATTCATTTATTCTTATTTGCCTTTTATTTCGGAGTATTTTGTTTTCATAAACAAATGCTACATATTTGTCTTTATATGGAAATGTGAGGCTTTTTTCATCTGCTCAAACACCTGTTTCAAGTTTTTTTATTTTTTGCTCCCATGTTTTAATACCATTTGCTTCCATTACAAACTCTAGCTGAAGGGGAAAAACTGTGCCATTTTGTATTGAGAATGTGAGGTTTGTATTAATGAGATGCACTGAACCTTATCGTGAAATTTTCGGAAAGTACTGTGGTGAGGCAAGCTGTTTTTGGAGACCAAAATTGTTTTATGTTCTACAGGTGATAGGAACACTTATGGATACATTCTATACAGTCACAAACATGGTTTTATTAATTTGAGATAAAAATAGGCATTTTTGTCATAAATGCAATTTGAAGAGTTATTAAAGAGATAAACATACCCATTGAACAAAATGGTAACTTCACAATTTTTATGCATAAAGTAGTTTGTTTAGCAGGTGTGATTTTTATCAATCAATGCTGCCAAAGGAGAAGTTTTTTTTTGTTTAAAATATTCACTGTTGTAAAGCTTGCAGTGTTACATACATTCATTTGCATATAAGTTTGCAAATGAAGATAGGTTTATCAACAGAATAGCATAGGATTGCTTTTGCATGTATAGTTTTCTTATTTTGGTACCGTTTGCCCATTCTTGCATAACTCTGCTGCAGTTTCAACGCTTTTGTCAATTTCTGGTGGTTTATAAAAGTGGTAAAATGCTCCTCAAAAAAAAAAAAAAAAAGAAAAATAATTTGTGCTGTGTTGCTAGGAAGGAAATCATTTACCCTGTCCAAATAACAACATAAGACATTTGTGCAAGTTACAGACCTCTTTTTGCCATATGCTGTTCCATATGTAGGAATTTTCAAGAGTTTATACACATTTCAGTTGTAAATAACTTGTCACTGAATAGGCAGAAAGAATGTTCTCAGTTTTACCCAATCCCAATGAATCCTATTGAATGTCAGTGTAAAGATGTAACCTTTTATTGTATTCAAGATGAGGATGTGCTGACTTCCCAGAATGCATCCCTGTATTGCATCTCATATTTGCTGTAGTGTGCCTACAGCTAAGGTCAAAAGGTCACATTCAGTGACCCACTTGTTATCCAAGAGTGCAGGTAAACACCAGGTATTAATGCATGCATGTATTGCACCCTTTACACATTACATTAAGTACTCAAGATGTAATAAATATTTCTTTCTCATTAAGTAGGCAGGGGTGTAGCTACTGTAGGATGAAATTTGGGGGGGGGGGGCCTAGGTATCATATGTGGGGTCACGGCATTGATCACCGTCCTGGGGAGGGGTTTAAGGGGATGGTGTCCCCCTCCTCTTTGAGAATGGTGAGGTGTCTTTGGATGCAATCTGGTGCTACATTTTTCACCATTTTAACTGAATTAATGTTCAAAAATTATTCGTTGATTTCCTACATGCACAAAATGTTTTTTTACACGTTTAGTTTTTCTTAATTCTCAAACATTTATTAGGACATAAATATCTGGGGATCCTAGGCCCTCCCCCTGTAGCTATGCACCTGTGAGTAGGCCATTTTAGTGCATGCTTGATTTTGTTCTTCCCCCAGCATTTGGTTGCCTAGCAACAACTTGCTATAAACCCAAGTTGCTGTGAAAACTCCCTATGTAAGCAGGTCAGATAGCAGCACAAGGACAAGGATGTGTAGCAGTTTTTTTTTCTTCTTGTTCTTTTTCTTTATATGTAACACCAAGATTTTCAATTTTAAAGAAAACTAAAATATAGAAAACTTCTCTTCAAAATTTGAACATTCGATTGGATGAATGGATCCTGTATTGTTGTGAGGTTTCATTCAGAGTCAAAATTTTCATTAAGCAAGGAAGAATTACCAGTCCTAAATACTTGTAGATTTTCAGCAAATGACAGGGCAGAGATATTGTAACTAAATTCAGGGATTCTATAGCCTGGAAAAGTCATGAAAAGTCGTGAAATTGTAGTACACTTTCCAGGCCAGAAGTTGTGGAATTTTGTGAAGACTGCACCATCTTTTCTGTTCCAACATATTCTGGAGTTCCATACCTAAGGGAATGGATATAAAACTACCCTGACCTTGGAAACAGTGAGCAGAGTTGTTAACTAGATGTAATGCTGGAAATGAAATGACAAAAAAGAAAAAAAGAAAAATGACTTGCAACAGTGTTAAGATGGCTAGCAGTATACATGATCTTGTTTTTGTACTACACATGTCAAGATGCATTTTGTATAAAAGAATTTTTCCTTTTTCACATTTTTAGAATTGATGGCCATGAATTTGACCTTCCTGCAAATATTACACTGGAAACTTCTGCAGAGGTTTTTCAAGAAGTGCTCCCTCATCTCATCATGGTGAAGACGCCATTTTATGGTACAAGGTAATGAATTTAGACTCTTATCTTAAGTCAGATGTTACATTACCAGTCATCTGCCCTGGAAAATTCCAGGTGTGTTACCAATGAGGGGGCACCATTAGATTAAAGTTCAGCTTGTCTGCTAGTCAAAGGGTCTACTAAATGTAGCCTTTGTGGAACAGCAATTTACAAAGTAGATGTTCATCTAGCGAATCTTGGGTATAGCCAGCATTCCCTGTAGTAAGTAACATGCTCAAGAAATGTAGTATGCTAAAATTTGCACATCCTGTTCCTATGGTCTTATAATTTGTGTTTATATGAAATTAAAGTGTGCAGGTAATCTTGTATTTCTGGCAAATTTTATCTCAGGCCTGTCATGGTGTATAGCAACATTCAAAAGTCTGAATAGACAAAGTTTGGTTGTGATGGTGCGATTCCCTTTCAAGGGCAATTTTCCAGATGGTTAGGAAAATCAGTGGCGCGACTCTGCTTATTTCCCTGACTTTTGGAAAACAGAAGAGGCATTATGCTTATTTTCCTCTCCGTGAAGAATTCCTTTATTCAGCAGAAAAGTGTACGCCTGCACTGAGTAGTCTACACCTTGAATAAAAAAAGGCCTATTTTGAGATGATTCCATTTATCAGAAAGCAGAAACGGTGATTGAGAATAAAGAAAAAGTTTCTTTTGAAATGTTTTTCATGGAGGGGATAATTCTTTATAGCAGTTATCAGACTTGTTAAACGGATTTGCCAGTGACAAAAATCAATGACTTCAAAAAATGCAGAAAATTTTTCTCTTTAAGGAGGTGAAAACTGCATCTCAATAGCTTGTAGCATTTGGAAGACACTAATTTTCAAAGAAATGCAATTTTCCACAAGATAAAGTGCATTATGGGAAATCTGTGATGTCAGCGCATCACGTTACTTTGACAAAGCATTGAATTTCTTTATGGTATTTACGCTGTTGTAGGGAATACTTAGCAATTTTGTTTGTTATGTCATACGTATGTTGTAGATTTATGCTAAACCTAGATGGAAAGATATTCAAACATTCCAACAGTACCAAATTTCAAGGACAACAGGACATTCAATTAAAAAGGAAAACAAAAGAAATCTGAGGCAATGTGCCCACTTTACATAACATTCTGTGACCTTGATGAGAACTAGAGGTATTTTTTGCCAAAAATAAGTAGTCTTGAATATTAGATATCTCGAGTTAGGAAAAGAGTATTGCTACAGGGTTTAGAGGGTATGAACTGAAATTTTTTTCTCTTTCACATGGGACCGTTGTGAAAAGCCACTGGAAAATGCCTTTAACATATGCAGATCTTTCCCATCAAACTCCATTGTGTGCATTTATTTACGTCATACCCATGCTAGGGAGCCACCAGTGCTGTCTATAGTTGGGAAAATTGTCACATCATATGAAGTACTTGACCCAGTCATCATAACAATTGAATGTGTACCTGAAATCTAGAAGGACAAGAATGTATTTCATATGCTTGAAAATCAATCTCCTTCGTCTAACTCCCATTTTCATAGTTTATTCTACTGCGAAGATCTAAAACGTTGAAATTTACTCACTAAATTTGAAACAAGCATTTGCACAGTTATTTGTTAAGTCCCCCATATGCACCTGCCTTTGTTTCCTTTTGAAATTAAAATGCTGATATGACCTTTGGAAAATTTTCGGTTTTTTATCACATTTTGACACAAGAAGTAATGGCGTACGGAAAAGCCAAGACAGAAAAATCAAACAAAAAAACAAAGACTGTAATCTGAGCAGAACAAAAGTGGGATCACAAATTATTGCAAAATGTACCATTTTCAATTTGAGACCCAAAAAAATTCAATATTTTTTATCTGAGAATACAAATGTACTGTGGAGGTGGGAGTTGGACCATTGTAATGTTTTTTATGTTTATTTAATGAATGCATGAGAGGCATGGGATGTCTTTACAAATTTAACATTCCCCTAAGCCTATCTATTTTAAAGTTGAAAGAATAGGTTAAGAAAAGAAGAAAGCATCACTCATCTTTGTGAGGAGATGACATTACGCAAGCTTGCTTCAAGTTCACATCAGGTCACAAATTTAGTAATTTTCGTGTTAATATCTCAAGAACCACACACTGGAATTGTATGAAATTTTCACCAGAATTCTCCTATTTAGTTCCCCTTTCTCACAGGCCCGTGTCCAAGGGGGTTCGTCCGAACCTCCCAGCACGACTTGGAGTTCCGCCCCGGACATTATGAGTTCCGCCCAAAGGCCCAAAAAAAAGGTCCTTACTTTGTCGGGGACACAAAATAGGCCTCTAAAAGGGTCAAAAGCAAAAAAAAAAGGTCTTCAGTTTTTGGACATACCAAGTACCAGCTGAGAAGGGCAATATACTGCGCGGAAAATTTTTTGTTCTGCTTAGTGTAAAATCGAACCTCCCCACTGAAAAAGCTGCATACGGGCCTGTCTCATATCAAAAAGAGGAAAAATTTTGACTGATCACTTCTTTTGATGATCGCATTGGTTTGTCAGTGGAAGCTTACGTCTAATGGAAAATGGACATTATCCCTACAGGCTGCAAATACATTTTCTTTTGACATCAGAGGTGCAGTCCAAAGGAGAAACCTTTTCATCTTCAGTCCTGCAAAGCCCCTAGCAATATTCCAAGTTAACACTTAAAATGCAGAATATTTCTTCTGAAGATAACTTTGTGTCTATCAACCCATCTTCAGTTTTCTTCTGGATTACATCGAGTGGTGTGAAGTGGGCAATTTACATCATTCTGTGAGAGTGACTTGCTTCTTTGCCCATGAATTTTAACAGCCCTGGAATGATCAAGTAGTATTTCTCAAGCCTTGTGCATAAAAATTTGCAAAACTAAGGGATAGAATTTACAGATCTTTTGGATGTTTCATTCATTGTTGTTGTATTATGGAAAGACAGAAAATTTGTTTGTGTGAGGGTACAAATTTTAAATGTTTTCAGAGGGGCTGTTTTAAATATTTAGAAAAATCATTGCTTATGGTTAACAGGGCTTCCTTTGGGTCTGAAGACAGTATATTTTGGTTTACATGGCAATTCTTCATGAAGGGATGATGACTGTTTTCAAAATGGTTGATATATTTTTGCCCTCCTCAATGTCTTTCCCGAAGCAATTTTGCTGCCATGATGGCAAATCCCCTTGCACCAACATGTACAGTATTTTTCACACTGACTTTATACTAATATACAATCAGACTACCTGGATGACATGCTGCAGTATGTTGCCAATCATGTACTATATTTCTAAGAAAACCTAATATTTTTGGTGTAATATCTTCCCAAGGACCCTTGCCTTTCAAAGGCAATACCACTGGCCACAGAATTTACATTAATGGTGATCTTATGGAAGTTGCATTTTCATTTCATTTATTTGTTTCTTCGTAACGAACAATAACAATATTTACGAGTAAAGTGACAAGTTATAAGTTGCAAGAAATATATAATAGAAAAATGGAAAAAAGTTGACATAAACCCTTAAACAATATACAGTGAACATAACATGCTATCAGGAGAGTTGAAGGTGTCACTATTTAAAGACATTAACAGGGGCTTAACAATAGTAACAAAATGACTTGTCAGTGAAAGTTAATGCCTGAAACAGGTTACATTATTTTCAAGAACATTTTGTCTTTTGGATGTTGCGTCTTTTCCCAAACACTTCCCTGGTAATACACACCTTGGCTTGCAAGGTAGCAATATTGATGAAGGAAATTTTTTTATATCTAGTTACTTTCCAATTTATACAAAGCTGTTGCTTCTAAAATGAAACTTGAATGGTACATATTTTTCATGTTTCTCATATTCCAACCCCCTCCCCCCACCCTTCTCCTTCAATTTCTGGTCACATCTTGAACAAATAACAAGATGATCTATACCATACATTGATAAAACATTTGAAACATATTAAGCATCAATAGCTTTTGTCGTTTCAGGTAGAAATTTTGCCCCAAAGTGGACAAATACCCTGCAGTTGCTTGTTGTAGCCACAGGCATTCAGAGCATTATATATACATATATACACTATATATATATCAACAAGGTAGGACACCTAACCGAGGCAGCGCAGTAGTTGGGATTACCCGAGTTGTGATTCACAGCAACTGACATGCGTTGTGATTGGCTAATGACGAAGCCTACATCTGCAAAGCAAACTTGCCTTCTGCTATGCCTTATCTTGCATTGGGCCTATGCATTTTGTGAGAGAGACCGCATGGATAGCTATGCAGGTAATCACAACTGCTGCGCTGCCTCCGTACGAAGCTGTCCTTCCTTGTTAATATATATATATATATATTTTGCTAATTTG
Source organism: Holothuria leucospilota (assembly GCA_029531755.1). Classification (NCBI taxonomy): domain Eukaryota; kingdom Metazoa; phylum Echinodermata; class Holothuroidea; order Aspidochirotida; family Holothuriidae; genus Holothuria; species Holothuria leucospilota. The sequence goes on from CM055964.1 coordinate 54,029,989, forward strand.
GGATTTAGGCGAAAAACCGTATGAAAAAACGCGACTGTTGGGAGAACTCGACTCTTAGGCGAAAAAATCGTTTCGCCTTAACGTTTTACACACTGTTTTATATAGGAATGCGCAACTCTATACGCAAGTCCGATTTACCACATAAAGTTTATGCAATTACTTAGCTGCACACCAACTTACGTGCATGTATCCGTTAACACTAAGGACTTACGGGCCATTGAAATAACGTGCATATATATCTCAGAACCAAAAGGGGAAATATAATCTTATGTATTTTATTGTTTTTTCTTCGCCGGTTGTATTGGCGGTATACCGATTTCGCCTAACAGGTCGAATTAGCGTTTTATATATATATATATATATATATATATATATGTATATATGTATATATATACATATAACTCACATTGCAAGGAATTTTGATTGGCATTAAAAGCAGTGCACTGGTAGAAACTCCTTACCCTGGTATAAATATGTAAATTTTCCTTTATCCACTTATCTATCTATCATATTTACGAGTCTACTGAACTGGGACTTTTGTAAAAAGTACTGTTATCATTTCACATTCTCTTACTCATGTCTCTTTTTTATTAGTAAGACTTATATGACAGAACATTCAGCAAAAGACTTCCGTCTTTTACTTTATGAGCATGAGGCTAGGATTCAATAGGAGGATTTAGCCATCTGGCGACATAAGACGTCTATATATTTCACCCGAGAAAACGGCCTTTTCTCGGGGAATTTTGGCTAAACGACCCTATTGAATTCTAGCGGCATGGAGTATCAATGACACTAACTTTTGTGGCCATGAAATACCTCTTTTTCCTGAATTTTTTACCTGAAACATTTTACCTTACGATACTTTGATGAGGTTATGCTAAATTGAAAATACTTAGCATTCACTGATATTAAGAAAGGCTTTACAATTGCAACTGACTTCTATTCAAAACCGAGGTGATCGCAAATCGCTTAACATGTTCCAAGAGGAGATACTACTGGGTGAAGTGCCTGTGGGTTCCAAGAGGAGATACTGGGTAAGGTATCTGTGGGTTCCAAGAGGAGATACTGGGTAAAGTGCCTGTGTGTTCTAAGAGGAGATACGTACTGGGTAAGGTGCCTGTGACATAAGTATATCTTTTCCTCCCTATGGTTTGTGACAAGTAGGAATCTTTCTACACCCTGTGGAAAAGGTTCATATGAATCTCTTGAGTTACTGAGTTTTTCTTTCTGTATATTTTGTGATCTTTCACTGTGCAAGAACGGAAAAACCCCTTAAACTAAACTTTTTGTTTCATCATGTGAACTTTGCATCAGTTCATTTGCATTGGTCTCAGGTGGTCTGATGCAAAAGCTTCGTCATTTTAGGTGGTTTTGCTTATCCCAAACTAATTTTGGTTTGGTCTCGGTTAGTCTGAGTATGAATCATCAGCGATCTAGGAAGGTCTCGATCTTGTCCAACCATTGGGTGGACCAGACATCAAAAACCCAGACCAAAGCACATGTTTATCCTGTGCAAGTGGCATACCCCAAAAATCAAGGGAGAGCAGGGGGCTCCACTATTTTATGGGAGGCTTGAAATATATGGCAGGGTGTATATTTTAACACTCAGGTTTTCCAGTGGGGGAGCCAGGGTGAGACTTGTGAGAGGATTGCATGACCACATCCCCCCCCTCCCCTAGCTATGACCAAGTCCCCCCCCCCTTCTCCTAGCTACGCCACTGATCATGTCAAGAACATAGCAAAGTGAATTACCATTGGAGCAAATAATGAGCTGTCTGGAGACTTTGGCCAACTTTGCTCACCCAATACCTCAGCACTTTCCATTTCTTCCAAGTTCCTTTCATCAAACATCTCAGAAATGTAATTCATCCAGTTTTACAGTTAAGGAGAATGGGCATATAGTAAGGCTTCATGATACAATGGCTCATTCAAGGTCAACCAGTCTAGTAAAATGATTGAAAAGGAGCCACTTGTCCCCCTAGCACCCTCTCCCCTCTCCTTGTGCCCCTTTCTCCTTTCCCCAAGTGAACACTGTAGTCCAACAATGAACATACCTGTTCTTAAACTAATAATCCTTATGGTGATTAAACTTTTGCAACATTGTACCATCCATGGGCATGGATCATGGGGGGATGCATCCCCCTCACTTTTTTGGAAGGGGGAACATCTCCAATAAGTGCCCCCACCCCCCACACATACACACACTTTTTCAATTATATAGCATAGATTATGAATTGACACTACATTTTAAAAGCTAAATTGCACCCAAATATGGCAACATTTGCCATAGAGACACCTTCCAAATTCCATTTTTTCTAAGGGGAGGGAGACCCTCCCCTTAGACCCCTCCCCCAGGACGGTGATTTGAAAATGGTGAAAAGTCCCCCCCCCCCCCACACACACACACCTTTGGAGATGGATCCACGCCCTTGGTATCCTCTACGAGCTACGTGCGATAATTGACAATTTACAGCCCGTATTGCACGTTGCCTGTGTAATAGTTCATTTGAAACTATTGTACACGATTCCTCAACTTCTGTTGACTGCACGTTACGCTCACAATTCATCTTTACAGATGCTTTGTAATTCTATCTATATCTAGAACAAAAGGAAATCTCTTCAACTGATCTATTGTTTCTATACAAAAAGGTACGCATGTAACGATTTGTCAAACAGCCGACATAAGAATGTTTCATGGTAAAAAAAGTAAATAAGTTAACAAAGTAAAACAAAAAAGTTTTCAAACTTTTTGTTATGTATGTTGCTTTTCTCGCTGTACTCTCTCTTCTTCAAACTTCTCAAAGACAAGTTTGCCTTCATCTGACTGATGTCTTTGCAGTAAAACTCATGGCAGATTAGCTGTGGTTCTTTGCTTCCACAAATATTTTAATGACAAACATAGATATCACTGGCTTATGTACATATTTTACAGTCATTATGCCAATATAGTAAGGCCAACTCCAGCATTCTTAGGTGCGACAGTAACATTTATAAATTTTTGATAGATTGAAAGATTTTGTTATTAAAAAACGCTACTAAGAGAGTAAAGCTGTAAAGATGATTTCCTTTTCAGGGAAGAGTAACCCAGGAAACAGTTTTTCATTGCCACCGTAAATGATAGAGCCTTTTCCAAATAGCAGTTACAAAGCATTATGGGATAGAGTTTTGGTGCACGTCGTTTTTTCCACAGTTAATTTCGTAGACAAAACGACGTATACCAAAAGTCTATCCCATAATCCTTTGTAATTGCTTTTTGAAAAGGGGTCTGTTGCTGTTACAGGTACTGTTTCCTTACCTGACTGATGTCGTTTAGTATGCAGAGAAATTACAGCAAATTTACCGTGATTTCTCGTTTTTACATGTATTTTGAATGGTACACATGTATACATTGGCCTATTTACAGATCTTACAGTTACGTAATATTTTACAATGCACAGCCAACGGTACGCTAAAAGGATTTTTCCTCCCATCATGCAACACTTCGGTATTACATGAGATGCATTCAATCGACCAGATTATTTTAAACTATACATAATTCGTCATATCTTTCCTATTGTACAGCATTCTTAAGTGTCAAGAAGAATCAACAGTAAACTTTTAGTACGACGATCACATACCTAGGCTACATTTTGCATACGTTAAAGGCTCTATCACACCTGGCGCGACGCGGTACGATACGATATAAAAGTTGAGAACAATGTGATAACTTAGACCCTAACACACTAGTCGCGATACGACGGGATTAAACTGAGTTATAATAGTAAGTAGAAAGGCTTTCACGACGGGAATCCATACTTAGTAAGATGATTTGAACGAGTACGCCGTCGAAGATCTTGAAATAGTCAAGCTTTCGTCAGAAGTGGCTTTGACTTCTTCAGGACTGAGTTGAAATAATTTCAACTTTCACCTACTAGTCGCCGAGCGATATTTTGTGTGACTAATGATGAGGTAAAATTGCTGTTTTGTTAGATCATCATGCGGTCATTGGAATATAGCCGAAAGAGGAAGAAAATGTCGCCTGTATTGTGAAAGCGCGGGCGACATTTTTATCGTGTAGTATCGTATCGTATCGCGTATAGTGTGAAACGGGCATAACAAATATCGTAATTTAGAAACACCAACATCAGAAGTGTGCTGTGTGGATAATTCTCGGCCAAGGATCATCCGCAAAACAATTTTTTCATTGCCGTCTGAAATCGCATCCCCATTGCTGCGTAAAGAAAAGGGTTAATGGCCGAATTTGTGTACAAAACAATGAAATGTGCGTGCTGCACTACATTTCTGGCGTCATACAGGGGAAGTTCTCGAAAGGCTTTTATCAAGATGTGCATATGGCTAGGAAACCAACAAACTAAGTATATGGACACGAAGACAATAACGTTTTTTGCAGCTTTCCCAGCATTTTGTTTACTCCCATGATGAAACGGAACTCTTTTGTGAAGCCGGTTTGATTGAGTGGTACTTGCTGCAATCGTCGTCAAATTTGAGGGGAAAATGGGGATATTCGTTCTGAATTTGCAGTCCGAATTGTTGATGATCACGTCCGTTGATTTGCCTTCGTAACTCCCATCCGTCCTTTTCACGTTCAGGTTTACGCCACAACTGAGACGAAATTGTGATTCCTTGATTTTGGCAGAGTAGGTATTGTCTTTAGCTTCATGAAGATTTTGCATTGTCATATTCGGCTCTTCCTGAGATACCCGCTTGCGAAAACTCATCATTCTACGCATCTGGGTCAAATGAGATTGTAGCTTCACCACGATCAAGAAGTTTAGCACAGCGAGGCTCGCTAAGGGAATGAAGATAGTGCCCGTCACTAGACAGATAGTGTACAGTATGTTTGCCCCACAAGAACTGTCTCTTTTTCGTAAGAATATCCTCACTGCTATAAGAAGACACGTGTTGAAGCTTGCCCACAGCCAGATGATAGCAGTTTTGATTATGTTAGAACCTACCGTACTTGTCATCTGGTAAACTGTAGGATTCGATATGAGTTTGTACCGATCGAAACACATCAAAATTACAGTGAAAACTGAAGTGAATGAAAATGTATACCCGAGGAAGAAAACACAAAAGGACAGGTACCTGCTTTCTTGCTCAACTCCAGGCCGTAGAATAGTCAGAATATGATATGGTATGTTGAACGTGCTTACTGATGTGTCAGCAATTGATAGGTTTAAGACGTAGGTATTGAACGGTAGCTTCCTGACATTCTTGCTACTGATATAGGTTAGTATGACAAGTGAGTTCCCAATGAGTGCAGTCATACTCACAATACCATACCCACAGAGCACAAAGATGGCTTGTAGATCAGACAGCGTATACTCAACATCCAGGTTTTTTGCTGAACAATTGGATTCGTTGGCAGACATTTTCAAGCTAGATTTGACAGAAATGTTTCCAGATTAGTAGTTCAACAGTTAGTATCAATGCACATTTGATGAATATCTTTTTGTAAAGAACTTGGGAGTATTTTCTTCTTTCAAGTGTGGCTGCTTCTCCCAGCTTTTCAAAATGATAAATGCGCGAGTGCAAATCAAACTTTTTATAAACTGACGGCCTTTATAACTGTGAACGATATGAGTTATGCATATCAGAAGCTACTCAAAAGAGATGAATAAAAGAGATGAAGAAACTTTCACTACTGGCTGAATACAAGCTTTGCCACCGAAATGACTTTAAACTTTCTTTCACTGATCTATGCAAATCAGCTTATTCTTTGACGGTTTACTGTACCAATGATTGTTTTTTAAAAAAAAAACATCTTAAATAACTCACACCCTAACCTAGTTTAGAGAATGTTAAAATATAAAACATACCCCAATTTAGTTATTCAGTTTTCGTATTGAATTTCACTCAGTTGTAAAGAAATTTTAATATCACGTGAGATTTACCAAATATAGCTTCATAAATAGGTGAAAAAAGTAATAAATTACAATAGTTGCCTACCGATCTGATTGTTACCTAGTACAGTACCAGGGGGAAATTTGATAATATCAAGAGGAGGTCATAATATCAGTGTGATGAATGGAGGGCGTATTTATGGTGGGTGTTAGATAAACAAACCCATATACTTTTTTTTTTTTCATTTTAGTAATCGATAAGTATTTTTAACGATTGGTTGTCACGATACTGTAAAATTAAACCATTATATACAAATATGAGGTTGAATAAATACCACATAACAACAGGAAGATGATCGATCTTCTCGCTGATGTCATGCAGAAGAACCTTAATTGGAGGAAAAAATTGAAAATGTAAAATCCATTCACATCGCATCAAAATTTGCACAATGAAGTATTAAAAAGGGGCCAGAGGGGGACACCTTTCCTAGGCCAATCAGGAAAAATCGAGGCATTCCAGGTGAAGGGGAGGAGAGAAATATTGAAGAGAATAGAGATAGAAAAAGCTCTCAGAACGTAGAAGCCTAGCGAGTTTTATTATTATCTCATCTCCGTACATGTAATGTATGGGAAGATAGATATTGTACTTATGTGTCAGAGTATGGGTGTGGGTTTGTGTGTGAACAAAAATTGTGTCGCGAACACCTCCTAAATCATAATTCCGATCAAGTCAAACTTGGTGGGTTGTAACCATGAAATCTTGTGCATACTAATTGATGATGTCATAGGTCAGAGATTAAAGGTCAGATTTGCTAAAAATTAGGTTTTTTGCCATTATTTGCCTATATCATTATGTCAGAAAAAGTAATAAAACTACATGATAGACAATGATTGATGAGGTCATATTGAAAAATGGTGCCTTTTGGTTGCTAAGGGTGAGGTGAAAGATCAAAATATAGTTAGAAGGTCAAATTTGCCAAAATTTTGTGAAAGAGTGCTGCGAACTCCGCCTAAACCGTAAGTCCGGCGATCAAGTTCAAACTCAGTGGGTCAGTACTTGACGATGAAAACTTGTGCATGCGTAATTGATGACGTCATAGGTGAAAGGCTAAATTCGTTAAAAAGCTTTTTGTCATAATTCCCCATCAGTGTGTTAGAAAAAGTAGCAAAAGTGCTGTCACCAAGATGATCATATTCCTTAATGTATTTGGGTGATGCAGTAACTCCTTTCATTGGAGCCCTTGGTACGTGGGGCCAGTGGAGAAGCCCCGGAAGTTATAGGCTTTAGAATAAAACATCTACAAATAGCATCGGATGCGCACTAAAGAAACCACAGCAATTAAAGTTTGACCACTCTTTTTACTTAGACCAACTTAGACCAACGGCCCTTGGTTGATTACATGGTGCAGCCGAAGTTTTGGGGGCCCGGACGGAAGGGGTGAAGAGGGTGTTTTTAGTCAGATCAGGAGCAAAATGTTGGTGTGATTTTGGATATGCAATGGCAGTAGCGAAGACAGAGTGGGGAGGGGGAGAACTGCATGCACCCCATCCCCGGAGAAAAAATTGTAGATAAATGGGGATGGCGGGAAAACGAAAAAATAATGAGAAAGAAAAGAGAAAAAAGAGGAATAGAAAAGGGAAAACGAAGGGAAGGGAAAGAGGAAGATAAAAGCGAGCAAAAGAAAAAACAAAAAGAAACGAAAACGACAAGAGAAATATTAAGAGTAGGGATTATTGATGAATGGAGTGGAGGAGGGGAGAACGTAGTGGGCTTGATAAGGAGAAAAATAGTTATAGGACGAGTGATGTGGTGTAGGCAGGGCCGGATTTACCCAAAAAGCGAGGCAGCCTGTAGGTAACGATATTTTGGTTTTAGGGGACCCCCGAAAATTTCTGTAAAAGAGCATCCAGACTTTTTGGCTTAGCTTTCACATCTTCTGACAGAGTTAAAACAGAAATCCTGACCAGAACTTTATATATTAAAAAATGCAATCTACAGCATGAGTCTTAATTCTCTAACGTGATACACGCAATTTCGTGATTTTGAAATTACTGATAAGATGTATACCAAGGAAGCTGTTGCTGAGGCATGTCGTGTGGGTAAAGATGGATGGTAAACTTGTCGTAGGCTATACTAGATAATTTATACTGGCCTAGGTTACACGAGTGCCCTAAATGCGCCTGTACGTGCGTATCTTATTTCCCGCGCGGTGTCGTCAAGTTCATGAATATTAAGCGGTTCGAAAAGGTGTCCAATTCCCAAGGTTGGTGGTTTACTTCACCTTTGACCCATCATGCATTGTATGAAAACATTTCCCAACTCGTCTATTCAAAGAGCGTGACTGGAAATATAACTTCTTTGTTGATTAACCTTTGATTTCTTTGCCTTTTCTAACAGGTCCACAACTGTTGTAGCGGTCAAGGATAATAACGAAGCCATCTTTGTCGAAAAGTACCTGGAGGAACCCATAGTTGCCTCCAATTATCAATGGAAGACTAAACAATACAGGTTCACAATGGGACTTGAAATCTGTGCCCTTTGACCTACTTGACGCATTACAAGCCTGGATGAGTTGTACGTATTGAACATATGTACCTCCGGACTCGCAAAAACTTCAGAAATATTTACATCAACCTCTGTGTGTGTCATCGTAAACTGAATGCATCTTGATAAATTTGAAAGCAGGGTATTTCTCTTAGGGCATTTGCAAGTTACACCATTCTTAAAGAGATTTGCCAGAGAAAAAATTCAGTGACCTCAACAAATGCAGAAAGTTTTGCTCTCTCAGGACTGAGGTGAAAATCGCATCTTAATAGCTTGTAACGTAGGGAAGAAACTAATTTTCAAAGAAATGCATTTTCCTCGAGATAAAGTGAATTATGGGAAATTTGTGATGTCATTGTGCACATTGATTTGACATATCATTGAATTTCTTTATGATATTGACACAGCTGAAGGGAACAACTGTATTTAGCAACTTTGTTATGCCCTACATATGGTGTAGATGTATGCTAAATCTACATGGAAGATATTCAAACATTCCAGTAGTATCAAATATTGCGGACAATCAGGACATCCCATATTGAAAAGAAAAAAGGAATCGGGGGCAATGTGCCCACATTACATAACATTCTGTGGCCTTGATGAGATTTAGAGGTACTTTTGGACCAGTGCTGTAGCGAGACCGGTCTCGAGACCGGAAATTGTCGGTCTCGTCCCCGAGACCGGTCTCGAGTACCTGTGCAAACAGTGTGTAAAGCCCGTTGAGAAGCCGGTCTCGGACCCTCCGGTCTCGACTACAGCAGTGTTTTGGACAAAATAAGTACTCCTAAATATGAGATATCTCGGATTTGGAAAGGAGAATTGCTACGGAGTTTTAAGTGCATGAACTGGAATTTTTTTCTTTCACATGAGACCATTGTGAAAGCCACTGGAATATGCATTTAAAGCATTCGTGAAGATACATATACTGTTACCTGTCTGAGGTGAGATCAGAGAGACTTTAATCCTTTATAAGGAGAACAAATTGAACTTAGGGTATGGCCTTTAATAACTTCGTTTTAATTTTCCATTCATTATTCGACTGTTAGGAAGGATGTTGAAGGTAGACTTAAAAACTACCAAAAAACCTACCTACTTTAAAATTACGTGTTAGAACTGTGGAGAGAAAAATAGAAGCAAAACAAGGTAATTAAAAGCACAATTGCATGACTAGTGTTTCCTAGGCCTTGTTTTCCTTCGTTCTCTACCTTACCAAACAGCATATGCATTTCAATGAAAAGCTAATTATTTTTATGTGCATTCATTGTATGCCCCGCAACTTTGGCTGCAGAAGTGTAACAGAACAGTTTAACGGAAAATTATGGGATATTGTGTGAGCTTTAATAGAATTGTGGTGAATTTATACAGGTACTTATTTTTGTTATTCTTGTTGCCTAGTTACTTCATAAAAGGACTGCATGAGACCTTCCTATAGCTTTCTGTCCAGATTTTGGTTTACCTCGTTTGAGCATTGTGGGATTATTAGCTATTCAACAGAGATTTTGTGATGTCGTAGTTGAGTCATTCCTGACGCCCACCGAATATATTATCTTATTGTGCAGTTGTATGGAGACTTATGAACCTATATATGTGGTGTACATGGTAGTCGAGACTGATCAAAGTAAAGCCGGCAGGTCAGTTGAGCCCCCTCCCTTTATTATCACCTGTGCAGAAGAGTTTGGCAAGTAATGATGCTCTCTCTCTCTCAATTGAAACAGATTCCACAGTGAGCATGCTAGTCTAATAAGGGCCTATGAATTGCTGAGGATAAATCCCACAGTCAAAAATGTCGTGGGGCAGAAGTATGCATCCCCCTCAATTGAAGGACGAAAACCCTTATTTTTCCCTTTGTTAAAAATGACAAACATGTCAAACATTTGCCGTAATTTTCCTTAAAATTTGCTCAAAATTGCACCATATTGCATCTAAGGACCCCCTCCTCTTAGACCCCTCCCTCAGGACAGCGGTTCGAAACAACGTTCAGCCCCCCAGTCGAGAACAGCTTCCTATGCCTATGTAGTCTATACATTATTTACCTTGAATCTTCACGGGATGGGATGCCTACAGCTGTTCATGAACCCAATTGATTATCAAGTTAGTTAGATGAGGTTTAACGTCCCAGTTTCCAACCAATTGGTTCAAGTCGAAACGACCACGGCCTTTTTCCACTTGTGGCTCACTGGCTTGTTTTCCCCACTCCATTGCTTATGCTGAGCACCAATCACAAAGGCAGTAGGTTCCATTTTTAAAGTCTTCGGTATGACTTGGCCAGGATTTGAACCCTAGACCTTTCGGCTGCAAGTCGGATGCTCTAACCACTTGGCCACTGCAGTCGGTTCCAATTGATTATCAAATGCTTTTCAAAGTGGCCTTTAAACTGGTTGATAGACTTGGATTGGACTGCTGCTTCAGGTAGCTGGTCCCAAACGTCAGTAATTCTTTTACTGAAAGTACTTCTTGAATCCAGCCTAGGACTAGCTTTGTAAAGTTTTATGGAATGTCGCCCACTTGATGTAGTTTGTAAAGTGAACAACTCTTCAGAATCAGAACTGGAGAAACCTTTAAATATTTTGAACATTGCAATTAAAGCAGCTCTTGTACGGTGTATTTTCAGGGTTGTTAGTATGAGGACAGAGAGCCGTTTTTCATAAGAAAGATGTCGCAGACCTGTAAAAAACTCTAGTAAGACGCCTTTGAATACCTTCCACAAATTTGATATCACATCTTTAGGTATGGTGACCATACTGGAAATGCATAGCCCAAATGTAGTCTTACAATGCGTTTCCAAAGTGGAAGCAGAATATTCTTTTGTCTCACTATATTAATCATACCAATGAAATATCACCTTCTTGAAACCCCTCGTCTGGGGTGACTGAAAAGGACTACCGGCGCTCTTTTCAGTTTACGTTTCTACTTTTCGTTATCTCATCTTGTTTTCTAAGGCTTGAGAAGGGTCATTTCCAGTGATCTAGGACTGTAGGGACATTTTCTGTAGCATTGTGATTTTATAAGGGAGAGTGAGGCTAAAACTCATTTCAATTTGTGGAAGTAAGTTAATCTACCCAGTCATAGGCTACAGGATATTTTTTCGGGGCTGGACTGAGCAAGGGTGGCGCTAGATGTGGGGTAGGAGGGTCATGCCTCCCCATCGACTGTCCCCTGCGGGGGAAATTCCTCAGTCTCGTCAGGGAAGTAATAGGTAAAACTGTAATCCTCACACGACGTCTAGTCGCCTGACGATCTACCTGGTTTTGCTCTCAGAAAGGGCAAATTCTTCAATGGAACCCCAAATTTTTCAAATTTTCATCGATAAATCCCAAAGTTTTCAAATTCCTTCAACAGAAACCAAAAACATTTTTAGGTCGACATCCTTTCGGGAACCTTTCTTTTTTTATCGGGGCTTTGACTGCTACCATTTCGGGAAGATAGGCCCCCTGTCAGGCAAATCCCGGCGGCACCCCTGCAGGGACCACGGAGACGGGGCTACGGGGGCTTTAACCCCGCACTTTTTCTGCCGTGGGCATTTTGGGCCGCCCTTAAACTCGGATGATAGGCTTTTATTTTCTTGAACACATTGGGCCCCTTCAATGATTAGTCCCCACTTCAAAATTGGCACCGTTGTCCTTGCCCTGAGGCCTAGCCGTTTTGCTTGAGAGAAGCCTGTGTTGCCAAAAAAAAGTGCCCGGTATTTTTTCCAATAATCTGCCCTGGAAACAGGTTTGCCCAAATTAATGGCCCTTGGCTCGTACGCCTGTGTACCCAGTCTACGTCACATTACTTTCTGCAGTTCGCAAGATACAAGTGACCGAAGGAAGCACATTTACCGCTCAAAGAGAACTTGAGGTAAGCAGTAGTGATGTTATCGCCTTACAATGAATGCCTGTTTTTTTTTTTTTTTTTTTAATTTTTAATACCTGATGAGGTGGTACAGAAAATTTGAAACCTACACATGTTTACTTACACTATTGTCGAATTCAAGGTCAAACCAATACATCAGAAAACAGAGAAAACATAGCACTGCTCATCAATATATTTGCTTTAGGTTAACTTTGGGGAGAGCTGTTACTTCGAGTGCTATTATCTTGTAACTTCACACATTCATTAAATCAAAGTTTCACAAATACGCTTGGATTGAGACCAATTCTTCTATAGAATGTGACCCAAATTAAGTAGCTTAAACCATTTTTTAGAATTGTCAGGGACAAGGGCAAGCGTCCGTTGTCGTCTGGCGTTGCTATGCTGTTTAATCGATAACAGTAACAATGACACAAAAACCACTCGTTGTGCATGAATGTTGTGGCACTGGAAATAAACCCGAGAACATTTCCCCCATTCCTGAGATTAGTCTGTACCCCAAAACTTTTGACTACATTTTAAGCCGTGATACCCATCAAGTTTTTTCCTGGTCAGTGAAAGCGACCACATAATTTTCCTCCAGGAATTACAACAAAGAATCCCGCTCGACGTTGTTCCCAATACATTTTAAACGAACTCTTTTCGTTCCAACAAAATGCATGGTTTTATCAGGTTTATAGCATAACCTTTCGACATTAACGATGATAGCCTATAACTCCCTCATGGCAAGCTCGTAGCCAGTGGGGGCCAGGGGGTGACCCCTGAAAAATTCCGTCCCCTAAGAAATATAAAATACGATTGCCTCAATGCCTTTTAGTGTATCTTGCCCTCCCCCCCCCCTTAAAAAAATTTCCCCCCTTAGTACCTCGTTAAGCTATACGGGCCTGCCCCATTGGCCACAGGATCTACTTGGTTTCAAAAGCGTACAGTGTAGCTTCATTGGTACCTCACAACCCACATCAATGACAACGAGATCCGAGATTTGGTATTTTTAGAAAAGTTGCTGGTAACGCTTACATTGCATTAACTGTATACTCCAGTCGACATAGCCTGATACATCATCATACTGATGTCTGAAATCAATGTGCGTGCAAAGCTTTGCGTGACTGGTTCATATATTTGTTCGTTGCTATATGCTTCGATTCAATGAAAATATTTACTCTACCAAACTTCAGAAATGTTTGGAAACTTATCGTGTTAAGGAGCAGTTAAAGAAATTGTGCGGATTTAGTTGTAAGTATAACTTTTTTCAGTCCCTAAACACTGCAAGGCATCTGCTATTCTGATATTCTGATCATGGATTGATTGATTCAGAATTTTTTTTAAAGCAAGGTCGCGAAGTATGAAGTAATATATATATATATATATATATATATATATATATATATATATATATATATATATATATATATATATATATATATATATATAGTTTATGACGACTTTTCACTCATTTCACTTTTCTGACATTTCTAAAATTGACTATTACTTGTGCCAGTGTATGAATCGTAAAGTTGTAAGATTGTTTGCTACAAGCGGCTGTTGTTCATGAATTCACTGATATTTTTTTTTTTTTTTTTTTTTTTGTATTATTACGTTCACCCTCAATGTCGCTTAAAATAGTCTTTTTCGCAACGGGAAATTGTTCTCATCAAACTAACTTGTGAGCCTATCATGATGACTGCAGGTAAAGTGCACGAAAGCCAAGCACCTCAGATCCAGTACACAATGCCTTCCTACGCAAAGGTTCCAGCGACTATGAACAGGTAGAAATGATAGATTCTTGCACAAACTCATAGGGTAAGATCGGGTCTACCGTATTGGGAAATCTCAGGTATCCTCATAGTAGTGCTATTGATGTGATCTGTCTGGTTAATGTTAGTCTTTACAATGCATATGCTAGAAATCGTATTGTGACGTCAAGGATGTCCTTCCCGTCTTTTTTATGTTTTGTTTTCTGTCGAACCATATTAAACACAGGCAAAATAACAACACGGCCACACAGTTCTTTTTGTAGTATGTCTACACAAGTCAATTTCTTTTATTACTTCAGGATATCTACGATTATATACAAAGTTGCTTGTGCCGCGGAGACCATAGTGGATCTGGCCAGCTCATTGGCCGATTCATACTCATATCAGGCAGTCAGGTTGGCCTACATTCCGTTCCTCAGGCTACTGCCTCAACTATTTCCCTCACAACAAGAACATGAAAAATGGTGTGATACGGTCTTGTGACCTCAAACCCTTTTTCACCGCACTGAAAAACGTAACTGTTTGTTGTATCAGCTTACATTTCAAGTGTGGGTTATTGTTATAGAAGATATGGGTCACCGATAGTACATACAACTAGAAATGAAAAACTAGTCCATTATCTACTAAGGACAGAAGATAACAGAGAAACATAAACCCTACTCCTTAGGTTAACGTGGTTACAAATGGCTAAAGAGACCTGCTTGTAGCCATCAACGAGTTTGAACGGTCGTCTATCCATTTTCTCACTCCTTTATAATCACCCAAGTGCAATGACTCTGTCATTCTCAACTCATGTAGCTGATCTTACATGATATCCAAAAGGATTTTTATGGGCTAACCACGTCACTTTCCCACTGTTTGAAATTTACCCTTGCTGTTTTCCTTAAAAAAAAAAATTTTCACAATATTCACTAACAGTCTGGCCCTATATAGGCCTACCATTTTAATCATAGGCCTTAGGTGTCAAAGTCACACCTCATTCTTCGCATGAACCGTTTGTTGATTATGTTAAGTTAAATAGTAAAAAAATCATGCCTTTACTTATTTTCTAATACAAGTGTGAGGGTACAGTGTTTTCAGAAACAATCTAACTTTCACATTTATCATTTTTAAATATTATGATATGATCGGTTTATTAAAAGGCATGTGACTGTCATAACCTTCTTGCTTCATATTTAAAAGAGTTCCAGTCTCTTTGTTACGAAAGCCCATTAGTGCCATTGAAATAAAAATTATTAATTTGTTATAACAAATTATTAATTTGTTATTACAAATTATTAATTTGTTATAACAAATTATTAATTTGTTATTACAAATTATTAATTTGTTATAAAAAATATTAATTCGTTAAAACAAATATTTAATTTTTTATAACAAATTGTTAGTTTTTTATTACAAATTATTAATTTTTTAACACAAATTATTAATTTGTTATTACAAATTAATTTGTTACGGACGTGTATGTTGCGCCTTACGTGCCATAAGTCCTGAAATCGACACATGTCGATTTAAATTGACATATGTCAGTTTCTCGTGATCTGAATGGATGAAATCTTCATATCTGGAGAAAATCGACATATGTTCAATTAAATCGACATAAGGCAGTTTCTCATCTTCACATGGTCTACCACCGTCATATGTTGTTCCTAGCCCTATAATTGTAGGAAATCGGCATATGTCAAAAAATCGACATATGCCAGTTTCTCGTCTTCTCATTGGTCTACCGTCGTCACATGTTGCTTTCTATCCCTGTGATTGGAGGAAATCGGCATATGTTCAATTACTTCTGTGAGTCTTGAAAAATTTACACCAAGGAAAACAAACCCCCATAAAGTGATACATAAAACATTAAATATTTTCATCTTTCTGTATGGACGCATCCAGGATTTCTCAAAAAGGATGGGGATGGGGGAGGGGGAAAGTGGAGCCCACACATCAAAACATCGAAACTCATTAAGAGTGGTATGTATGGTAATAAAATCTCCAAAATAGGGAAGAAAGGAGATCCTGGCACGGTTTCTGGGGGTTAAAGGAGGGGATTAGTCTTTTCCAGAACGTAGCAAAAAATTGCCCCCTTTTAACCTTTCATTTTTAAGAGAACTGTATTCTTTTAATATCATGACATCTTACTAAAGGACAATCTGCAGTGATATTGAACCTTCTATCAATAAAAAGCCTTTCGAACCCATCAATTTGCACCTAACAGGGGATTTGCAGCAACCCCCTCCCCTTACCGACTTCTGCCCGTTTTAAGAATTTATCTTCTACTACATAGGCAGTCTAAAAATTAAAGTTTTGACACCTCAGCCTAAACATGATGTGGCTGATATACTATATAGCTAGATTCTCAATCCGTCTCGTATCAGAAATTGAAATAGCTGGGGCTTGTCATTTCTAGGACTACGGAAGGTGATTGGAATCCATGCCACACCTACAACTGGGCCATCTTCCATTCAGTGTGGGAGCATTTCCACACAGGCGCATCAACATCCTAGCACTAAAAATGCATCTCACCCTTCCAACGAGAAACTGACGCATGTCAATTTAATCGACATGTGTTGATTTCAAGACTTAAGGCACGTAAGGCGCACCATACACGTCCGTCAAAATTAATTTGTAATAACAAATTAATAATTTGTAATAAAAAATTAATAATTTGTAATAAAAAATTAATAATTTGTAATAACAAATTAATAATTTGTAATAACAAATTAATAATTTGTAATAACAAATTAATAATTTGTAATAACAAATTAATAATTTGTAATAACAAATTAATAATTTGTTATAACAAATTAATAATTTGTAATAACAAATTAATAATTTGTAATAACAAATTACAAATTAATAATTTGTGATAACAAGTTAATAATTTGTAATAACAAATTAATAATTTGTAATAACAAATTAATAATTTGTAATAACAAATTAATAATTTGTTATAACAAATTAATAATTTGTAATAACGAATTAATAATTTGTTATAACAAATTAATAATTTGTAATAACAAATTAATAATTTTTATTTCAATGGCACTAATGGGCTTTCTTACTTTGTTACCTTCGCCTTGACAAATTGAACGTTTTCTCCATTCCTTGCTCACGTCACTGGTATTCAAAGTTGCTGGTGTGGCCTGTGTTTGCAACTATACCCAGCTACACAATTCTGCATTGGCTTGTTTTCGTTCTATAACTAGATAACTAGCATAAATCCCTATCATTTGATTTCACACTTTCCGTGACAGACAACAAACGTAGTATCCTCCTTTAGAAATGTAACGTCGCTTTTGTTTTTTTTTGTTTTTTTTTTTTGTTTTTTTTTTTGTTTTGTTTTGTTTTTTTTTTTTTTTTTTTTTTTTTTTGCTTACCAATTTTTTTATTTCAGAGAGTTGAAATTAGTGGAATCAGCGGTTGTCCCAAGCTCATTTTTTGACGAACGATGTTCTATTGCTGAAATTAAGTTAAGGTTAATGAAAGAAAACCTGTGGGCTAGTCTCCACACAATGAATGTGTTGATGTCCGGTTGTAATCACATTATTTCTGTTCACATTTTAGTTATTTCAGAAGCAACACTGCTATAGACACTCTCCCAAACTGAAAGTTTTGCTTGTTGCTGTGCTGTAAGAATGGTGATCGACTTGTGACAAGTCTTTTCGAAACCCTTCTAAGGTAATTGTTCTTTGCATCTCCGTCTTGTTTCAGGGTGTTTCATACACACATTTCCAACTGAAATCGTTGAATATACGAATATGTATTTGGGGGTATTAAATACGAAGACCCGATAACTGGTGAAATCAAGGGTTTCAGAGTGAAGGACAATCGAGTGTTTACGTACTCACAAGTCAAAACAGGCTTTACTTATTTTTTTACCAAACGAAAGGTTTGGAAAATGGCGTCAAGACCAATAACCTCGATATCTAGGCCAAACTTGAAATCGGGGACATTGGAATAAATCGATTCAGATATATTTGTTTGAATCAAACTTCATTGTGTTGGGTAGAGCTGTTAAGACTTTGGAGAATTGAGTTTAACAAAATGTACCAGTATAGCCTATCGCTGTTTGCATTTTGTAATATAGAACACTGTTGGTCATTCGGTTTCGGGTTATCTGAGTGTTTAAGTAAGCTGGTACTACAGACTTAAACTCATAATTGCCTCTCAGTAATACTTTGTATGCCCTTCATGTAGCACTGCCTCCATTTATGTGACGCACCTTAAAGCGATAAAAAACAAGGCTGGAGAAAAAGTTTATCAAGTTATCACCTAAAAAGTCAGTGTGTCCCAAACAATAACTTGATAATAGCAGGGAGTTGTTATATGGATGCAGATATATCGAAAAGCTTAATTTATGCTAATACTTTAAGACCCACTAAATTGAAGAGAGATTACCAACTATAAGCCGTTTATCTGGCGCAAAGGCATTTCTTTCCTTTGTTTGGTGGCTCCAATTAGATGGAATTCACCTAGCAACATCATTCAAGCCACGTAATCCTATAACAAATGGCCTGCGCAGAACAATACTTTGACAGCCAGTTGGAGTGGGACAAACCTGTTATGCTTGGAAGCATGCTTCGAGAGTACAGTTTTTCATGCTATGTAGCATTAGTTCTGTGTTGCTAACCTAACCTAGGATACTAACATAAATTAACATAATCCCGTACTGCATCATTCTGCAGTTTTTCATGCTTCGAAGCATGAATTGAGAAAATAGAATAGAAAAAATTGTCCCAACCGTGTGACTTTGATGTGTAGGTTTGCTCCGCCAACACGTTTAGAGCAAGTGATAATAAACTCGAAACGACTGTTCAACTGAACTTAAAAGAATACAGTTAGCTCCTTCCTTTACAAGATACTGCGTGCAAATGAGTTGACGGGGTATAAGTCTAACTTTTGTTACAACAATGTGAAAAGTTTCCGGGAGTTTCCTGAAATAACCAAATATAGATTATTGTTCATATTTCAACATAAAACCTAACTGATATACTGTCATGCGCGTCACCTAGCGTCGGAAAGACGCAATAATTTTTTTCCCTGACGACTGGCAATGTTGTGGCAGTGGAGGAAAACCCCCAGTCTTACTGTAGATGTAGCAGACGACAAATCCCTTTGTGTTTACTTCCTAATCCAGTGTAAGTCTTGTAGAAATGTCAAGAAAGATACAAGTGATGGATTACTAAGTGACCTTGGCGTTACAAACCTCACTTCAAAGCGATGTATCTCCAACTAAATAACAACTCCCTGATAATAGACTACCTGAAGTTTTGTCTACGGGTCCCTAGTACTTGGCATTCCAATTGCTTTTATAACGCTTTAAAGCAAAATCTATGGTAACAATGCATTTCACTTGTCTATCTATCATGTGTACGTACAATGGTGCAGAATTCTTGAGAATGTAAGTTTGTTAAAGTGGACTCGTGTAGGCAACTATTCTGGTGGCTGATTGTCAAACTTTACTATCCTGAAAATATTGAACAACACATTTACCGTTACCCTAAAAGTGTAGTTGACGTGACGAGCCTGTAAACTTTGCTTATCTATGACGAAGACTGTCGTATGACAGATCCAAACAGCAAATAAGGAGAGACTTAAAAGGATATACAACCGTTCAAACTGGAAGACGGCTACAAGAGGGTCTCTTTAGCCGTTTGTAATCATACTAGCCTAAGAAGTAGGGTTTTTGATTCTCTGTTCTCTTCTTTCTTTCCGTAGTAGATTAATGGACTGATTTTCCATTTCTAGTTGTATGTACTACTGGTGACCCATATCTTTTGCACACTTCACTGTAATCACACTTGAACTGTAAGCTGATACAACAAACATTAACCAGTAACAATACTTTGACAATTGGTGTCAACCGCGGACGTTTTTATGAATACACACCTACCAATCGGGGACACACATGGACTTGGGGACCGTCCCGTTTGAAAGAGTGGCCTTAAGTAGCCTCTTTGGGCTATAGATGGAGCCATGAAGATGTCTGCTGAATCTATAGGAACATAGAAAGAGCCCCCGTTGAGGTAGTGTTGTGTTACGTCCTCGTTTGCAGGTGTACGTGTGTAACACTGTGTTGAATGGTGAGATGAGAGGGTCCCCGTTTGACGGTGAAAACAAGTACAGGTGTGTGTACGTAAACTTTCTGTATCATTTCCACGAGAAACACATTAGACATGCTCATAGTCATGCAGAGCTTATGACGTAACAATGTCACCGGCAACTTGCTCACAAATCAATTTGTTCACATCACGGTCACGTCTGAACGAGCTGAACTTGTTATCATATCTCACTTAAGTTCCTTGTCAAGAGGGAAAACGGAGGACAGGGATGGGAATCAGTCGGCATTCGACTCAGTGAAACGTGTAACTATAATATACAATATATATTTGTAATACTGGCATTACGTAATACGTTTTCAGTGCGTTGAAAAGGGGACTGAGGTCACAAGACTGTATCACACCATTTTACATATTCTTGTAGTGAGGGAAATAGTTGAGGCAGTAGCCTGAGAAACGGAATTTGGGCCAGCCTGACTGCCTGATATGAGTCTGAATCGGCAAATGAGCTGGCCAGATCCACTATGGTCTCCCCTGCACCAGCGACTTTGATTAGTTAGTTAGATGAGGTTTAACGTCCCAGTTTCCAACCAATTGGTTCAAGTCGAGACGACCACGGCCTTTTTTTCCAGTTGTGGCTCACTGGCTTGTTTTCCCTACTCCATTGTTTATGCTGAGCACCAATCACAAAGGCAGTAGGTTCCATTTTTAAAGTCTTTGGTATGACCCGGCCAGGATTTGAACCCTAGACCTTCCGGCTGCAAGTCGGATGCTCTACGACTTTGAATATAATCTGTCGTAGATATCGTGAAGGAAAAAGAAGAAATTGAGTTGTGTAGACACAACAGAAAAAGAACTGTGTGGCCGTGTTGTTATTTTTACCTGTGTTTAACATGGTTCGATAGAAAAGAAAAGACGGGAAGGACATTCTTGGCGTCACAATACGGTTTCTAGCATATGCATATGCTAGAAACCGTATTGACAGATTCTAAGAATCTGTCATTTCTACCCGTGTATAGCCGCTGGAAACTTTGCGTAGGAAGACATTTTGTACTGAGGTGCTTGGCTTTCGCGCGCTTTGCCTGCAGTCATCATGATAGGCTCACAAGCTGGATGAGAAGAACTTCCCCTTAGGCAAAAGACTATTTATAGGCGACACGGTCTTGTTCAAGACTATATTCATTTCCGTCCACCACATATCGGCTGTGAAACATACCAAAGATATTATAAGCATAGATTCCAAACTCCTATACCTACACTGTTACGCTCAGTGACTCCTCATGGAGACGCATATATCGGGGCGGAAGTGTTAAGTTGACATGCGCGCCTTATATTCCGCGATCTGCGTACAAAAATAAGAGCGCGTCACAGAAAATTTCATTGTTGAAAGAGGTTAGCGTGTGTGCACTTTTACAACGCGTTCTATACGCGCAGAATACATTTCTCTGTGTATTATCCGGAATACCTGACGCACAGTTCTGCGCGCTCTGAAAACAAGCGCGCTGGTTGCTTTTCCGTTGTGAGCGCGTAAGTAATTGAACGCGCATATAAAAGTGCGACACTTGAAGAAACCATAGAAACTGACCAATGAATGTTCATGAACTTGCAAAACCAGTCATTGTGCTTTCATGTTCAAGTGTAAATACGTGGAACGCCGCGTTGAAGAAATAAGTTATTCTTGTTTAAGTGGAATTTATTGAGGCGTCGTGCTTCTTCAGTCAACACCATTCCGAAATAACAAGTACTAATACTTTTGTAAGACATTCATTTGCCTGTTTGTTTTCAAAACGACTGAACAGTGATCAGCACTTCCGCCCCGATATATTGGCCTCCATGAGGAGTCAGCGCGCCATTTTAAGTTTGGAATCTATGCTTGTAATATCTTTGAAACATACTTACCAGTGCGCCCTCTAAATCTACTACTGAACTCTCAGAACTGAGTTCAATAAATCTTACACATAAAAGCTTTTAACAATAAGTGATTAATGGTTACCATTTGTAAATTTCAAATATTCATGTCTTCCAATTTAGGCCAGTATTACTTAGTCCAGCTTAATTTGCGACGTCTCATCCCACTTGGCTTGGTGTAGGGCCCACTTCTAGCAGCATAGTGTGTACATCCCTTACAACCGATGCAACAGAAGTCTCTTTTCGTTGACACTTAATCGCAGCTCAGAGGTGTAATATTTATGAGTGACCAACATGATAACACATAGAGACTGACATAACAAGCAAACACAGGCATTGCACATAGGTACAATTGTGATCTTTGGACAGCTAGGAGAAGGTTGGTATGTACGCTTAGTCAACTCGTGTTTAACTGGTGGTTCAAGCAATTACAGGTGTTCATGAAAATAGTAACCCACCTGTTCAGTATGTTTCTCGGGTCAACTTATGATGTTAAGTGCCAGTGGTAAGAATGATGTAAACACTTTGACTTTGGCTCCAATTTTTCGAGGTAGCTGGGGCCGCAAGTTCTTCAGCCAGCAATAATCCGGCTCTGCGTAGAGGGAAACTTTAGCCCTGGAAATAACTCACCGTAAAAGGTCTGCCATAAGATAAAGCGTTTTTAACATCGCGGTGGCCTTCGAAGGCGAGAAACTTTCTTAACAAAGAATTAGATTCCAAAATATTTCTTGCTTTGTTGAGCCATCACAATAGCCATCACATTGTAAATAAAAGAATGGTGTATAGGTGTATACTGTATCTGTAGCCAGTTTGCAAGGTTTAGTATCACCAGGGAGTTGCTATTTGACACTCCCTGGTACCACGTGTTTCTTTTCACACAAATTGTCTTTTCGTGCATCTTGCCTGGCAGCCTGGTATAAAGTAGTACAATAGTACATATGACTACACGATGGGGTAGCCTAGACTCGCCTTGTTGTAGCAACAGCAATCGTTCTTCACTATTAATGACTTTTTTCCATTGCTTCATTAATCAATTTTACAGATTACCTTCAAGGTGTAGTGTGAGTGTAACCCTCCTAGTTACTCTTCGAGAGAGCAGTTCCGGGATGGAGACGAATGATCGGATGGAAATGGAACAACTGGCATACGGTTCACATGAAGTTAAAGGTAATAAGTTTAGTGTAATGTGTATCAGACAAGTTGCTGTTTAGTCGTCGGTTTGATATTTATGCCCCAAATGTTGAGGAGTTTGCTCCAAACTTGTAAGCACTGTTTCTTACTATCTCTTTCTGACAGTCATTTTTGACATGACAAGCAGATGTTGAAAAATAACGTATCGCATCTCAAGGGCAAAAAATCTCGCCCCAAACTAGTCAGGGTAACCCTGACGTGGGAACGTGTTTACATTTGGCAGTTTGGTCTTTTCACTTATCCCCCGATAAGTGAAAAGACCAAATGTAAACACGTTTTCTCGCGTCAGTGTTACACAGACTAGCCCTAAACAGTAAAAGTTTGCCCCGGCTACGTTTACTTTCAGCCGTTCCTCCAATTTACTAGAAAAACACCTATCAGAAGTGCAGCTTCTGTACAAAATATAATGGCCTGTAATGAGTAAAAATTGCTGAAGGTCATATTCACACACTACCGTGTGTGAGGTGTTGCTATGTTAAGTAATCTGCACAAGTCACCATCAACAATAAAAGTGATGCTATCTTTTTAGTTTACTTCAATCAAAGTGTAGTCACCAGTCGCTAATAGATATATGAGGATATTCTTATTGTTTGTGGTGATGCAACAGCCCCTTTAACGCACACTGTTAAGCTCTCGCAGTATTGCATTTTAAGAGCACACAAATCGGCTCCAGTTCTTATGTCAGTGAGATTTTATACCTTTTCATGTTGCATGGAATTTGATGTGTATGGCTCAGTATCAGTTACTATATGTACCTGCAGAAGTTACGGAGAATCTAAGTTATCTTAAAACTTAAACGCCAACATTATGAGCCCGTGTAGGTAACTTGAAATGATTTTTGCCATAATGAGTGTTTTATTTTCGTTATACGGTATTCGGGTGTAGGACGTCAGTTGAAACAATTGCGCGCGAAGCGCGCCGAAAACTTGAATTTACATTTGAAACCATTGCTATGACTAACGGTGTCAATTCCCTTTATATGTTTCTATCAATTAGAAAGTGAGTTCGATACTAAGTTTTCAGTTCTCATGAGAAGAGGAGGGTGAAAAAATGAATATCAGTTGTTTTACATCCTTAAAATGCTGACACGTTTATGCGCACGAATAATTGGCTTATGGTAGAACCCCACCGATGAGTAATGCGAATACGTTTGGGACCTTATTGATAGTAAAAGGAGAAATTTAAGGCTAACAGTGGGCAGATCAAACAAAAATCAAGAAATATTGAGAAAACTTTGCAAAAATCGTGAGATTTCAAATGACTTTTGG
Organism: Holothuria leucospilota; assembly: GCA_029531755.1. NCBI lineage: Eukaryota > Metazoa > Echinodermata > Holothuroidea > Aspidochirotida > Holothuriidae > Holothuria > Holothuria leucospilota. The sequence goes on from CM055964.1 coordinate 54,054,400, forward strand.
TAAAAAGTGATAAATATAAATCCATCACTCAATAAATACGTACCTCTCTCCCTGAGCGTAAACAATTGCGCGCGAAGCGCGCCGAAAAGTTTCGGTATAGAGCCTCCCGGGAGCTCAGCATTAATTGTACACTGAAAAGGGGGACCAACAGGACTCTCACAACCTTACATCCATATGGGAGGAGAGATGATATATCACCTTCTTTATGGACTTCTGAAGGGTATACCCTCAGATATCTGTGACCGATGGTGTCGGCGTGAGTTGGTGATTGGGGGAACCGCAGATAACTGCTAAACCGTGCCTTTTTAGGCAGTGGGATTTTGTATACGCTATATACAAGAGTGGGAGAGCCTTTTCTTATTAGTACATGAGAGTGCAATCTCTGGAAGGGGTTTACCCTCCCCTCTGAGAAATTTTTGTTAATTTTATCTTTGGGTCATTCTAAAGTGATTGTATGTTTAGAAAATGTCCACAATTTAGTGAATTCTAACTTTTGTTCGGGTGAAAGAGGGGAGTAAGAGACGTTAACGTGGTGTCTTCAAACCTCCTTAAGTCCCAGGAAAAATCATGGGCGTGGATCCATCTCCAAAAGTGTGTGTGTGTGTGGGGGGGGGGGGGGCTTTTTCACATTTGTGAATCGCCGTCCTGGTGGCGTGGAAGAAGCAGTTGGTGGTAGCCAGAATTTGCGTCACGGGGAGGCAATAAGTTTTGTGATCTTCGGCATGGGGGAGGGATCTAAGGGAAAATTTTTTAAAACTGAATACCCTCAGATGCGATTTGGTGCAACAAAAGTGTACGATTTTTAGGTTATTTTTCTTCTAAAAATTTCGTTTTCCTAGGCATAATTGAAGTCTGTTCCATCATTTTTGAAAAAGTGAGGGGGACTTTTTGACGATGTCCCCCTTTCCGAAAAGTGAGGGGGACGCGTCCCCCCGTCCCCCATGATCCACGCCCATGGGAAAATTGTACAGGCAACTATACCTGCGTGGAGTCCACAGAAACATTCTTGGACTATAAAATTTTTCTTTTACATTTTAAAAGGATATCCAAGGTTGACAGAGAAAAGTATAGAGCCTCCTGGGAGCTCTAAATTAGTTACAGTATACAAAAGAGGGACCAACGGGATTCTCACTACCCGACATCCATATGGGAGGAGATATGATATATCACCTTCTCTTTAGGTATAGCAAAATGGGATGGTGGACAGGTAAAATTCGTTTCAGAAAAGATTTCCGTCATTATTGAACGTCGCGGTAAGATGTTTGGAAAATATGCAACGGCAATTAGGTATTTTCAGTCTTTCAAATCATGTGCTAGACTAGATTAGTCAAAGGTCCCATAATGATGAGAGCCCTACAGAGAAGGAGATGTACTTTTTAGAAAAATGTTGCATTGGAATAATTTCTTGCGTCATAGCTTTGTCAATGGTATATAAAATCGGGTGTAAACCCTTTCGTATGCGCGCGAAGCGCGCCGAAATTTTGAATAAAATATTAGTTCATGACAGAACCTGCATTTCAGAACCTGCATCGGACACTGTCACTTTCCCACCAACCTTTGCTATTCAGAAACGAATCTTCTGACTGAGAATTCTTAAAAAGCACTTTTGCTCCTTTGTTCCCCCGTAGTAGTTACCGAATGCGATTGATAATAAGGACAACTCTGACACAAGGCTTGACGCTAGCGGATCGTGCGAAAATTTGGAATTTGTCAAGAATTTCCAAAACTTATGATAGTTTGAGAACAGTTTGTGAAAGAAAATGGATAGAACAAATAAACCAGTCATCAAAAATACATCTCACCCTACACCCTCCACAGAAATCTGTAGCTTAAACGACTTTTGGGACCATTTTAAAATTCACCCATTGCCCACTGTGCCGACGCCACTGTCTGTAGCTTAAAAGCCTTTTGAGTTCATTTTAAAAAATTTCAGACAGTTTCGAAATCGAATAGGGTATGCACGCCGCTACTTTGCCTGCAACAGCTGGTGCCAATGTGCACAATAGCACTTCACCTGACAGCTTGTATTCTGTATTCATTCTGCAAGGTCTGTATGGCGAAAACTTTGCCTCTCAATCCCTCTAGATTACAAAAAATTTCACTCTTAAACACAAAATTGTTACTAAATTTCAGTGCAGGCTAGCCGAGCCCATTTTAGATCTTAAGTCAAGGATCATTACTCCGCTATTCACCTGTTTTCGAACATTGTAGCGCTCCTTTCGTCGCCAACCACTTTGAAAGATATATAAAGAGATAATCCAGCGATAGCTCCACCCAATCCCTACAGAAATATGTACTTTGAATACGTTCTTAGACACTTTTATTCATTTTTTGCTTTTAATTTTTTCTTTCTCCTTTTCTTTTTTTTTTTACCTTTTTTCTTTTTTTCTCCTTTAGTTTTTTTTCGTGGCGAGGGGGGGGGGGGGCCCGGGCCCCTCAGCCCCCCCCTGGATCCGCGCCTGCGTAATTAGTACCAGCGTGTGGCATTTGATAACCCTTACAGTCTCGCTTGTCATCTTTCAATCAAGCTCCCTCTCCATCCATACACTGTATATAAAAAATAACTGTGTAATAAGTATGTACATTTTTTTTATTTTGAGACTTCCGACTGCTTTTCCGCTTTTCTCATCTACGATCGCAAGTTTTCTTTAAATAGTTAAGCGTTTAACCTGTTACGGGCTTTGTTACGCTACGTACCGTACTATAGTCACATTGCTTTCATGATGTTCATGCACCATAGCGATCTTGCATGTCATGTGAACATTCAAGCATTGACCTTCTGTCACTGAAGATGGTCCCATGTAGGGTCCGCGAAAGATATGATGTTTTGTTAAAAAATTGTTCCTCGGTCTTGTGAAATTCTTCGTCAGGCTGGTAATATTATGAATGGTAAACCCATGGGTAGAGGAGCTTTTACGTGCTTGGAAACGGACACGAAGGGGACGAAGTCCCAAACAAATTCCGGAACTGACGTTAAAGACAAATACAATAAAAGGTTTCTTAAGAGCCTGTTGCTTTAAAGACAGAAGGTCATCATCCCAAGGTACATTTTTGATGTGGGGGTATCAAAATTCTCAGTTGGTTCTGGTCTTTGATTGACATCAAAGTTTGAAAATTCAAATGATGCAGAGTAACTCATATCCACACAATGTAGAAAGGGTGTTTGGATTACACATTATAGCCATATATGCTCACCAGGGCATGGCCTGAAGCAATAAAATAGCTTTGTGTCTGCACATGGAGAAACTTAATACAGTTGTGGGAGAAGCTACAAGTTGCTTAGTTGGGAGAATTGGAACTGTCTGAGATGATGAGAATTCTGAACGTTTTGCATGGCGCTCTTTCATCAAGGTATCAAAGTGCTGCACAAATATTACCCCTGATCCATGAGACGGCCTAACAGATAGCGTCAGCTACAGAAAATACTAAATGACGTTTGAGGTAAAGTTTAGCATAAGCACGGAGGACAGTTATTCCCAGCTCCCCCGCCCCTTCGCCCCCTCCGTCCCCCACTCCTCCAAAAAGTTTGCAGAGCATGGTCCCCATTCATCAAAAGAAACATAATAAGAGATGATTATTATATAATAAAAACATTTTTAAATTTTGGATGACAACATTCCTACTATCTCACAAATGTTATATCTTTTTTAATGGGCAACTCGGTCGCTGGCTGTATGGATTTATATTGTGCGCGTTGTCTAGTAGCCCCCTCCCCCCTCCTTAGTAAACTTTCTTACAGCCACTATTTAGGTGAAGCATCTTACAGACACTGATACTTTGGCAAGACACAGTCAGGAATGGAACTAGCTATCCTTGGGATCACAACTCCAACACCTAAGTAAATCGTTCATCACGCCCTCCTTTTGCCCTAAACAACAACAGATGAAACATATAATGCTTGTGCATTATTTCTTTCACAGAAAGCAAAGTTTACACCATTCAAGAAGCAGTAAATACCGTCGGAAATGGCTGGTTTCAACTTTGGACTGGTGTAGTATGCGGCTTAATATGGGTACGTTCACTATGGTTTACCAACGAACCAATTCTTAAAAGAAGGGTTTAACCAAAATTTCTTTTTCATATGTAAAAGAGGAACTAAATCTATGCATTTTGGTAAAACTTTCATTCAAATCGGACATGTATTACTCGAGATATCAGCAAAAGAAGTTACTAAATTTGTAACGTGAAGAGAGCTTGAGGCAGGGAGGTGCTATTTGACAACTCCCTGCTTGAGGCAAGGGGGACTTATATCACTAGGCAGCTCCCTGATATCACTTCCTCACATTGATAAGGAACGCTTTGTTTTTTTGGTTTTTTTCAGTCTGTTGTGTCGACCTTGAAATTAATAGGGATAGGACCTCCCCGTTGGAAATGTGAAGTTTGTAATTTTCTCATGCCTCTCATGCAATCATATTCCAATAACATTTGATTGTTGAGGAAAAAATTGGCGATAAAGTTTAAAGAAAAACAAAAGACTCATTAATATGAGGCTATGACGTCATATGTGCTTGCTTCAAGTTCACTTTGTGTTGAAAATGTGACAACTTGATCTTCTGATATGTTGAGAACCACACATCGGATTTCAATGGAAATTACACCAGATTGCTTAGAATAAGTATCCTTCTAATATATCAAAGCTTGATCTGAGCTTAGACCCTTCTTTAAGGATTGCAAGGTTTAGTAGTAGTCCTTTTACATTTATTCAAACACCCATGAACTGAGCATATAACTTGTACATTTCTGCCTTGTACTTTTGTCATCCTTCTTGCAAATTAAATCGCAAGAGTTGCTATACAGGGGTTTCACCGACGTCACGTGATCGCGCGTCTCTTTGGTTTTGAAGGACAAGATTGCGCGTTTGTTTGGTATAGACCTTATGCATTGACATCACACTGACGTCATTTTGGGTGAAAACAATGAAGCACACTTGCACGAACAGCGTGGATTTCGCTGCACGTGTAGTAGACTTGCGCGCGTATACGATTGGTTGACAAATCAGCTGTCTGCATTTATTGGTGTAACTTGCAATGATATACGCGCTTTTCCGCCATTTTCCTCCAAAAGAGGGAGCACTTTCTCCATTGTGACATCATATGCATAAGGTCCATTGACGGGCACGCGTCCATTATGTCACTATGGTTATGCCGTGCGTGTGCTGTAAATACGCTTCCTGCGGGTGCGTTTTGTCCTTCAGTGCCTGGAAATCCCACTCACGTGACGTCACATGAAACAGAATCTAGCTTTCGTACCTTTATGCCGGTATCATCATGAAGATACATGCCGTTGTGGTGAAGCTTTTTGCAGTCCTGGTCCAATTCACGATATTTCAAAATTTGTCACTAACAGTTGCTTTAGTGCTTCCAATAAAGTCACTGACTCAAGTTACTGTGCTAGTTCAACCTGAAAAATTCTCTCAATTACACAAGTCAGGTAAGTTTGTAAAGTACTGAACCGGGTAGTGAATTGCTCCAGCACCGAACTTTCCTATATCATATATAGAATGGATTAATTGCGGTGTTCATTTGGTTTTACTTGCTGAAGGTTTGCTCAGCTGATTTTTAAGCAACCACTTATAACTTAAGGCTTATGAGTTTCTGGAAATCAGGGGTCATACTTGTGGGGGTATGGAGTGTTTCGACATCTTTCCTATTTCCCGATTACCTTCGTAGCAGGTGCCAAATATGTACACCCGTTTTTCACGTACATACTCTAACGAGTGCAACCAATATAGGTGCAGGAGTAACACACTTCCGTGGGGCGGGCAAAGGGCTAACCCGTGCAGTGGAGGAACTTTTTTCGTCCAGCTTATCGCTACGAAAAAACTGTCCGACGGAGGCTCGGCAGCTGGGGGGGGGGGGGGGAGGGCAGCCACAGAGGCGCTACGCAGGCTAGCAAACGGCCCGAACGAGTTAGTTGCCTACTGACGATCAGTCTACATATCGACTTCTGGAAAAGAGACCGAAAACAGAGAGGAACGAAAGAATAGATCGTGGCCCATGATGTTCGTATAATACAGCACATGTTGACAAATTTCTGTCTTCAATTATTTTGCAGGTTGCCGATGCCATTGCTCTACTGTTACTGTCTATTATGGCTGTAGTGCTAAGATGTGAATGGCAACTGACGGTCTTCCAAAGTTCAATGGTCACAGCAATACCATTTTTGTGTCAGATTATTGGCGCCTACGTCTGGGGTATCTACAGTGATAAATATGGACGCAAAAGTGTAAGTAATTGTATGAAGTAGGGTTTGAGGTTGTTGCTCGTCATTTTCTAACTTTAAGTTCGTTCTTTTCCATAATATTTGCAAATCATCAGTGTCATTTTGTCGTGCTTCTATCGCACGCCGGTCCATAGTTTTGTTACCTTGTGTATTTATTGCAACACTATCCCAATTCTTACCTTTAAATTTAAAAAAGAAGGAAAAAAGTTGGGTGGGATCAGTCTTTTCTGTCTTTTCCTTACCTTTCCTTCCCTTTCCTTTCTTTGCTTTGTTTCCCTTCTTTAACGACGCTATTTTGTTTCTGTCTTTTCTAGATTCTCTTTTTGACAACCGCTCTTTTGTTTTGGTTCAGTGTCTTGAGTGCGTGTTCAACTGATATAACTTGGTTTCTTATTTGTCGCTGTGTTAGCACCTTCATGATTGGTGGTTCTCCACAGGCGTGAGTCTTTCATTAAGCTTATCCTAGTTGAATAACTGTGTCCAAACCATTACTCAGCTACAGTTGCTGTTTTCTTATCTCCTGTTAGGCTATACATCAGGTATTGGTCTCCTTAAAACTACTAAAAACCTCTTTCCCCTTCTCTATTACACCAATTGCCTCGAGGCTGGACGTTGCCATTGTCCAGATCATGACATGTGATACAGCTTTTTTTCCCAAAAGTCCCCTGACTCTCTGGCGAAGAGCCAGGGGCGAAAACCAAACAATACTCCCGAAGGAGTTCTGCTCCCTGAAGGAGTAACAAGGTCCCCAAGGGACAAACTTTGACTTAACTGACACTACCCGACAGTGGTCCCATTCTAGACTGGCTGAATAGAAAGGTCCCACCCGGGAGCTCCGCCGTCGTGATCAAGGATACTCCTGCGCCAGGTAAGTATCATGTGATACTTTTTTTTCCAAAAGTCCCCAGACACTCTGGCGAAGAGCCAGGGGAGAACCAAACAATGTGATACAGCTTGTTGGAAAGAAATAATGAATTGGCGATGGAGATAGCCTCGGGCGATAGAAAGTGACATGTAACCCCACGAAAGTCCAATTTTTGGGTCGGAAATCTAACATTTTTAACGGGTTTAATACGGCATGTGTAATATTTATATGCTGTCAAGCTGTAAGTTGCAGTTAATCTCTTTCCCGATGACACCTTTGAATAATCCAGACCTAAATTCAGCAACTTAATCTAGTGTGGTGACATTTTCATCCAATTTCTAAGCCCTGTGTTCAAGGTATTGACCTTATGCATTGACGTATGCATTGACGTCACACTGCACGCACAACGTAGACTTCGCACGTGCGTGCAGTAGACTTGCTTGTGTATCCGACTGGTTGACAAATCAGCTGTCTGAATTTGTTGGTGTATAACATGCAATGATACGCGCTTGCCTCCAACGAGGGAACACTTTCAGCTTTGTGACGTCATATGCATAAGGTCTATAAGTAGCTTATTAGTACTCACGTCTTACACTACTTATGAACTTCAAGCAAGCAGGCGTGATACCATGACATCACTTTAAAAACCTTCGCTTTGTTTTTGCAATCAATCGTGTTCACCTTTGATTCTAAAATAAAAGTAGGTTGCATTATCCCTTAAAGATAAAACTGATTAATATAAATACTATTTTAAAAATAGAAAATCTGAGTATTAAGTCCATTTCTGAAGAGAAAAGAAGAGAAAATGATAAATTTACGCAAATATTTATAACTTGTATCTGATTTTCCTCTTCAGAATTACATTTTTTATGGAATTTCTACCAACGAAGAAAAGAGGCTTTTTTGTAGCAATTTTTGAGGTGAGAAAAATTGCTTTAGCACAACAAATACAAAAGGTACAATTAGTTTGTTACGCAAACTGAAATAAACTTTTTAAGAGGTGTTTTATTTCAATTGTTTTTATCTCATAGCAAAGCTTTGGTAGTCCTGATCTTTGCCGTAAGTAGTGTCCCTTAACGGTTTCTTCTAAATCACTTTATTTCTCGAAAAAGTCATGAAGTCATGAGAATTCATGAGATTGTGCCTAGTTTCTGAAAGCGTGAACGCGTTACCAGCAACATATGCAAATTACACAAACTGTCGCCTATTTTTTGATTGTGTTTTCTACCCCTATAACCTGGGGAGAGTGCACATGCGCAGTAACAACTCTGAACTGAATTATTATAAAGCAAAAATTTTTCCGTTTTCTAAATTCGGGATTCCGTTTTGTTAATTTTTCAATTTCCTTGACCTTCCCGTTTTCCCGCCGTTTTCCGTGTTTTGTCCGTTTTTCAATAAATAAAGAATTTTTACTATGAATTGTGTACGGTTTGCTGTGGACAGGGTCTCGATAGTCCTGCGTATGTGTGAACGTTTTTCACGCTGCTAAGCTGTAGTAGAGTATAGTAGTAGAGTCTAGTAGACCTTGAAAACCGTAATAGTATCCATTGTTCTCAGCTTTGAGTGTTTTAAACCGGAAACTTTACAACTTCTGTTCAAATTTCTAATGTTTTTTTTTTTTTCATAACCAGTCAAAATCGCCAATTCCGTGTTCTATTACCGATGCCGTGACTTCTGTCCGTTTTCCGTAACGCGGAAAAATGTTGGCTTTACATTATCAGTGGTGTTAGGCACTAATAGCTTTTCTGTCTAAATAAATAGTATTTTCTGATCTGTGTCTCTGATGGAGGAAGACTTTTGTATAGAAAACAGCTGTAAAAAGTATTTCTTTGGGCGTCTGCATTACTGCAGACGCCAAGTAATTATGCAACTTATCTCTCAATATCTTGTAACTGATCGGTACAGAAGGAGACCTTTAACAATAGGCGGAAGGTGTTTGCCCTAAAATTCTCCCTACTTAACAGAACGGTCGTGAAATGAGTTTGTCCTGAAAACGGTATTTTTGCCCTAAAATCGCCAATTGTTTGGCTCTGGTGGTGGAGGAGGGGTGGATTGCTTACCATCAGACCCCTGCCTAATGTGTCTTTGTTCTTAATAGCAAACTTTTTTTCTTTTCTCGTATATTTCTAGCTTTCTTTTTCATCAGGAGTTGTTCTGACGGTTGTGTTTGCAATGTTATTAATTCCATCCTTGGGATGGAGGTTTTACTTGATCTCCTGTTCGCTGCCGTCCCTCCTTGCTTGCTTGGCTTTACTGGTAAGGTTTTGTCTAAAATTTTAGGAAATGTGCTATTTACTGTTTATTTTCTAAAATTTAACAGGGAAGTTCTTAACTTCAATGTGTGTTTTTGATACGTGAAAATCATTTAATGTAAAAACTAGTGAAAATAACATTGCTGGTAGTATGTATGGCCCTCGAAATATTACAAGATTAAAGTTGCTATACATTTTTTTACACAACGTGAGCTGAACCATGTGCTTCGTTTTCGTCGTTGTTAAGCTGTTCTTTTGACTTTGAAATTTATAGAGATGTGAGTTTACCTATAGGAGACATAAAGTTGTAAAACTGCCATGATTCCCTTGTGGTCACATGAAGACAAGTACTCTCTTAAACCTTTAGAGTGAAAAGTCACTCTTTTAGAGTGAAATTAGGGACCAATCTAAATTTTCATTGGAAGATTTTAATCCAAAAAGAGTCATTCTCATTCTTTTAGAGTGAATATTCAGTCTTAATTGTAGATCCTTCCCTATAATTTCACTCTTTTGGATTTAGAGAGTATGGCATCATGGGTAGAAAACTGGTTGTAAAGGCGAAAGAAAACGAAACTGTGTGACTGTTTGTTGTCAACTCAGCTTTGAGTCGAAAACGTGTTAACTTCATCAGTTAATATCTAATTGAGATCAAGACACAAGGACTAAATGCAACTCTGTTTCACTCAGAAGCTTTCATTAAGTGTCTCTTTAACTTATTGCTTAGCTCCTTGCCATGGGATATGACTGAACAAGGAATATCAGTGCCGCACAATCTGCTACGCAGGTAAGAATACTGCGTATTATATGAATTTACTAAGATCCTGGCAAAAGCATCTTTACACCAAAACTAAAGATTTTCTTCTTAGTTCATTACAAATCTCCTTCTGTGAAGGCCATCGTGGAAAAAACTTGAGGCAAAATAACCTTGGCCCAGTGTCTCATTTAGGGGGCGGTTGGGGGCCGACAACCATTTCCCTCCATACTGGGCTGCAGGTCACTCTTTTACAGTATTATTGTCTAAAATACTAATACTGAGTCTGTTTTAAAATGTTGACAACTTTTTGCAAAAGTGACAGGTTGGGTTGAGGACCGTAGAATTCCTTCATTTTCAAACAAATCTTAATGAATATTGTCTTTTTCATCATAGACACTGCCAGAAAGCCCATATTACCATGTGTCCATCGGGGCGGCCGAAAAGGTTCACAAGACATTCCGGACGATTGCCAAATGGAACAGAAAAGATCCGATCTCAGGCGGTATCAAGATGGATATACAAGAGGTGAAGTCAAGGGTCCGGCAGTATACCGCCCACAATGATCAAAAGTTCAAACCAATGTCAGATACCTTTAAGAATGACAAACCACATCATTAAGGCCTAATTCTCCACATGTATCGTAGTTTGAATAGGATCACGATTTCTATTATTAACGAAAAATGGAATTGTAGCTATTTTCACAACAATAACGTACGGTTTGGATTATTCCAGTGGCCCCTCAGGCTCCTTAAGCAGAAAGGTCGAAGATGGGGGAGGGGTGAGGTAGATCTTACTAGGGCGCCTCCTCTGGCCCCTTAAATACGGGCCTAGTGCGTCTTTAAAAAGTGAACCTTTATTACATATCAGCCTATATGTGACAATCAGGCCCGTAGCCATACAAGGTTCTGAAGGGGGCGAAATACATTCCCTGCCCCTCCCCCCTTGACTACGGGCTTGGTGACAATAGAAACCAAAGATTAAGATGTGTTCCTAATTTGTAATTGTATCAAGGTTCGAAGTCCGTAATTTTTGTTTTTGGGGAAAGCCAAGACTTCCCCATTTAAGGCTAAGAAAATTCAACTTAATATTTGTACCAGAAACTGATAGTTGTTGCCATTTTATTCTTAAAAAATACCTGTGACTCTTTCTCCTTGCTCTGTACATTTGGCTTAACCACGAAGATTGCTTGACACGGGATTTCTATCTTCTTTCTTTCATCCAGGTTCACGGCAGTTTTCGGGATCTATTTGCAACTGCAGATCTAGCTAAATCAAGTTTGCTGTTGAGCATACTGTGGTGTGTAGTACAATGTCCTTTGACATGGATTTTCAAATTTCACAGTGCTTTGTGTTTTTAGTGTAGTGGTGATATCGCCAGTTTTGGTATCGGCTTTATAACGTTTTTTCCTCAACTCGAATGTACCGAGCCGCTCCCTAAAGACTTTGCAGCTAAGTATGTATGCATTTGCAATTGGGTAAAATCTTTGTATCAATAAAAAAAAAACGTCATGCATGCAGGGACGTTACCGCAGAGAAAACTAGATAATGCCGCTATGAACAGGGTGGTGATATTATCTCATATCACCTCCCCGCTACGAATACACTGTCCACACTGTGCACGCAGTTGCGACCTAAGACGTTCTCGGCCCGAATACACATTGGAGAAGTGATAACGGAACCCCAGTACAGTTCGCGCTATTCGGTTTCTAGCCTACAATCCTCGACAAAAGTACATGGGACAAACCCCGCTCCCCGTATCAATGTTGAAGTCTCGGAACACGTTGGGCTGCCGCAACATTGACAGGGGAATGGGGATTCAGATGGTGATCTTACTGTTGCTTGTTGTGCTTGTTTTGTCCCATCATTTTTGTCGAGGATTGTAGAATGCACCGCAGTGAAGTTAACAGGTGCATGTACTGTTTGACTTGTTCAAGTTGGTTGAAAAGGAGGATCAAACGACAACAGAAAGTTGACTATTCCGGTAGCAACTTTAAAGTCAAACTCGAACCTAACTCAGTCGTTCAGTTTTGCTTCCATCGCCATTGTTAACAGACATAAATGGGTTTAACTTCATCCTTTAATTTGCTCTATAGGTCTAGAAAATTTGTACGAAATAACCTTATCACGTGTTTCTGGCCTTGAATGCAATGCATTTTTGGTTCCTTGACGAAGGCGAAAGGAATCTAATCTATGCAATCACTTAAGTGTACGTGTGTGTATGTATGTGTGTTTGGGACGCTTGGCTTGTAAACACAGTATCTCAAGATAGCAATGACGAATACTTATTATACTTGGTGTATGGAATAATCATATTAGAGCTGAATTTTTGTGCCCTTCCAAAGATGAAATTGTAGCAAACAACATTTATTTCTCACAAGCAAAACTCTTGCAGTAATAATTTTCATTATTATTACCTAATTATGAATACGTGCAAAGGATGCTGTGACTATAGAATGATTAGAAATACCATACGCGTAACGAGTTTGTTGATGGCGTAGTGGAACACTGCTCGGTTTTTCACACAGGCGGTCCGGGTTCGAATCCTCATCAAGGCACTTGGTTTTTTTTTAATACTTCGTTATTCAGTTTTGGTGGAGTCCAAAGGTCATGTGAGGTCAGCAGAGGTAAAGCAGTTGGACCATTTACGAAAGGGCCAGTAAGAATTAAATTAAAGCAAGCCCAATTGCCCAGGTGATAGTCAGCTGATTTTTGGATAGGCTATGGAGGGTTTCTAAGGCCAGTAAGAATTAAATTAAAGCAAGCCCGATGGCCCAGGTGATGGCCAGCTGATTTTTGGATTGACAATGGAGGGTTTCTAAGTTTCTTGTTTGACCTGTAACTTCACATCCTCGCTTACTGTGATAACTTTTAGAAAACTCAATAATAAGTCGAATCCTGCGTTACCTCATCTCCAAAAGGTCACTCTTCCAGAGTTTTGGTCTCTTACCCTGTTTTTGAAGCTACATTGACTGTGCCCCTAAACTTTTCAAACCCCACCATTCTGCCCAAGGCCGTTGGCAATGCAAGGGGCTCTGAGATACATGCGATTAACTGCGGCGTTAAAGGTTAGAGTGTGCTGTGTATACGTACCACAAACATTCAGTACATTATTAGAAGACTAGTAGCATACAATTACACATGATATAGACAAATATGGATGTGTGTATGGCAAGCCAAATGCCCAATAATTCGAAAAACTTAGTTTATCAATCGATAAACCAGGTTTATCGACCAATAAACCTGGTTTATCGACCGATAAACTTGGTTTATCGACCGATAAACTTGGTTTATCGACCGATAAACCTGGTTTATTGACCGAAAAACTTGGTTTATCGGTCGATAAACCAAGTTTATCGAAATATTTGGCGTTTGGCGTCGATAAACTAAGTTTAATCAACCAAGTTTTTTAATAAGCCAAGTTTTTTGATAAACTTGGTTTATCAAATCGATAAACCAGGTTTATCAATTCAAAAAACCAAGTTTATCGATTTGATAAACCAAGGTTATCATCAGTTAAGTAATAAACCAGGTTTATCGAATCGAAAAACCAGGTTTATCAACCGATAAACCAAGTTTATCAGTCGATAAACCAAGTTTATCGACGCCGAATGCTCAATAATTCAAAAATCCAAGTTTATCAAATCGATATACCAAGTTTCTCGATTTATTGGGCATTTGGCTTGCCATAGGCTTATCAATCGATAAACCAGGTTTATCGGTCGATAAACTTGGTTTATCGATTGATAAGCCAAGTTTTTGGAATTATTGGGCATTTGGCTTGCGCAAGCCAAATGCCCAATAAATCGAGAAACTTGGTTTATCGACCGATAAACTTGGTTTATCGAATTATTGGGCATTTGGCTTAAATGCTTGCCTATGGCAAGCCAAATGCCCAATAAATCAAGAAACTTGGTTTATCAATCGATTAACTTGGTTTATCGGTCGATAAACTTGGTTTATCGGTCGATTAACCAAGTTTATTGAAATATTGGGCGTTTGGCGTCGAGAAACCAAGTTTATCAACCGATAAGCCAAGTTTTTGATAAACTTGGTTTATCAAATCGATAAACCAGGTTTATCAATTCGATAAACCAAGTTTATCGATTTGATAAACCAAGTTTACCATCAGTAAAGTGATAAACCAGGTTTATCGAATCGAAAAACCAGGTTTATCAACCGATAAACCAAGTTTATCAGTCGAAAAACCAAGTTTGTCGACGCCGAATGCTCAATAATTCGAAAGTCCAAGTTTATCGGATTGATAAACCAGGTTTATCAAATCGATAAACCAAGTTTATCGACATTTTAAGTGAGAAATTCGATAAACCTGGTTTATCGGTCGATAAACTTGGTTTATCAAAAAAACTTGGCTTATCGGTCGATAAACTTGGTTTATCGACCGATAAATCTGGTTTATCGATTGATAAACCAAGTTTTTCGAATTATTGGGCATTTGGCTTGCCATATTATGTGGGCGGTAAATGTAAGTACGGACATGCGCATTTACTTACCGTAACTGCTGCAGTTAACCGCAAGCCTCTGAGATGCATTTTTGTGAAAGTCATTTGTGTCAATCAATTCTCTTCGAGATCACTGTTTCTTCACCTACTCTGTTTAATCAACCTCTCTTTAAGACGTTCCAAGAATGTGACTGAACAAAAAATATGCTGTGCAGCCTGCTACGTAGGCAATGCTTCACCTGAACTGAACACCCATGGGATGATAATTTTAAGGAGGTAAATACATCATGTAAAATTCACTGCATGCAGCCTTCACTGAACCATGCACAAACATTGTGTAGAGGGTGTACGGTACTTTTCACTGTGGAAATATCAAGCCAACTACTTTTTCCAATGTCCCCATAGTCTATGGCGGAGATCCGAAGGGAGAAAATCAAAATCAAATGGTACCTCAAGGAGTTCTGTTCTCTAAAAGAGCTACGTCCCCAGGGACAACTTAGACTGAACATGACCGGCCTCTTGACCTTCAGATCTCTACACCATAGGTCTGTCATCTACTTATATTAGCTACGAGATATAACTTAAAACAAATGTTGCTCTTCAAACTTTAATGTTTTAATTTCGAAAATTTCTTGTTGCTTTCAAGGATTTGCTCTGGAGTAGTGTACTTCGGAATTGTTTTGTTGACAGCAGAAACACTGGGAGAGAGGAACGCCTGCCAAGGTAGGTTCGTTTCGTTTCGAACGTTTCGTTTATTTTTTTTTCATATCACTGAAAAGTACGGATACACAATATTATAATGACCTGTATAATAATGAAGTAGATGGAAGTAAAACAAAAACCCCAGAGGGGCTTGTCGAGAGTTTACAACCCATTACTACAAAAACAAAGGTAACTGACATAGCTGAGTCAGAAACACAAAGAAAGCATAAAGAACAAAGAATTAACGACAAGAAGGACAGTAAAAACAATGAACTAAAAGAAAAAGTAAAGACTAAGATAAATAATAGGACCAGAACTTTCCCTCACATACCCCACCCCTTTCAACTCGTTTTCCAAAGCCCTTCGCACACTGTACGACGGAATGAGACACGTCCCAACTGAAGCTTAGGCACAAGCTCGATATCAATTCAAGTTTTAAGCGACGGCATGCGGAACCATAAAACAGTGGCGGAACGTCAATATAGTCATGGGGTCGTTCGCTCCACCCCCCCCCCCTTCTGATGGACTCAAATCTCCTGTCGGCTCCCTTTTTAGGTTTATACCGTTTTGAGGCATAGGGCATCTACCTACTTCAAAGCGCCTCTACAGACCATTCTCGTCCCTCTGACCGAATTCCCTAGCTCCGCCACTAGCTGACTAGGACCCAACACGACTTTTGACTCGACGAAGTCGGTGGTCTCCTTCGCAAGTCGGTCGATGTGCGACGGTCTAAAAAGATATCAGATTTCATGATGGTTTCACTCTCATGTAAGTAGTGAATTTCAGCCAGAAAAAACTTACTAAGATACTGTATATTTTACATTGCTATCTTCTGAAGATATCATTACCTACCGCACCTCGTGATACCCTCTAAACAAATGACGAAAAGAGAGGGCGCACTTGTATTCATCCATCTAAGAGTAAATACTCTTAGTCATCCATAATGAACTTGGTATGGATTCAGCCGTAGGGCTGGCCAGCCGCTTTATTCAAGATGGGTGGGATGAGCAAGGCTCCAGATTCTGAATTACACAAGGGAGGATGATGAGAGACACATACTAAGAATGAGGCAGGTAGGCCTAGGTATTTAGCAGGTTCTATTCTGTCGATATATCACTCAGAACGGGCTGCATTTAACAGAAGCACCCTTCTCTTTCTCGAAGTCCTTGTAAAACCACTTTTGGGAGCTTTCATCAGCCATGCATACTGTGTGGAAAAATCGGGGCAAAACTAGGCACCAGTCCAGTCTGAAAATCATGTTTGTAAATAAATAGTACATACTTTTTTGGTTACTTTTTATACAGTTATAGATTTAAATGAAAATAATTTCGAATAGCAATGAGTGCTGATTTATTATAGCCGCTGGGTCATTTGGGGGTATAATGGAATGTAAGTTTACGGTTCACCTCAGGCGCGGATCCAGGATTTTGAAAAAGGGGGGCGCACACTCCGTCGGCCGAAGGCCGAAGGCTCGAAGCCACTGTGGAGGGTTTGGGGGTCCTCCCCAAGAAAATTTGAATTCTAGCTGCGCTTAGCTGCGATTTCCCAGCATCTGGGAAGTATGTTTTCCATATCTATTTGCTCATTTTTGGTCAAAAAATCGTTGGTCATTGAAAAAGGGGGGCGTGCACCGGGTGCGCCCCCACCTGGATCTGCGCCTGCACCTTATGTATTGACGTCAAGCGACGTCATTTTGGAGGTTAAACAATGAGGCACACGGCACGCACAGCGTAGAATTCATACGCGGGTGTAGAAGACTTCCGCTCCTATGCGATTGGTTAACTAATCAGCTGTATGCATTTTATCGGTGTAACTTGCAATGGTACGCGCTTACCTCCAAACGAGGGAGTACTTTCTGCTCTGTGACGTCATATGCATAAGGTCTGTAGTCTGTCCAAGACGTTAATAAATTCGTACAGTTCTCTCTACATTCTCACAAATTGAGAGCGTAAGGCAAATAAATTGTATCTGACTCGAGTGTCCTGTCCAGTATAGCAACTAGGAATTTTTGAGTTTATAGAGGGCATGTGCACATTAGTTCTTAATTAACGTTGAATTGTCTGATGGTGTAGTAATTCTTGAAAAAAACAACTTGCAATATCATGCACAAAATGCTATTTCCTGAGCTTATATATATAGAATCTGGCTGAATTCCTAAACTTTTAAGGGACGCACATCTACAAATAAGTAAAACAAACAGTAAGAAATTAAAACTGTAATTATGAATATGGTCGGAACAAGGTAAACGACTTAAATATATGATTTTTTAAACCAGCATCTGTCTCATTGAACTGATTAAGTTTAAAAGGTCATCAACGAATTAGATTACTGCATAGTTTTCGAATCTTTACCCAGCAGAGAAAAGCACGTGCCCGTCCAACAAAAAAAAAATGTTTTCTCAAGTCAAATTTTGTTCCCGTGTGCCTTTCTCATCGGACTGTGATTTGTAATATTTATGTTTCTGTCAGGTTTTCGTGGTAACGTGGATACATGTTCCGACGACTGCAAACCATTTAACACAGAGAGCTATATGGGGATGATTATAGTGGCGGTAGCGGAATTGCCATGTAAGTTTAAATTGAAAATTGAATTAAGATACCCCGGTATCCTTATTCATGAATGGCTCGTTTAAAGGGGATATGCAGTCACCCCAACTTGAAGTAGTGTAGTAGACTGTCCTGTTTCATGATTGGCTCTTGAGAGTCATGTGACAATATTTTTTCTCCTCAAATGTGAAATTTACTAGAAGTAACTGATTAATTTACCTTGAATATGCAATACTTAAGTCCTAAAATATTGTAAAAGATACACTTTGCAGAGAAATAAGAAGAAAATTGTGAGATTTAGCTGTTGCTTCAAAATAAGTTCGGGACGACTGCTCTTGCCCTTTAAATGTGAAAATTTTGAAACTGAATTTTCAAATTCATGCAAAATAACCCCATTTTTGCCTTGAGACTAAGACATTTATGCTCTGACCCGTTATTGAAAAACAACATCTAAAAATGTTCAAAGTCATTGACATGTTTCTTTCCTTCTCTTTTTCCTTTCCATAGCTGTAGTGCTTTGCATCTTCTTAATGGACATAATTGGAAGGAGGGCGCTGTTAATATTTGCAAGTGTTTCATTTTCCGGTTGTTTCTCACTGCTATTCTTCTGTATTGAACCACAGTAAGAGTTCATTTCTCATATCTTTTGTACATGCAGTGAAAGAAAATCTTACTGAATATGTACAGAAAGCAGCGTTTCAATTAGACTTTAGTGGCTTCAGTCAGCAAAATGATTCGTATTCTGCAGTACTATAAACATATATAGGCATATGAGGTACGTGTGTGAACCAGATATCGTTATTATCCAAATATCAAAAGGATGAAATGTACGCCGACCTCGCATCAAATTGTTTGGGTCCAGTGCCGGCTCCCACCCCCACCCCTCCCCGGCGACTGCCAAAGACCGTGATCTTTACACTTGGATGTTGCTGTTTGTCTCACACTTTAACATTTGCAATAGTTGAAGTTATCGCCTAGTTGCGTTCAATATCCCCAAACATTTATGAGAAACGCACTGTAAACCTTAAGAAGTTAATGGTATGCATAGCTGCTATTTTATTTGACATATACAATTCTGGCCAAGAAATGACGAAGAGGCCCACAGCATTTAGATAATTAACATTCCGTTTCTTTTTGTACTTGTTTCAGAATCATTACAACGTCCATCCTCTTTGCCAGCAAGTTTTTCAGTCAAATCATCTACTTAGTTTTATTCGCATACACCCCTGAGGTATGAATAAACATTAGACCACGGTAGTGAAATACAGTTATGCTCCTTTTTCCTCCAGTCGTTTTTAATATTACACAGAACCAGTTTCCAAGAATGTGCAAATATGAACTTGCCCTAAATTTACCATTTCCTGATCCAGGGGAAGGAGGCCGGGGGCAAAAGATATCACTGACCCAAAACGTCGGTAAATCATATGAAATAATTGAAATATTATTTATTATGCTTTTTCTTACAAGATTTTAAGTTCAAATTAAAGACTTACTGCAAATCGTGCAATCTATCTTGTATACTATGTGGAAATACGTGTTCAATGATTGACGTTTCAGATTTACCCCACGTCGGTAAGGGGGCTTGCGTTAGGGGCTGGAGTAGCCGTTACACGAATTGGAACAACTCTTGCACCGTTAAATGCTCAGGTTTGTAAATCGGTGATGATTACTGGGTGACATTCGGCGTCATGCAACATTACCTTCCATCTCCTTCTTCTCCTCCTCCTCCGCCTCCTCTTTATCGTTGTCATCAGACTGATCAGAGGAAAGAGACTGAGGTTGCAAGAGATCGGTATACCTGAAATCAGAGACCCTCAAATGTTTTAAAAAAAATACATTATTTTTTAACAAACTGTCCAGTCGTTGTACTCGAGTGCTTGCATTTGTAGTCTGGTCTCCTCAAATAAAGATGGAATCTCAATTTGACATCTCAGATCATCAGATGTCGAACCACATATTAAAACATTTGAGTTATTCCCTCCTAATCGGTGTTTGTAAGTACGTATGTAGCTCTTAAAGTAAAGGGGGGAACGATCTTTTTACACCGTAGCCTATGTTAAAGAAAAATTATTGTCCTTTGTTCAGTTGTTAAGTCCTTACACAAATACGTATAACAACTACTAATTTTACCATTTCATTTCCTCCGAGAGTCCTTCTTTTTGCGTGTTTGTTTGTTGTGTGAGGGTAGCGCGCCACTAATCCCGGAGATTTTCTCCGTAGAAAATGTTTCACTCACAAATATAATCTCTAAAAACTGGAGGCGTTTAGAATATGTTGCTGAAAGGGATGTGCTCAATTCGTGATGTGAATGTTGTGGCAGATAAAATTTAGCACATTTAGTGCCCAGATATGACAATTTAAGATATTTGAGGCATTTTGTTGCATCACATTCTTCTGCCGTACAAAATGGCATTTTAAGTGAAGCGTCAACGCTGGGAGAGTTCTATTTCGAAACTGCAACAGTCATGATATACAAATTTAAAGCAGTGTTAGAGGCCTTACGGCTTCTAGTGAGTTTTCACATTAGGAATACATTGTACCTGTTGAAAACTTACGTAAGTTAACAGAGGCCATGAAACTGGCCAACTTTAGTGTGTAAGTCAACGAGATTTAGTGGTGCACTGCCTGAAACTTCATCAAAGTTCACATGTTCCGTGTTTCACAAATGTATTTACAATCCTAAATATCATTGAAGTTTTATACACGCATCGTGAAAAACGTAGTCTCACCTTGCTTACCAAAATGACTGAATTGTGTTGATAAATATTATATGCAGGCTTAGACTACGATTTAATTTTTTTCAACAATTACACTCGAACATGATATTAGGATGTCATTCTATAGGAGAAATGATCATGAAATACTTCCTGTTTACTCACGTCACCTTTGACCCAGACCAAAGACAGATTCTCCTGAACAAAATACATATGTTTAAACTATTTGTTAAGAAAAAGGGATGAATGCTGCTCTTTCTTCAGTAATTTACAATATTCCACATCAGTTTACGAGTAAGCTGACAAAAAAGATACACTCATGAATTTCATATATCGACAAACGTTACGTAACTATGTCAATGTAAACATCATTTTTTTCCCAACTAGGTATTGGCGTCTCACTCTGTAATGGCATCTATTGCAGTGATAACTGCGGCAGGTGTTGTTTCAATTGTGACATCTCTCCTCCTTCCGGTAGAGACCAAGGGTCAACAAATTAATGTAAGATCTTCCAGATGTTTTTCTGAAAATAAGGCGAACTTTCAGATTAGCCAGTTTCTTTAGTATTCACTATATTTCTTAAGAGAGATTCGTGCATTCCGTAAATATATGGCATTGTATGTTTATATATTTCTTACACCACGCAATGTGAGTATGCGATGTTGTCAGCAGCTACATTGCGTAAGGCGGAAGAATATCACTTCAAAGATAAAATTGCTCTGCCACAAACGTTACGATGTTAAATTAATATGAGTGGAAGAATTCCTGTTGACCAATCCATAAAAGAAGATATTGCAATTAGCTTAGCCTATAAACTTGAAACATGTTTCCTAAACTTCTGTTCTCCTTGTCCCATACTTTGAAATTATGTAGGGCATATGTACATACCAACGCTCTCCGATGCACATTTTAAGAAATGAATTATTTCGATTAACTTTAAACTGAGGCCGGAGCCGATCCGGGAAAGGCTAATTTTTAAATGTTGACATTCAGAGATAACAGGAAGTGTTCGTTAATTCATTCTGGCACCTCGTTTCTTCATCATCTCCAAGTCGTCGTCGTCGTCGTGTTGTTATTATTATTAACTGTTATTGTTGTTGTAGTAGTAGTAGTAGTAGCAGCAGCAGCAGTAGTAGTATAGTAGTATTATAGTAGTAGTAGTATTAGTGTTAGTAGTAGTAATAGTAGTATTAGTAGTAGTAGTAGTAGTAGTAGTAGTAGTAGTAGTAGTAGTAGTGGTAGTAGTAGTAGTAGTAGTGGTAGTAGTAGTAGTAGTGGTAGTAGTAGTAGTAGTAGTAGTAGTAGTAGTAGTGGTAGTAGTAGTAGTAGCAGTAACAGTAGTAGTAGTAGTGGTAGTGGTAGTGGTAGTGGTGGTGGTAGTGGTGGTGGTGGTGGTGGTGGTGGTAGTGGTAGTAGTAGTGGTAGTAGTAGTAGTAGTGTTGGTAGTAGTAGTGGTGGTAGTAGTAGTAGTATTAGTGTTAGTAGTAGTAATAGTAGTAGTAGTAGTAGTAGTAGTAGTAGTAGTAGTAGTAGTAGTAGTAGTAGTAGTAGTAGTAGTAGTAGTAGTAGTAGTAGTAG
Source organism: Holothuria leucospilota (assembly GCA_029531755.1). Classification (NCBI taxonomy): domain Eukaryota; kingdom Metazoa; phylum Echinodermata; class Holothuroidea; order Aspidochirotida; family Holothuriidae; genus Holothuria; species Holothuria leucospilota. Next base: position 54,076,492 of record CM055964.1, read on the forward strand.
TAGTAGTAGTAGTAGTAGTAGTAGTAGTAGTAGTAGTAGCAGTAGCAGTAGCAGTAGTAGTAGTAGTAGTAGTAGCAGTAGTAGCAGTAGCAGTAGTACTATTATTAGTGGTAGTGGTAGTAGTAGTTGTTTTTGTTGTTTTGATGTTGATGTTGATGTGTTTGTGAGTGCACCATCCTGCGGTCGTTTACCTATCCTTTTAAAAGTCAGATTTGATTTTCTTCTCTTTGTCAGACCTCTGTTCAAGATTCGAGATATAAGAAGCACGATGATGGTAACGACAAAGATCCTGCGAGATAATTGTCAACCAAATGGCAACAGGGCGCTACTTTGTGTGATTTTTCTGCTAAACTGCATACCGTAGGGAACTGTTCTTAGTTTAAGCATGAGGATGAACCGTTCAGAACTACAACGTTCATAGTGTTACTTATTGACAGGGTAACTCAGTAGCGAATTGGGAATGCACAAACTTAAGAGCTCCATTACCCGAGTACTTACATTACAATAAAATGTGTTGTAAACAAGATTTACAAATACTTTAATACAATTTATTACACCCAAAACAACCTGGTTCAGTTAAACCAGGACTGTTCTGGTCACCAGTTATCCAACAATGTCCTGAAAAAGTAACCAGGAAATACTTGTCAGTATTAACGAATTTTAGTCCAAACTCAATTTTTTCATAGCTAAATTTAACGAGGATTTCTCTATTATCCTACTTTAACTAAAATTTAGTTGGATAAGCGGTGGCCGAAATCCTGGTTACATTCTCCTCAAAGTAACCATGAAATCGTGGTTAAATTGAACCAGGATTATTTCATTATTTTAACCAGAAGTAAGTTGAATAACTGGTGACCGAAATTCTGTTTTTCGTTGATTTTCGTTAAAGTAACCATGAAATCTTGATTAACTTTAATCAGGATGCATTTAGAGTGAAAAAGAAAAACCTTCCTTCAATCTAAGCAAAAACAACACTAGAAATCTTGTATTGTTTTGGAGGTGAAACTTTTGGTTTGCTGCGACATATAATTACCATTTACAAAACACACTTGAACGAGTCTCATTTACTCCGCCCACTCCCCACCACCGTGGGGGAAATTTTCCAGTTACGTCGGGGAGCCTCAGAGGGGACTTTAAAGTATGTAATCCCGACGGCGACTTGTCGCCCCGGCTGTGTAGTTGATTAATGATGATGCTCTTAAGGAGGGCAATTTTACACAAAAATATCCCGAAATATTCAAAATTTCTTAAATAGAAACCCAAAATTTACAAATCTTCTTAAGTGAAAACTCATTTTGCTATCATCCTGCAACCTGTCGGGTTTGTCAAGGCTTCGTGTTGCTGCTCCCCCCCCCCCCCGTCGGGGAGCTTAGCCTCCTAGTAGGGCAAATCCTGTCCCCAAGACCTGGTCTTACTTAATGTCACAGGGCTACACAAACTATTGTCTTACATGCAATCACACAGTAAAGTCGTTTCCAATTATTTGAAAGATTTGATTAACTACATTAAAAAAAGAAATGCTTAAATTTAACCCACTGTATTCAACATCGTAGGGGTGCTTTAGTTCCTTTACGTTCACGATCGTTTACTACCGCCTGGCAGAAAAGATACAAAATTTTGTATGAGCTGTTTGTGAAGGAAACTTCTATTAGAAATGTAGGTGCAATATTTGGGAGAAGTGTGCCTTCTGTATTATACAAGTATGAAATTTTGCACACATTTAGGGTATGCCCTAAGAAAGGTATGTAGCCATATGGCCATCGCGGATTCGTCCTGCGACAACATTGGCCGCCATTCTTCAAAATGACCGCTGTTGATATGTACTTTACCTATATTTTATAACATTTCTTTGTAGAAAGAGTTGTAATGGTCACAAAAACTTGGCAATTGATTCATAATTAAAGGCCTCTAAATTTAGCACCAATATACATTTGTACTATGATGTCAGTATCGGTCATCTGTCACAATGGCAGCCATTAATTGTTGTTTTACCTATATTTTGAAAAAATTCTCTGAACAAAGTGTTGTTGCCGTCAAGCACTGGAAAACCTAGCATTTTTCACACAGTCAAAGGCCTCACACAGTCAAAGGCCATAATGTATATTTGACCTGTAACAATAATGGAGGCCATCTTTCAAAATTGCCGGCATTAGTTGCTATTTTACCTACATTTTGATCTATTTCTTTATGTACAGTGTTGCTGTATCGTGCCTTTCGTACATAATTCAAGGCCTTTAATTGAAGATTCACAAAAATACGGCCACTTTTCAAAATGACCGCCACTTACAAAGTATATTACTGCAGTGGCTTAGCTAGATATTGGGGGGGGGGGGGGGCGCATAAGCAAAAGAATTCCGACAGATTATTATCTTGAAGTAATAATGTACTATCTAAGCGTAGCGCCATCATCTGGCGTGTAGCGCGCGGAAAAACTTAGATTAAAATATGTCCGAGATTGCCTTAAATGACACTTCCAGACCTTGTCAGTAACCATTTCGATGTGTAATTCTGCTTAAAAACATAAGAAGTGTTGTAAGTAAACCCCTAAGAATATAATTTTAGCTACTAATTTCCGTTGTAAGAATTTTTAATTAAGGTGGTAAAAAATTTCGGACAGAGACTAGAAATTTCCGACAGAGGCCTTGTGGGGGGGGGGCTTTGTGGGGGGACGGGCGACCCCCTCTAGCTACGCCACTGTATTACTGGTATTATACATTGGCACAGAACGGAGGAATGGTCTCCACCCGTCCCAGTAAATATCGAAAACGGTAGCTAATTTCCATGTAAAGTTAGCTTAAACTGGTTATCTATTGCTCCTAAAGTCAGAGTTCGAGGTTTGCCCGGAAACCAGTCTATTTCAAAATTTTGCTGTTTATTAACATAGCCTATGGTAGCGTTACACAAATTTGTTGATGACAGGACTTGTCAAGGAGTTGCCACCCATGTGGTCCCTGTTCCTTCATAAGGGACCTGATGACGTATGATAAAGGCTTAACTTTGTCTAAGTAGCTAACCAAGATAAGAGTACTGAGAGGTTTTTCATTGTATTGAATTGTTTCCATTACAGTGAAATTAATGTTTTGACATAATTTTGTTTGAAATTTAGAAATTCTACTCAAAATCGTGTTATTTTGAATTTATAATTCTCATAACGTTGACTTTTAAAGCCAACCGTTTAACTTCAAATTTCATTATTTTGATTGCCTAAGTCACAATTTTGACTTGTTTTTCACTAGTGTGACTTTTAAAATCATTTTTTTTACTCTTGCCTCTGTCCTTTGAACTTTAAAATAAAAATGTTGACTTTTGACCTTTCGAGTTTTAATCTTTTAGCTTGTCTTGTAAGGTCCAACTGATAGACCTTAAGCATATGATGTCACAGAACAGAGAGTGCACCGTCCAAAGGAAGCAAGCGTGTATCATTGCAACTAACAACAAATGCAGACAGCTGATTTGTGTACTGGTCGGATACGCTCGTGGTCTTCTACCTGTCTACGATCACGTACGAAGTCTACGTCGTGCGTGCAGTGTGCTTTATGGTTTTGCCGCCAAACAACGTCACGTGACGCAAATGCAGAAGGTCTGTAAGATCAAAAGTCAAAATTAAGTTATAAATAGTAAAATTCGAAATTCAAATAGACTTTATGCATTAAAACAAATGAGACTGACATTGGCAGTCAGAGGTTGTATCTAAATAATGACGTTAAAAATTAAAATAATGAGACTGAACATCAAAAATGCGAAATTAAAACAGTGAAAGGGTGTGACTTTTTAAGTTAAAATAATGAGATCAAAGGTCAAGATGTTGAGTTTCAAGCCATAAAGCATGATTTTATTGTAAATTGATATTAAAGTCAAAAAGTGAAACGAAAAACCACCAATAAGAATTGATATTAATATCCAAATTATTGAGATTAAATGTCAGAACTACGACTAATCAGGAAAAAACCTTTTAAGGTGGAAAGTACAAGTTTTGGAATTTAGTCAAACGTTTACTTATTAAGTCTAGATGATGCGATTAAAAGAGAAACAGTTGATAGTTAAAGTCAAAATTATGATGTATTTCAATTTAAAAAAAAACTAGAGAAAAGACATCACAATGTTACAATTAGTCGTACAAGACATTCGGCAGGATGGGTCGACTGTCAAACAGACAGACTGATATACAGATGGATGGACAGGAGGACAGAGAGAAAGACAGACCGAACAAAGGAAAGAGAGACAGACACACAGATATAACAACTAAACGCACCGGCATAAGCATGGCCAATGGTTACTCTTGTCACAATGATTGCCAATCTGGACATCGGCCATTTCATTTCGCCCGAATCATTGTTTCATAATTATGACGGAACTTAGTGCTGAATAAGCCAGTTCAGAGTTATCACTGCGCATGCGGCGGTATACCGGTATTTGTTTTTTCGTGATACCGCTGCCACCCTACTTGTGGCATTTCCTCCTGTTAACTGTGGCAGTTGGATTCAATGGGTTCGATTTCCATGGTCTTTTCTTTTTGACCCTACTTATATAGTCAATGATCTGGCAACGTACGAACCCTACCAGCAAATAATCAGGATGTACCTTCAAATGCCGAAATTCTCTGAATAAAGTCAAATCCTGATATAGGCTATTTGCAAACACTTTACCATGGAAGATGCGGTACAGCAAGTCTGGTGTGACGTCAAGTTCAATTTAATGGCATCAAACCGTTAAGGCCTATTCGAAGGAATAATTAATATTGTAGTCAGACTACAACCCCCCCCCCCCTCCGTCCACTCCGTGTTTCGATTCTTGATATGGCATGTACTATATGCATCTAATTTTGACGTGTTTTCTACCAATCCCACACTCCACAAGACCTACCACTTAAGCAATGAATGAAAATAGTTTCATCTTCTTCGTAAACATCTTGCTGTCAATATGTCATTTGTTGATAGCCTTATTTTCTCTTACACTCTAAAAAATTATTGCCCAACCTGGGCAAAAATTTACCCAACCGTTGGTTCCGTATGCCACCTAACCGGAATTGGGTAAAATATTGCCCAACTTAGTTGGTTAAGGTTTTACTCATTAGTTGGGTAATTTTTTGCCCAACCATTTGCCCAACCATTTGCCCAACTAATTAACCAAACATTTTGTCCAACCAATTGGGCAAAAATTTTGCCCAACCTTTAGGTAAAATATTTAACCAACCAAGTTGGGTAATTTAATACCCAATTTCGGTTAGGAGGCATACGGAACCAAAGGTTGGGTGAAACAAGTCACACAACGGGGTTAGAACATCTCAGAGAAGTTACGTTATACAAGTTTTAAAAGCTACCGGCATTGCTAATGCTAGCCTTTTTTTCCAAAAGTCCCCTGACTCTCTGGCGAAGAGCCAGGGGCGAAAACCAAACAATACTCCCGGAGGAGTTCTGTTCCCCGAAGGAGTAACAACGTCCCCAAGGGACAAACTTTAACTTAACTAATGCTAGCCACTTAGAGCTTTTTAAGTACGTAGAAACAGGCACTGACAAACTAAAGGATAATCCCAAACCCAAAGAAAAACCCTGACGGATCACGAACACAATGTCAAACAGACTACACATACCATGCAACAAGGAACAAAAGAGTCTTTGTTACTTCTGAGATTTAGTAGAAACAAGGCGCGGTCGCAAACAAATGGACACTACCAGACCTACTTATGAACTACAACGCAAGCACGCTATAAGGTTTTACACACAACTGCAATATATAGTACAGCTATCACACAGTGATACAAGTTGAGCACGGTAAAACGACGAGAGCTGCTCTGGTGCTTTTTAAGTGCATAGAAACGGACACTGTCAAAACAGAAAAACCCCAACCGGACCGGCAAAAACACAACCATGAACTATTTACAATTATCTTACATTAAGCTAGCAAAACAAAATTTTCTGTGGCTAATGTATACGACACTCCCAGCCCACCCACCACACAGGACTATTTACAGATAGGAAAGCAACATCTACACTGCAGCCCCGACCAACGGTCGAGCGGCACAAGACTGGCAGTGTGCTTTTCACGTACGTAGAAACAAAGGAGAACCCACCACCGGACAAAAACACAACCCTGAACTATCCACAGAACCCCGTACACTGAGCTAGCAAACAAAAGTTCCGTGACAACCATGTACAAAAACACCAAACCCAAGCCAATCACGTAGGACTATTAACAATATCAATATTTACAAATTAACTATCACCCGGCCCGCCCGCACTGAAACAAGAGGGCCCCAACACCTCCCGAACGTCGACCTTGGCAAACGGACGAAGTCGGCCTCCACCCTCAGCTTAATCTCCGTCCTCACCAACGCCAGGACGACGTCCGCAGGCTTCCCCTCTCCCCTAAACACAATATTACACCGGTCTCTCCACAAGGCCAGCTTTATGGAGGCCAAAACAAAGGTAAGTATCCCGCGAACACTTGTATTGCATGGTGGTGGTGACAGACCATACAAAGCGTAGTCCTGGCTGACCGCCCAGGTGTTACAAAACGTGAGGCGATCAGCCAGGGCTTGAAACCACTCCCAGAGGGGGGCCACAAAGCCACACTGCCAAAACACATGGGGCACACTCTCCCACCTTGTGCATCCAGTGCGGGGGCAAATGCCATCTCCAAGACACCACCGAAGGCGCTTGAGATTCGTAACGATGGCGTCGTGTGCGATCCGCCACAGCAGGTCACGCCGGCGGTGATCGAGTGACCTGCTGTGGACTACACGCCACACTTCCGGCCCTGACGCATAGCCGTTGGGTAGGACCTGACCAACCAAGTCATCAAAAATCGCCCGGTACTGGTCCCCCGCACTGGACTGCAAGACGTCCCCTACAGTTGACATAATACGGAGTGTTTCCCTCATCTGACAGTATGCCTTCGTTGGCCTCCAACTGTGAGGTACACTGTTGCTAAACAGGGTAGGAAAGAACCAACGGAATGATAATCCACCCCAATAACGGACAAAGTAGGCAAACGGCATCTGGCTGTCGACGGCACTAAAAACACATTTGGTCAGGAGAAAACGGAGCTTTGAAGGAAAGTGCACGAGGCCCAATCCCCCCTGCCTAGGAACCTGGTACACCACTTTTCTTTTGACCAGCTCCGTTTTCCCTGACCAAAGAAACCTAAACACAGCCCTCTCCAGTCGCACCAGGACACCCTCTGGAGCGGCCAGAACAGTGCCCGGATACCACAAGAGAGGGTAAACGAAACGATTGATAACTGTTACCTTCCCCAACAGACTAATGTAGCGATCGCCGAAGTTTTTCAACCTAGCTTCCACCAGGTCTACTTTCTCATTTCAGGTAAGTGACTCGGGTGAACCGTAACCAAACCATATGCCATTGATTTTTATGGCGTCGTCTACCCATGATGCCGCGAAAGGCAGTTGTTTCGACCGCCACTTACCTAGACGGAGTCCTTTGGTCTTGGTGGGGTTCAGTCTGGCACCTGTCGCTCTCTGAAAGGTAGACAGCGTGCCAGTAAGGGCTCTGAAGGAAGCTAGGTCGGAGACTACGCATGTGACGTCGTCAGCATACTGGAGGCACTTGACTTCGGCTCCACCGGGTATGTGAAAGGGTCGAAACAATGGTTCAACTTGGAAGGCTCTTGCAAGGGATTCACTAAACAATACATAGAGTAGAGGTGACAGGGGACACCCCTGCCGTACCCCACGTTGAACTCTGAAGACATCCGACGGAAGGCCATTAACGATAACCCGACTATGTACACTATTATACAGTAAAGAGGTCCATTTAACAAAAACTGGATTCAAATTAAACTTCTTCAAGATTTTAAAGAGGAATCCGTGATCAACCATGTCGAAGGCCTTCTCCTGATCGAGGGAGACAAGCGCACATGGAAGATCACGGTCCATCACATATTCAACTAAGTCCCGCATCAACCAGAGGTTCTGCTGAATACTGTGTCCCCGCACCGCACATGTCTGGAAAGAACCTACAAGATCCGGCATGACCGTGCCTAGTCTGTTACAAAGGGCTTTCGCCAGAATCTTGTAGTCTACATTTAACAAGGTAATTGGTCGCTTGTTTTTCGGTTCTAGGGGGTCTCCAGACTTTGGTAACAATGTTATAACGCCTGTGCGCTGCGAGGGACTCAATGAGCCAGCAAGAAAGGCAGAGGCGAATACATCACGGAGATCGTGCCCGACGGTACCCCAGAAGCGTTTGTAAAATTCCACTGGGATACCGTCGGACCCAGGCGCCTTTCCGCCTTTCATCTTCGCCACCCCCTTCCAGAGCTCGTCGACAGTCAGGGGAGAACCAAGTCCATCATTCTGCTCTTTAGAGGGTGCCTTGTCAATATTATCTAATAGGGACCCTTGAAGGTCCACCTCGACATCTGCCCGCGAATAAAGCTGTTCATAGAAGGTCTTAAATACCTCCACGATGTCGCGAGGGTCCTTCTGTACCGTACCGTGGACGTCACTGACTGTTCTTATGCGGCGATCGATGGCATACTTTGTGACGTCCAGGTAGAATTTGATGGTTGGTTTTTCCTCCGCCTCCACACAATAAACACGAGCACGAACACGGGCCCCGTGCAGTTTTTCATCAAGGTACTGCTGGATTGCGTGCAGTGCGGAGGAGTCCCCGTCCCTCTCCCTAAAGCAGAGGGAGAGAGGAACTCCTCCCTTTTTCGACGAGCTCTTGCTACACAGTATTCAACTGTAAACTGTTTGATGCGGGACTTTACGTCATCCCACCACTCTAAATCTGTTGAGAAGGCCGGCCTCAATGTTCGCCACCCTTCGTACCTGGCTTTAAACTGTTCGCTATAGTCAGCCTCCGTTAGAATATCTGTGTTCATTTTCCAGAACCCCCTCCCTGTTGGCCATGACTCTGGAGGCTGAAAGGAGACAGTAACTGCGTCATGATCAGAGATTGGACATGTCACAACTTCACAGTCCCTCGGTGACAGTGCAGGTGGAGAGTACACCCGGTCCAACCTTGAGGCGTCCGTGCCATCAGGGCGGTGCCAAGTGAACACGGACAAGCCGGGATGTTGTGTTCTCCAAACGTCAACCATGTCATGATTCTTTATAAACCTGTCCAATTCCGACATACCGACACCACAGCCCGAAGACGTACATGTGGACATTCGGTCAAGCTGTGTGTCTGGGACGCAGTTAAAGTCGCCAGCCAGGATACACGGAGCACTGCCAGGAACGAAGGATGGCAGGGTCATGAAAAAGTCCCTTCTGTCTGAAGGCCGATTGGGCGCATACACGTTACACAGGAAAAATTTCCCACATGGGTGTCTTACTGTAATGCATACCAACCGGCCCTCATGATCAGAATCGACTTTTCCGACCAGCGGAGTCCACCTTGGCGAAACTAAAATAACTGAACCACAAGATGTTGTTGAGCCAAAGGAAGCGTGTAAACCCCCGCCCCACTCAAAGGACCAGGTGTGGACATCGTCCTCATTCATAATGTGGGTCTCCTGGAGGAAAACGAAGTCCACACCCAGTGTTTTGCAAAATTGGAATATCCTTGACCGCTTCCGACTGTCCCTCATGCCGTTAACATTTAGAGTCAGGAGGGACAGGGGATCAGCCATGGTGTTATGAGTGGCTACGTATCTACCTGGGACCTGACCTTTTTACTCTGTGAACTCGGGGAGGGGTCTTGAGAATGGTGAACCCCCTGGTCTAACACCCCGCCTGAGGCCGACCTCTTCAATGAAGGCTCCTCTCCCTCACATAAATCAAACCAGCCCTCCCCGGAAGGTGGATCCTTGGGAGGAGGCTCTGAGGCAGACTCCCCACCATCTGACATAGCAGACTCGGAGTCTGAGGAGAGCTGTAGGTCCTCCTCCACTGTCATCCTATCAGCTTCCACTGGTGTTGGTGGGGAGGATGGTGAGGAGTCCGCCTTGGGAGCCACAGTACCCCCCTCACACTGCTTCGAGGCAAGGAAATCTTTTTCTACTTCTTGTGCTGCCTCCTCCAATTCCTCAGTGGAATATTCTGGGCCTGCTTGCGAGGGTTCAGGTGCCTGCTCCACATCCGCACTGGCATGGGCAGAGTACGATGTGGGGCACGCACCAGAGACATGTCCCTCCTCTCCACAAAGGTTGCACCGCACCTCGTTGGGACACTCTGCCTTGTCATGCCCCACCTGCAGGCACTTGCCACAACGTCTGTTGGGACAAGACCTGGCTTCGTGTCCCTCTTGTCCACACTTGAAACAGGTGCGGGGCTGCCCGAAGTACCTTATGTGGGCCTTCGAACCCCCTATGAAGAGGAAGGACGGAATGTCCCTGTCTAATTCCATACGGCACTGCCTCTTTCCATTAAATATGCCGGCCAACTCGCCCGAACCATATTTGCACCACCGCATGTCAGAGACAGTTCCGTATTGGCTCAGAACCCTCGCAACCAGGCGCTGGTCGACCTCAAAGTTCAGGTATAACACTGTCACCGCCACAGAGCGATCATATGGGGTGACAGTGAGCCCCTCTGCCCCCTTCAGGCAAGACACACCTTTAACACGGGCAGCATCAGACCTGAACTTTAGGTCATACGTGTTGCGGGCGGCAAGCGCCTGCAACATCTCTATCTCTTTAACTTGTATCCCCTTATTCTTTAACACAGTAAACGCCTGCGGGGGAGAGACGCTCGCCCCGGACGAAAACTCCAACTTAACAATTGTGCTATCCCGACCTCCGGGCATAGCAGCAGTTGTGTGGCTCGAGGCCACGGGATAAAAGGGAAAAAAACCTCAGAACTAGTTTTACAAGGGACAAAAATTAGGATGAAGTAACAAAAACACAAGCAACACAGAATTAAGGAGTGGTCGCAAACAAATGAACACGACCAGACCTACTTATCAACTAAAACACAAGCACGCTATAAGGTGTTTTATACACAATCGCAATATATAGTACAGCTATCACACAGTGATACAAGTTGAGCACGGTAAAACGACGAGAGCTCGACAAAAACACGTCTGCTCTCGCCGAAGACCTGAACTGAACTCTAGCCACTTTTTTTTTTTTTTTTTCCAAAAGTCCCCTGACTCTCTGGCGAACTCTAGTCACTTTTAAAAGGAGCAGGATTTTAATTAGGAATTCATATATAAATGAATGTTATGGTCTGGCTATTATATATATTCAGTGAGACTTGTTTGTTATTATTAACGATTAAAAATACAATTTTCTTCACGATATTTCATTTCTCCTTTTTTATGTTGTATTGTACAACTGAGAAACATAATTTTCTGTAAGAATTCACCATTGCCAGCTTCAATTTATATCAATTAGACCTGCAATAAAGGATAAACACAAATTTCCTTTGAAAAATTCGGAATGTTCCATTCAAAGGATAGGTATATAAACATTTCACAGCATTTTAAACATGCACTTTTCTCACATTGTTGTAGCAAAAATTCCCACAGTGTAAGTAAACGTTTTGCAAAATGTTAATTGTGAATGTAAAAATCTAGAAATAGGTGTTATTAAAAGAATTAATTGGCGGCATGTTGAACCAGTGTTGGGTAAAGAAATTCACTTAAACCATTTCACCAATAGTTGGTCAATAGGTTTTTCGGTTCTTTTGCCCAACATTGTACAAGTGTACGTAGGTACGTACGTACCGTCCGTATACTGCAGTACAGTATAGTACCTTTTCATTAATTGTGTACGTACGTATGGCGCGCAAATCAGTTCACTTTAACCAACCTGGGTAATATTGCAAGAGAGATGGACTTTACCCAACCTGAAGGTTAACCAACCCACTTGCTTAATCTGTTTTACCACTTTGTTGGTTACCAAACTGCCCAGGTTGGGCACTTTGAATTTTAACCAACCCTTTTTAACCAACTTTTTTTAGAGTGTACTACAAAGACAGTCGTCAAAAGTAGTTTCTAATTAATGCAAGGTGTATTACACAACACGTTTCTACCTCGTTATTACATTCACTCAGGGCATTACATGAGATTGCATAATTGGCTAGCCAGGATCAGTGCATGATTAGGAGTCGAAGAGAGCAGACGTATTTTACAGACGCTCTCTTCTCTAGCCAGGCGTGGCATGTATTGTTCTATGCCACGTTCGCAGGCTTCTACTACACCATTGTTCATCTTGTCTCTGTACTAGATCTGCGCTACATGCATACCGAGAATACCTTCACGAGTTAGCACAGTATCAGTTAAGCTCTGGAAGGGTTTCTGAAGGTGGCCAGACACTGCAGCGCTTGCTGTGTAAGTATTCCCAGCATCTTTCAATTATCGTTACTGTGGTGTAGTAGAAGTTGCATTACCTGACTTGCTTATTTATGCTTCATTACTGTCAGTATTTTGCTTGACAGACTTTACTTCAATAGCCTCGGCTATGATAGGAGACTAACGTTAATATCGGAGTGACGTAATCAAGTCTATCATTATTTGGTAGGCCGCTGGCCTACATTGCAAGTGTCAGGTTTGCACAGGAGGCATTTTGCCATCCTTGTGCTGGTAATACAAATAGTACATATTCTCCACGAAAGTATTTTGCTATATGTGGAAGTTATTTGCAAAAATACCTAGTCTGGGCAGAAATTTAGGTGGCTGGCTATGCCCTGTGAATAAAATTGCAAATCATTAACGGGCAAATTTGCAAAATTCAAGCCATCGTAGAATTGGTATTTTGCCGTACGGCTTAGTTTTCATTAATAACCACAGAGCTCTTCTTTAATTGGCTCTTTCACTATTGGTGAACCTGTTATGGACACCGAAGAATTAGACTATCAGGACTCAGAGGAAGTCTTGCCACTCCTCGACCTCCCTAAGGAAAAATCTCGTGTGCCAGCTCCTTCGAGAGAAGGCACATCTACCAGAAATGTAGAATTTACCGACATGCTAGCCCAAATGCAAGCACAAATACAGTTGTTAACCGAGAAAGTTTGTAAGCCATCACTCGATGAGCCTACTTCCAAGCCTGCTGCTAGCAATCAGGATGCACTGGGCGATAACGTTTTCCCAGGCAATCTGGAATCTGATTCACAACTAGATTTTGATCAGGAAATTCAAAATTTGTTAGGGGCTTCTGATGAAGAGCCTGAAACTAACACAATAAGTGAAATTACCCTGGGGGAACAAAGCTCTGATGAACATGTATTCGATGAGCTAGTCTCTGACCTAACAGCAGCCTCAAAGACAGGGCCAAAAGTCCAAGAAAAAGTTGCTTCTCTCATAACTAGTGTTTGCTCCACCAAATTACCACCCAGTAAACTGAAAGAAAAAAGTGAGAAGTATCAAATTCCTGAAAATATAGAATTAATGCAGACAACCCAAGTAAACAAATTGATCTGGGATCATCTGCAGTTGGGAACCAGAACGAGAGACATAAAGCTGCAAAAAATTCAAATGCTTAACATGAAGGCAATGACTGCCTTGACAAGCCTGCTCAATGATACTCTAGTGAGCAAAGCAAAATTGGATAAACAGTCCTTATTACTCAAAGTTACAGATGCGTTAGCATTAATGGGCAGTGCAAATGTTGATTTGAATCAACTTCGTCGTGATTTAATTAAACCAGAGCTAAAACCAGAATACAAAGGCCTGTTTGACAAATCCACACCACCCTCCAAACTTTTGTTCGGAGATGATATCCCACAAAAGCTACGGGATATCAGTGATGCAAACAAACTTACTAAGTGCTGCATGTCCCCCCTTCGTGGGAGAGGGCAAAGTTATGGACGAATGAAATTCAGGGGCCGTGCACATGCAGGTCAACGTTACCAGCCTTTTTTAGGCAATCGCCATGCTCACTGGAGACGGCCATACAACAGAATGCCTCCGAAGAGTCAAAACAAGAGCCAAGCCAACTAAGTACTTCAGGTGAGGTATGTTCATTGCTCTTAAAGCCTATACCTGTGAAAATAGCAGGTAGACTAAAAATTTTTCTGGCTCAATGGCAAGAAATTACTAGTGATTCTAGCATATTAAACAGTGTCACTGGCTATGACATAGAGTTTGACAGGGCAAAACCGATCAATTACCTAAAGTCCAAACAAGTCAATACCCCACGGAGCAAAACAGAAGATCTGGGGTTGCAGCAAGAAATCACAAAGCTTCTTTCAAAAGGCGTTATAGAAAGAACTCATCACTCGCCAAACGAGTTTATTTCTTCAGTTTTCTTGCGACCAAAACCTGATGGGACTTACCGTATGATACTTAATTTAAAAAATTTAAATGAAAGTGTTGCATACCACCATTTCAAAATGGACACTTTGCAGTCCGCCCTGAGACTTATGGAACCAAATTGTTTCATGGCTTCTATAGACCTAAAGGATGCCTATTATTCAGTGCCCATCAATCAAGCAAGCAGAAAGTTCCTGAGACTGCTACACAGAGGAACATTGTATCAATACACTTGTTTACCTAATGGGCTTGCAAGTGCACCTCGCATATTTACCAAGGTGCTTAAGCCTGTTTTAGCAGAACTTAGGAGATTAGGAATTTCTTGCCTGAGCTACATTGATGATATATATATTCAAGCCAGCTCTAAAACAGAATGTACATATGCAGTTCATGAAGCAGTATATTTGTTGCAAAAGGTGGGCTTTATAGTTCACCCAGAAAAATCTGTATTTGAGCCAACTAACACTCTAAACGTTTTAGGCTTCCTTCTTGATTCACAAAATATGATCATCAGGCCGAAACCAGAGAGAGTTAGTAAATCTCTGGATGAAATAAGAAAATTTAAAAGCAAGCAGAGGAAAACATTAAGGGAATTAGCTCACATTATTGGCCTCCTTGTATCACTATTTCCTGGAGTGCAGTATGGGCCTCTGCATTATAGAAACATGGAGATGCTCAAAGTGAAACTCCTAAAACACCATCGGGGAGATTATGATGCAGAAATTTATGTATCTGAAAATGATCTTGAAGAACTTGTATGGTGGCAAGAAAATCTTACTACAGCATCACACAGGGTCCTAGAGGATGATCCTGATATTATCTTAGAGACAGATGCCTCTCAACAAGGCTGGGGTGGTTATTCCCCAACCTTTTCCACTAAGGCTCAGGGTAAGTGGACAAACATAGAGAAAAACCAGCACATTAATGTGCTTGAAATTTTGGCAATATATTTTAGCCTTAAAGCCTTGCTTCAAAACTGTCAATATAAACACGTCAGGATTTTAACTGACAGTACGACAGCCGTAGCATATGTCAACGCTATGGGGGGCACACATTCTAAACAATGCAATTTGCTTACCAAAACTATTTGGGAATGGTGCATTTCAAAACATATTTGGCTATCTTGCTGCCACTTACCAGGCAAACATAATCTTCAGGCAGACGTGTTGTCTCGTAAATTTGAAACAAACACAGAATGGATGCTAAATCGAGAAGTTTTTAATACTGTATCCAGATTTTGGGGAAAATTCGATGTTGACTTATTTGCTTCCCGTACAAACAAACAACTCTGTCCTTTTGTATCATGGAAACCAGACCCTGATGCACTGGTTATAGATGCCTTTTCCATTAATTGGCGTAATTTTTACTTTTATGCATTTCCTCCATTCAGCCTGATCTCCCGAATTCTACAAAAAATAATGAAAGATCGAGCAAAAGGGGTATTGATAGTACCACAATGGCCAACACAGCATTGGTATGCAAGACTTTTAAACATGACCATCGATATGCCAAGAGCTATACCAGTGGGGAAAGATGTGCTGACTCTGCCAGGAGAGGAGCACCGTGTACACCCCCTTTACCCAAAACTACAGTTGTTGGCATGCCTAGTGTCAGGCAACGACTACGAAACTTCGGCATTTCGGAGGACACTGCCGCTATACTCTTATCATCCTGGAGACAGTCTACCCAAAAACAATATCGCGCTTACCAAAACAAGTGGTTTGAATTCTGTTCTAGAAAACAGGTTGATCCGTCTGATCCCACTATAAATCAGATTCTTCAATTTCTAACGAGCCTTTTTCAAGCAGGCTTAAGTTACAGTGCCATCAACACAGCCTGTTCTTCACTTTCAGCGTTGCTGGACCTAGATCATAGGAACACAGTTGGCTCTCACCCTCTGATTAGAAGGTTTCTTAAAGGGGTCTATCAGCTCAGAACTCCAGAGCCTAGATACAAAACAGTTTGGAATGTGTCTTTAGTATTAAATGTTCTACGATCTTATTATCCTACTTCCAAGTTGACTCTTAAACAGCTTACACACAAGCTGCTGGTGCTCATAGCTTTAATCACAGCACAGAGGTTACAAACGTTACAACTACTAGATATTAATAACCTTTACTTTAAGGACAAACAGGCTGTGTTTGTATTACCCAACAAACTTAAACAGTCACGTCCAGGCTACAAGCCAATGGAAATCGTATTGCCTTCATACGACTCAGATGAAAAATTGGATGCTTATTCTTTGCTTAAGTACTACTTGCAGACTACTTCTTCGTTAAGGGGAAGTGAGTCCCAACTCTTCATAAGCTATGTACCCCCTCACAAACCGGTGTCTAGAGACACCTTATCACGCTGGATAAAGGAAATATTGGATGTAGCGGGTATCGACACTACTCAATATAGTGCACATAGCACTAGGGCAGCAGCGGTTTCTGCTGCAAGTTGTAAGAATGTGCCTGTAGAAGACATCCTGAGTACTGCAGGCTGGTCTTCGGAAAAACATTCGCACGGTTTTACAAAAAACCAGTTGAAAGTAGTAAACCTTTTGCTACAGCAGTTTAGAGGCATAGAAGGTGATTCAGTGTATTCATTATTTTATTGGAAAAATATGTAAGAGGAATGGTCATATACGGTGTCATGGATGTGACATGTATTTGTTAGTGTAGTGGAAAATATATGAAAGAAGTGGCCATATACATCGTTATGTTGTAGGAAAATATGCTGACATAAAATGTCATTGAGATAAATGTGTTTGATTATTTAGGCGAAAGAAATAGGACTAGGAAGTCTTATGTTGCCTTGTTAATTATATTATGTTATTATGCCAAGATGTTATTTCAGAGGAAAGGCTTGAAGAAGTACAATGTGGTTAAAGAACAATTATTACGTTATGCCAAGGAAGGCATTGTAAACACTTAAGCAAGTGTCAGGAAATGTATTTTGTACCTCATCAATTTTATTTATCCCGTCAGGAAAGAGACCTGGCAGATAAAGTATATGACTACTTTAAACTTACTAAAAAGAGCAATACAAAGGTAAGAAGCACTAATCCTGGAGTCTGGTATTTTTTGTGCATGCTCGAAACACTGCTTTAAAGTCTCATGTAATGCCCTGAGTGAATGTAATAACGAGGTAGAATCGAAAAATTAAACGAGACCCTAAGGTTGATGTTTGATTGAGATTCTACCGAGTATTACATGAACGAAAGGGGATTAAATGCCCTCCCATACATTGTCTGTTCAATACAGCTGTGTACATACAGTACATCAACTTGAAACCCTCCCACGGGTGTGTTCCTTCACATGCCCTTTGAAAACTGATCCTGGCTAGCCAATTATGCAATCTCATGTAATCCCCTTTCGTTCATGTAATACTCGGTAGAATCTCAATCAAACATCAACCTTAGGGTCTCGTTTAATTTTTCGATTCTTGATGATCAGCAAGGTCACCCCGTTATTGATGTGTGACTAGTTGCTGGTACCCTTAGGTGATATTTCTTGACATGGAACGCCGAAAGGTCGATTTTGTGCGACCAAGAATATTCGCATGTATGCCGTAGCACAGCCAGGCATTATATCCGCACAACCATGCAAAGATAGCCTATCGACTTACAATAGTCAGTAGCCAAACTCGCTTCATCTTGTCTGTATCGATCGGTTGCGCTGAGTCCTTTTACAAAGTAAATATGCTCCCAATGATTCAGCTTTCCAGATGGCCACAACACATAGTGTTGGTGTTAAGTTGTCGGTCATCCAATGACAAATATGTGAGTTCGGTCCTTCTTAAATCGACCTCAGAAAATCTTCATGTAGCCTAATTTATGATACTTATAACATAATAACATCAATATGCCCGTGAGCTTGACCCTTCATGACAGAACGGCATATGACCGTGACCTTGACCGTTGATTAGCAAGCCCCGACGTCAGTCCTGTCACTGATGACGTAATCCCCATGTTGGCTCCAGACTGGCTCACTGCAGTAAAGGTGGCTTTACCTAAGTCTACTACGCGCACGTGTGAAGTCTAAGTCGTGCGTGCAGTGTAATTGTTTAGCCGCCAAAATGACGTCGCGTGACGTCAGTACCCAAGGTCTATAAGTGGAAACTGGCCTTGGTAGAGCCAGCAGATAGGTTGAGCCTCCCTCATTATCATTCGCGTAGGAAGCTCTTCTTAACGAGGGGGGGGGGGTGAACGTTTCGTTATTTCGGACCGCCCTCCTGGGGGAGGGGTATAAGAGTGTTCCCCTCCCCCTGGAAAATTTTTTGAATATGTGAGGGTCTTTAGATGCAATTTGGTGCAACAAATTGGACAAATTTTAAGGAAAATTGCTGCAAAAAGTTAACATTTTTTACAGAGGGATCAAATAAAGGGTTTTCATCCTTGAATTGAGGGGACTCCCTAACAACCACCACCTCTTACTGCAACCCTCGCACAATTCTCACCCCAGATAATTCCCACCTGGATAATTCCAGCCCTTGACAATCCTGAAATTTTATGTGGGGGTTGTGTGAGGAAAAATTGTCAAAGGTGCACCTGGATTGTCAGGAAAAGATTTGGATAGTCGTCCGGGGGTAAGTTGTCCAAGGGGAGAAACATCCGGGTCAATACCTATTTGAAAAATTACCCCATGATATCAAAACATTTTCAGTCCTCAGTGAATATGGAACAAGCACACTAGACAACATAACCTCACATTAATCAACAATATTTTCTTCTATTTTAAAATTTCGTACACCCTCTTCAGTGGTGGAACTAGATGGTGGAAGGGGGTCATGGCGCACCCGTCGGCCGCGGGGAAAGTTTCCAATTTCGTCGGGACGCTCGATGAGAAAGAAAAGCATTTAATAATCTACGGGGAGCAGTCAACCAGACGGCTTTCATAATTTTGCTCTCAAAGAAGGAATTTCTCAGTTAAAACCCCAAAGTTGCATCGATAAACCCTCGCAGTCCCCCCACGTTCTTTTTTTTTTCGATCGGTGTAAGTCACGTTTTTTTTTCGATCGGTGTAAGTACTACATGATTCCCCCTTTCGGGAACCTAACGAAGAGTCGTATGTTCGCGCTCGCCCAATAATTTCAACAAATTCGTTCCGTTCCAACACATTCCACCTTTTTAGAACAATGTTGATAATTCACCATTTACTTAGCCTAATTTGAAAGTGTTGCCAGACCTTGAAAAATTCATTAGATCTTGAAAAAGTTAGATCCATCCTGAAAACTTGAAAAAAAAGATCCCAAAACAGCTAAATCTTAAAAAAAAGAGATCGTCTTTGGAGATTCATTAAAAAAAACCCATTAAATTTACCGTAAATTTGGCCAGTTGTATCACTTTAAAATCACACTTACAGCAACTTTTGAACGTTTTTATCATGTTACAATAATTCCCTTTTGCTTTTACCTAGCGATATTGTTAAATCATCTGTGATGACGGTTATACATTAAAATAACAATCTTGAGAAAAAATCAAATCTTGAAAGATTTTTACTGCTCATCTTGAAAATTTTTATTTACCGAGTGAAAACACTGGTCACAATCCCCATCAATCGACGAAATCGATCAATAAGGGTTTTTTCTTTTTCAAAAAGTAGCTGGTATCACCTTGAATGCAACGCCCTGTACTCCCTTCGGCACTATGTAATATGTCGCCTTATCGGCAACTGGAAACCACGTTTTTGCCATAACTTCTATAAATGCAATGGGTATATTTTTCGCTGTATTCGTTTGATTCATTGAAAACATTTGCTCGGAACGATTTTGTCGTCGTGTTCAGAAATGTTGAGACGCTGCCCCAATTAAAGAGGCCTTCACAGACTGAGGTGTAAGTATAACTGTCGCTTTTCTTCTGTACCTGAACATTACGTTGTATTTGCTATTCTGATATTTGATTTTATAGTGACAGATCGAGAATTCACTGTCAAGGAGCTAATTATTAGAGCAAGGCTCCAGTATCGAGATGGTCCTTGTTAGGGCTATTCGGCCTTCTGTTGCACAAAATATGCAATGCAATTTAAATTATTTCCGTTCTAATGCACTCCCTCTGCCCTACCCGTTCTCTGATAGGCGTCCCCCTCTCATCTGCCGGCAATCGTGGCGTGTGAAAGAGACTATTTGTAAGACTAACATGGTACAAGCCCCTTTAGAAATTGCGATATCGGTGAGCCGACCCAACAAGGTCTATTATCGAGAGTACGTAGCGCCTGAGGCGCCTGATCAAGTATAGACGTATGAGCCAGAAATCTGTGAGACTGCGCGCTCCCCCATGCCCCACCCGAGTTTGGACAAACCCCATTTTCGGGCATGTTTTTGGAAAACCGAGCAATTTTTATATAGCTTTTTTCTCCGGTGAAGACGGCTCATCTTCTCCTCTAAAATATTACCCCATAAGGTTATGCGTGGGTAGATCTAACCCCTTCCTACGGCGTACAAAATTTTTAAGAACTTCCATTACATAAGTTTTGAAGTATAACCTGATATAGGCCTTACAAATGTAATAAAATAGCTCACACAGTATAAGGTAATATGTTTTGCCCTGGAAACGCTAGTTTAGAGAACTCTCCGGTGTTGTAATTCATAAGGCATATACACTGTAAAAACACTTGGGTCAAGTTGACCCAAAATATTGGTTCAGTTCCCTCGTGACCCAAGTGTTTTTACAGTGTAGGCGTTTCCCCGCATTTGTGGTCGAATAGCGTCGCAAGACAAATGCCCTTCAAGGCCTGAAATATTATCCGCCAACGATAGGCTACCCGGTTTCATTTGTGCGCCAGCTAGATTATTTCCCCTCAGCTCCTTGCAAAGATAATGTAGAATCCATATGCTTTCAGAGTAAAAGCGCAAGCTAGATTTGGATGAAGGATTGTTTAATTTAACCAGGGAGTTGCTATTTGACAAATAGCAACTCCCTGATTTAACTGAGACAACTCCATCGTTGGTCTGAACTTAACCAAGATCACTCGAGACCGACATCGAGTTTTCGGAAAACCAAACCATTCAAACTGACGAAGCCCTCTCTTCAGACGACCACGGACCAACCCGAATAAAACCGACTCAGGTTTCGTGGAACTGGTAGTAGCCTATTTCGTGAAACCGGAAGTATTTTCTTCATGATATGCAAACTGAAAAGTCACAGAGTATGCCAAAAACAATAAATCGGAAGATGCATGTGGATGCGACAAAACCTTCTTCGACGTGCACACTGGGGACAGAACCATGGAGCTATATACCCGCTCCATGCTAGAACCCATGGTGTTCCATGGAGCTATTACGAAATAGCTCCATGGCTTTTGGCATTTGCAGGCTGTTCATGTTAAAATATGGCTTGAATAAGGTATTAATTTACTCAAATTGAATTTTTGGTTTCTCGGTTTTCGTCTTAATCGAACAGACTACTCGATATACTACCCAGCCATCGGTTCGGTATCACTGATACGATCCAAACCGACTTCGGTCTCGGCGGGTGATCTCGGTTATGAGTGGTCTGTGAAGTGTGCATACCTTTCACCACACATGGATGCATATACAGTTGTTTGTTCTTTAAGTTTTTCACTTTTTCTGTGGATTCCCGTACCGTTTTATTTCACGGGAGTACGATAGATAAGGTACAAAAGAGAACACACAGAGATGAGGGTTCAGCCTTTTGATGCAAAAACGCTGTCTGAGTGCATGCCGTTATGTATTCATATATTACAGCAGCTGAGGCCAGATATGAATTTGTCAACAGAATCATTTTCTTATATGTCGTGAAGCAGCCTACCATGCATAGTTCAATTTGCTTATCAGAAGATTTGGAGAAGGCTAGCAAATTAAGCCTGCTGTCGCATATCACTGAGAGGGTTGGAGGATAAACTACCGAATTCATAATCATCATACTGTACTGTTGGCCTATCTTTTTGTGTTGGATCAAATTTAGGTATAGAGGCTTTGCAATTACGTCACGGATTCGCCATGCTGGAGGACACTCATGCCAAGAACACATGGTTTTGTGCAGTAGTATGCTGAACGCGCCGCACAGTGTGCCCTGTGGTATACGCGGTTTGCACACATTCATTGAGCAAGCGCGTCGAGTGTGGTGTACTACGAAATTACACGTACTCCAACATGACGCCAGGGAGTATTATGACGTCATATGAAAAGCCTCTTTTCAATATCTGTATCTAGACATTCCGTATTTTCGTCCTGTATTGGTGAGGGCAAAATTTAACCTACCTTAAGTGCCGATACTACCTACTCTGACAGTGAGCCCGGTTCCATAGTCAACGGGCCCAGCAAGGACATCTTCGCTTTTCTGAAATAAAAGTTTCGTCGGTAATTCGGAATACTACAGCTGTGCATGATTGAATAGAGCTTCGTGAACCTGTCTTGTAAGCAAAGATCATATTTTCTCATCTGAAAAACATGGTCTCCACATAGGCGTAGGAAGTGGGGGTTGGGGAGCTGGGGGCCTAAAAATGTGGTGGGACAAAACTATGCTTCCGCGCCCTCAATCCAAGGACGAAAACCCTTTACATGTTTCCTCTGTATGAAATGTCAAAACTTTGAAGTGATATACCTTAAAATTTGTCCAAAGTGTTGCATCAAATTGCATCTTAGGACCCTCAAATATTCCAAAATTTCCAACTCAAGCGGAGGGGGACACCCTCTCCCCTTAGACCCCTTCACCAGGACGGTGATCCGAAACAACGTTGAGCCCCCCCCCCCCCCCCAGTCTCGAACAGCTTTTATCGCCTGTGTTCTTTCATATCATTTACAATAATGAAAACGCCTTGCTTGTAGCTTCTTTTTTCACAGTAGAAGTAACTATGTCATTTGTCCATAACAAATACTCCTTTCTTCGGAATTTAGGCCTTTATCACTTGGCCAAGCCTTATTTTTACGCAGTAACCCCCTGCACTCCGCCTGAGTGTAGGCTAATACCCCCGCTAATGCCCTTATTCCTTTTACCCTTTGCAACAGTACTGTCGGCCTTTTGTAAAATTTCAAGATGTATTCGTTCCACAATCAGATGCACAACAAGGAGAAAAAACAGACCGTACAAACCGTACAAACTATTGCACGATTTTTCTGGGGAATATTTTTTCCATGGGTCTGGGGCTTCAGCCCCTCCAGTCCCTATGTAGAAGGCAGATAAGCGGTGGGGGCAGGATATTCCACTACGGTGCATAACGAATGCCGTTCGAGGAAACATCTTTTACAACATATGTGGCCTTCGAATGAGAGAAAATTTCCTAACAAAACAATTGGTGTCCAAAATATGTCTTGCTTTGTTGAGCCTTTACAATAGATTTCATTGTAAATAAAAGAACGGTGTTGTATATACAATATCTGTCATTTAAGAAGGTGTCAGTGTTTTGTCACACAAATGGTCTTCTTTTTGTGTATTTTGCCAGTATACAGTAGTACACTGTAGTATACAAGACTAAACGATAGAATTCACCATGTTGCAACAATAACGATCTGGAACGTACAATTTTTACTAATTACATTTCGTTTTCTTCATTAATCAATTTTAAAGATAACCTCAAATGTGGAGTGTGAGTGTGACCTCAGTTCTTATTCGAGAGAGTAGTCCCCAGGATGAAGACGAATGATCGGGTGGAAATGGAACGACTGGCATACGGTTCACATGAAGTCAAAGGTAAAATATTATAAGTTTAGTGTATTTATATTAGATCAGTTGTGATTTAAATTTGCCATTTATACGGGAAATATTGAGATGTTTCCTTCAAACTTTAAAACCTACGGTTCCATTTTTTGTCGTCGTAACAGCCATTTTAGACATTTTAGCAAAAGGTAAATTTA
This sequence comes from Holothuria leucospilota, assembly GCA_029531755.1. Taxonomy (NCBI): domain Eukaryota; kingdom Metazoa; phylum Echinodermata; class Holothuroidea; order Aspidochirotida; family Holothuriidae; genus Holothuria; species Holothuria leucospilota. The sequence continues at coordinate 54,100,452 of CM055964.1, forward strand.
AAATTTAAGCTATAAAACAGTGTACCACTTCTTAAAGGGCAACAAATATTCCAGCCAGACAGTAAAAGTTCTCCTTGCTAAGTTACCTTTAGCCCCTCCTGAAGTTTAAAGGAGCTACGACATCCCCAAATATATTTAGACATATCCCCATAGTTCTAAATCCAGTTGGTTACTGTATTTTGATTGGCATTCATTCAAAAAATAGCACCCGACTCTGATTGGTAATGATGACTTGGACAGACAGTTGTTTTCCTAATTTAGGCTCCCAGTCCCCGCACGCAGTTTGTTTTGCAATATTGCCTAGAGCAATTGGAACTCAGTGCAGGCTACTGTGGACATGTCTTGGAAGTGTTGTACTACCACACAGTTGTTTGTATTTGGAGGTTAGGTTAGTTGGAAGAATTGTTACTGTCTGGGGTGAGTTTAGAGGGCCTTTAACAGAAAACCTGTCTTATGCAACCGCGTACAAAGTTGCAATGTCCTGTACTGACTTAAACTTGCTCAAGGACCCTTTCTTCACCGTACTGTGTGTGAGTTGTCGGCTATGCTAGGTCATCTGTACAAGTCACCTGACAATCGGTGTGATGCAATTGTTTGAGTTTTATCACTCCAGTTGTTAAAAGAGGTATGAGAATAATCCTATTATCTCCAAGGGGTGATGCAACTGTCCCTTTAATGCACAATGTTAGTTTTCTTGCCTTAAGAAATTTTCGTGGTATCAAGACCTCCGTAATTACTCTTGAGATTTAATGCATCATTTATGTTAATTATGTAAAAACTGAGGTTTGCACACGTAATTGTTACCGGTTTGTTATTTGATGGCATTTGAGATCTTATTTTTCATGTTTCATTCAAACTCTTGTCAGCCATAGTATAATTAAAATCCACTGCATAATAATTATGTATATTTTAGTCAGACCAGACTGCTTTTCTAGTTTTCTCTTCTTAGATACGGTAGCCTTCCCTTTAGACATTTAACTGGTTAGTCTATTTTGCGTTTCTACACTCAACGTGTGCTAGCTTTGTTACGTAATTTCTAATAAGCACATACGCTTTGCCGCTCATTTCATCATTCAAACATTCTCCATCTGCCACTGAAGAAAGTCTCAAGTGAGGCCGAAATGTATGGCATTTTGTCAAAATTGTACCATTTTTTTCTATTGCTCATTTGTTTCGCTATTTTGTAAAATTTATCATCATGCTGCAGTAAGATAACGAATACAGCAATAGACATATGGTCAAATGGTTACAAGAAGCAGGTATGTATTCTACACACTTCGTTACGAGGCAAAACAAAATGCAGACTTAATCAGAACAAAGTAAATTAGCTCTGCATAGCGATACGGGTTGAGTAAAAAAATCCCTTAGAACCTGTTACCATGAACAATTCTGAAAGTTTTTCTAAAGCGCTTTATCTTTAAGGTAACGAAGCTTTTCACAAAAAAACATTCCGTATCAAAGAAAACATGTCCAAAAGACGGCCCATCAGATATCCTCGCCGCCCTATAATTCTCAGCTGCATGTAATGCCAAATGACATTTTAGGTGAATTTTAGCTCGTTCGGCACTGGGTATCAAGAGCAGTCCCCACCCCCTCCACTCCTCCTAAAAGTTTGCAGAGTGTGGTCATCATTCATCAAAAGTAGCATACTGTAAATAAGAGTTAATTATGATATAATGAAACATTTGTAAGTTTGGACGACGCCATTCCTTCTATCTCACAAACGTCACATATTTTTAATTGGCTACGTGATTGCTTGCTGAAGGGATTAATTTGTGCTCGTTGTCTTGACTTCAAGTAACCCCCTCCACCTCCCCACCCACCATTCTTACAGCCGCATTTTAGAAAAACACCTCGCAGATAAACACAGTATTATACTTGGGCAAAAAACGGTGTAGGAAAGGAACCAGCTATCCTTGAATCGCAAGTCCGATCGACACATTAGGCAAGTTTAACATGTTCAACCTATCACTCTTGAAATAGCAGTCGATAAAAACTTAGGTGGGTAGATAGGCTCGCTCCCTATTGGCCCTGGCCGATAATTCAGCTGCCCCCTCCGGTGGAAAATTCTGAAAACGGCACGACACTCAGGCGCGGGTCCAGACATTTCGAAAAGGGGGGGGGGGGCTGAAAGCCCCCTTGAATATTCTCCTAGATTAACATTATGATAATTTTCGCGTATTTGTTATTGTTGAAGTGACGAAAAAGGGGGGCTGAGGCCGGGAAAGCCCCCCCCCCCCCTGAATCCGCGCCTGAGACTGGATAATAGCTATGAAACTTATCGACTATTTCCTAACAGAAAGCAAAGTCTACACCATTCAAGAAGCAGTAAACACCGTCGGAAATCGTTGGTTTCAGCTCTGGACTGGCATAACATGCGGCTTAATATGGGTATGTTTAAGATGGTTTGCTTATAAATTTTTGCATACTGCAAGAATCAGTAGACTAGATTTAAATTTATTCGAAAGCTATAGGCTGACCATAAATCTTGTTGCATTTTGCGTCGTTGTAATTTTTCCCTATTACAAATTTAATCACGTGAGTTACTTTTAGAATGTAACTCGGGTACCTTGACGTAGTTATCATCTTGAAGATAAATACCATGAGCAGTCACCTTGTTTGTAGTATTGGCCCAATTTATGCACATGGACCATGATTTGTCAAAGTTGTCAGTTAGCTTGGTCCTTCCAATCAGGGACGTCAATCCGTATTCAAATGTGGGGGTACGGGGGACATACATGACAACAAACCAGTCCCTTTGGTTTTGAAGAGGGGGCGTCTTCCTATAGGCCCTTTCCTCCCCTCCCCTTATGATGACTGACGTTGTCCTATTCTAATAAGAATTGTCATTTCAAAGTTAACATCATAGATGATCTGCCAGGAGAAATACACGGAGTCCACGGAATTACTTCAAGATGTTTTTTCATCATGTCCCAGAATAGTTGAAACAACGCTTCGCAGCGTGGATCATTGTCGGAGATCATGGACCCGACCAGGCCCGTTGCTACGGTGATATATTTGGTGGTGTGAAGGTCCCAAATTCCGACCGGCTGGATGTTTTTTTCCAACTGAGTGGAGGCGTTTAAATTGCACTTTGTTATGCACTCTGAGTTTTGTATACAGCTGTGGGGATCCTTCCTTTGTCACTACATAAATGTGTCGTACTTGGGGAGGGGTCTAAGGGGAGGGGGAGCTCCCTCTCCTTTGTGACATTTTTGTTAATTTAAGGCTGCTTAGGTGCAAAACGGTGCTATCTTTGGGATATTTTTGGAGCTGATCGTACATGGCTGGAAAATGTCCATAATTTAGTGAATTCTAATTTTTTTCTACTGGCTGGATGTTTTTACTAACTGCAGTGGCGGCGCGTAAATTGCACCTTTTTATTCACCCTGCGTTTGTATACAGCAGTGGGGATCCTTCCTTTGTCACTATATAAAGGTGTCGTCCTGGGGGAGGGGTCCAAGGGAAGGGGGCGTAGCCTTCCCCTTTGAGAAATGTTTGTTAATTTAAGGTTGCTTATGCAAAATGGTGCATCTTTGGGATATTTTTGGAGCTAATCGTAGTATAGCAAAGGTGTAAAGGGTAAGCAAAGGCGTTTTCAGAATGCTTTGTAGTCGGAAGTGTATTAACAATCATTTCTATACCGATAATGGCTTCGGCGAAGCGCTCGGTAAAAATTTTTGGAAAGTGTTTTACGGTAACAACGTACTTTCGACCTTCCACATCATGCTACAAATTATATTGAATAAAGTGGCGTACCCAGGATCTCTCTTAAGGGAGCATGCAGTATGTTGTGTGACCGCCGGCCTGGGGGAGGGGGCCCCCTCCCCCTTTTAAATTTTTGGAAAAATTAGGTGTCCTTACATGCAATCTTGTGCCAAATAAGTTACCTTTTGAAGTAAAATTTGTGTTAAAAAATTTACGTATTTTTAGGAACTAAAAAAATAGGCATTAGTGAGGGGGTATGGCCCAACAGGGTGTCCCCTCCCGTTTGAAAAATTTTGAAAAATTCGGTGTCCTTACATGCAATCTGGTGCCAAATATGTTACCTTTCGGAGGAAATTTGTGTTAAAAAACTTACGTATTTTTAGGAACTTAAAAAAATCTGAATCAGTGAGGGTGGGCATGGCCGAATGGCCCTCCCCTCTGCGTACGCCACTGATTGAATGATCCCATGTTGATGCGAAGCCCCAACAGATGTTTGGAGATGTATGTCTGTTTTCGGAAAGTGTTGTGATCAGAATAGTTCCATGTATAATTACCTTTTTAATGGTCACGGGTTTTAGAACTTATGCATTGACGTCACGCCGACGTCATATAAGAAAACAAACAATTAAGCTAGCTAGATAAGGTATGTGACTTTGGTACACATGCTGTACTCATGACGTAGCCTACCCACGCCCACGCAAACGTAGGTGCGTATCCGACCGACAAGTACAAAAACTAGCTGTCTGCCTTTGTGTTGGTGTAAGTTGTACTAGCTTACCCCTGCTCAGGGCGCACTTTGAGATGTCATACAAAGATATTATAATATCTTTGATGTCATATGCATAAGGTCTATACCGGCTGAATCGTGGTTGCTCGGTCCTCACCTCTTTTGTGACTCTTCGTCTCTCAATTCGTACAGCCATAACTTTTGTACATATAGCATAAGTAGGAATACCATATTACCGTCCACATATGCATACCGCACAACATGTGGAAACTACTCAATTTGGGTCATCACAAACATTTTTGTTCTCTAAATTCTCTCCAAAGTATGCTACTATCTGTTTAATACGCTGTTTACAACCTATGCTAAGATCGCGAATGGTAACCACGCTTTAGTATAAACTCTTCCATGTGTTGCAACTGTGACACGGCATTACATGAGCTGAATGTACTATGTACGCCTATGACCGATAACGGCACAAAATATTTTACGGTGTAGCCCTTATTTTTCTTCTTATATTTCTATGTTGTGTAATAAGCCAGTTGGGTAATTCAGTACTACCGGTGGGGTCACAAGGTCAGCTGTACCGTGAAAACTTTTACGCCAAGGTCAGTGGTTCACTTGAACTTTGCCCCATCCCATGATGCATTACGTCAAATTTTTTTCCCAACTTGTCTATTACGCGGCATGCGGTACTTACATCCCAACTAGCTAACCTATTCCGAAATTGTAGTAGGCTATGAGCCAGAGGCCCTTAACGGTCACCCCACAGCCCTCCGACCCAATATTTTGCCGCCATTTTTATTTTTTCGGCCATTTTGGTTGACCTGAATTCTAACAGAAAAGTTAAGAAAAATTAATTTTGAATATTTATCATAAAATATGGACAGATGTTAAGGGATACTTTTAAATGTTTTTATGAATATTTTTCATAATATTTTAATATATTGTAATTATTACACTGGCGACCATTTTGTTATTTTCGCCATCTTGGTTAGCCTGGGTTCCTGCATAAAATATCAAAAGTCATGTTTCAAATGTTAAGTACAATTTTCTGCAAGAAATTAAGTGCGTTCAATTAAAATGTATTGTGAAAGATTATTAGGCTGTGATTTTCTAGATTATTTTTAATTATTTTCTTATTTTTGTGGGGAATTTTTAATGAATTTTCTGACTTCTTTTGTTCTTTACCGACATATTGGCTTAAATGAAATCTTGTGCAAAGGTATCTTACTGTAAAAACATCATCGATATTTTGGCAAAACCTGACACGATTTTACTTTTTCAGAGTTGATGCTTACACCAATTTATCTACGAAGATCAATTTTGGCAAATATATTCGTCAGATTGTAAAGATTAAATCCATAAAAAATATCGAAAAATATCTGTGGATCCACGTCCACTGAAAGTGTTGTAACCACAAATATGCAGTGCTTAACCATAAACTCTTGAAAATACGGACGGGCATGCAGGCTTGTCTGATATTCAAGTGAGCAAATTCTCAAATGCTTAGTTGTGTGTGTACCAATGTTAACTATTCGTTTGTGTTTACAACCCCTAATGCCCAACCTAAATAGCCGCCCTTAAAGGGGCTATAGCATCACGCCAAATATCTTTAGGAATATGATCATATCTCTAAATACAATTGGTGACTGTATTTTGATTGACATTAATTCAAACAGTAGCTTCATTCTGGTTTGTCAACGATGACTTGTGCAGTCAGATGTGTTCTCAATTAGGCTTGCACAGTATTTGGGGGATATGTCCTTGAGCAATACAGTGTAGGCTATTGTGGGCTTGACCGAAAAGTGCTTTAGACAGGTTTTTGTTTGAGTTGGAGGAGGGGCTAGAAGTAAAATCAGTAGTGAGAATTTTTACTGTCTGGGGCGTGACTTGTTACCCTATAGTGTTCATGTAATACAAAATGACAAATTTCCACCCTCATGTATTTTCTAGATGGCTGATGCCATTGCTCTACTGTTACTGTCTGTTATGGCTGTGGTGCTAAGATGTGAATGGCAACTGACGGTCTTCCAAAGTTCATCAGTCACAACAATACCATTTTTGTGTCAGATTATTGGCGCCTACTTCTGGGGTATCTACAGTGATAAATATGGACGCAAAAGTGTAAGTAATTGTATGTAGTATGGTTTGAGCTTGTTGCTCATCATTCTCTAACTTAAATTATCAGGCTCATCCCCACATATATGCTTCGATTGCTCTTGAAAGGTGCACACGTTTATCTCTACCAGTTTCCATAGTAAAAGAAACGATGAAAATACATGGTGAGGGAATTTGGGGACTTATGACCGCTACTCAGGGGTGACACAGGGAGGGACAGGGGCGGAGCCCCCCTCCCCCGAAAATAAGGAAACACAACTGCCTTAGTGCATTTAAGTGAATCTCGCCTTTCCCCCAAAAATATTTCGCCCCCTGGAAGTTTTTCACCACCACCTTGTCTGGGTTTGGATGTAACACAAGTAACACGAAAAAACGGCAATAGGCAACGAACAGTCTACTGACAATATTGTTGCGTTTTGGTAATACTCTTACTTCAAGCAGTGGCTAAACAAAGAGTCTTTAGTTAAGTGTTGCCGAACATTTTCGTTTCGTTTCATTCAACCTCGTTAAGCCTCGTTTTAAGCCTCGTTTTAAGCCTCGTTTGGCCTCATGCATTTAGTTTATTCATTTTCTTTCTTTCTTTCTTTCTTTCTTTCTTTCTTTCTTTCTTTCTTTCTTTCTTTCTTTCTTTCTTTCTTTCTTTCTTTCTTTCTTTCTTTCTTTCTTTCTTTCTTTCTTTCTTTCTTTCTTTCTTTCTTTCTTTCTTTCTTTCTTTCCTCTTCCCTGCTTTGCTTTACTGTGCTTTACTTTTTCCTCATCTCTCTCGGGCCCACAACTGGTCTCTTTGGATATTTTGCGTTTGGGTCTTCCTAGAAATGATTCCTGTACCCCGTTCCATCAAGACTTAGGACCAATCTTAAATTTGATGTTTCATACCAAAGGTCCATGAATATTAAACTCTGTATCAAGTGTTACGCCCTAGATCCACTCGGGGTGGGAGCCCAGACGTACGCAACATAGCCTATAACGTTTTGTTCTGTCCTTTCTAGATTCTCTTCTTGACAACCGCTCTTTTGTTTTGGTTCAGTGTCTTGAGTGCGTGTTCGACTGATATAACTTGGTTTCTAATTTGTCGCTGTGTTAGTACCTTCATGATTGGTGGTTCTCCACAGGCGTGAGTCTTTCATTAAGTTCATTCGATTTGAAAAATTGTGTGATTTGAAAAATTGCTTACCTTAGTACGTACGTTACATACGAGTGTAAGCAATTGTATAATGTACGGTTGCTATTTTCTAATCAACTGTTGGGCTATGCATAAAACTTGTATACTATGAAGCAGTCGCGGATCCAGAGAGGGAATTTTTCATATTCAAAATCCACTCCATGGCCGTACGGGACTGTTTTTCTCAGGGAGGGCGGTAATTTTTGCCCCACTCCAGACCTAATTTAACTGTCCAATTTTCCGCCCAACTGAGAAAAAAATGTCTGCCCGATTTAGTCAGGTTTCTGACATTTGGGGGGGGGGGGGGCGGCCGTACCCTCCTCCTTTTTCGATATCACTGTCCTTTTTGAGACGGTTCCAGAGCTGCTCTACAAAAGTTATGTGTACTATTTTTGATTGCTAGATACCAGGAAATACCATTTAACAGTGTCTAATTTCTTTTTTTCCCCACAACTCTCCCGCGGTCCCCCATCGAGGCTTCGTATATATGATGCTCGTAGGCTTTGAACTTCGCTTTCACGGAACTGCCTCCCCCCCCCCCCTTTTTGTAAAATCCTGGATCAGCCCCAGTGAAGTAGAAAGTTACAATCAATCTTATGCCCAATGACATACATCTTTTAAGAACAGTCTCGACCCAAAGCTGCTCCCCCCCCCCCCTTTACAATTGCATTCCAACCCCGGACAATTTCCCTCGGTTAATTCCACCTAAGACAAGAGACGAGTTGGGTAATTTAGTACTACGACAACAGTTCGTCAAGGTAAGTGGTTTACTTGACCTTTGACCCATTCCTGATGCATTGTGTGAAAAGCATTTTCCCATCTCGTCTATTCTTAATCTACTGGTGGTGAAAGTTGTCTGAGGGGTAATATTGTCATGGGTTGAAATTGTCCGGGGCGAATTGTCCAGGGGATTTGTCCAAGGGATTGTCCGGTTGGGAATTGTCAGAGGAAGTTGTTTTGATACACTGTAAAAATATGTCTGTTAATTTACAGAAAAAAACAAAGAAATAAATAAGAAATACAGAAATTTTCTGGCAATTAATTGCCAGAACATTTCTGTATTCCTTTTGTTTTTCTTTATGTTATTTTCTGTAAATTTACATTTTACAATTTCCATTTGTAACAGTGGACGCCGAAGATATAGTGTTATGACAATTTTTATTCATTTTTATGTTCGTTTCTCAAGATTTAAGCAGCTGAAGTGAGTACTTCTTTCACCAAAAATAAACATAAATCAGCCGGCCGTGATACCATGGCTTCACACTGAACACCAATGCTTTGTTTTTCTTTATTTTATCAAAGTGGTGACCTTTGATAATTGCTTATTTAAGATTGTATTAGTTGAATTTAGTAACATTTCACATTACTCTAATGACTGTGCATTCAAAGAAATGAATGCATCATTTTTTTAATGACGATGTTTTAATGAGGATGTATGTTAATTTTAAAGAGAAGTATATTCGTCATCAGTGCAAGGTCATGAAATCATTGGTTGTTGATTTTAATTTATTTAAAATGTGTAAGACTCAGTAGCTAACATTTTGGAAACTGAGCCAAGCCCGTAGCCAGACAAGGTACTGCAGGGGGCGGGTTGGCATGCCAGGAGACGAAAAATTTTTCAGGCGACGAGATGTGTAAAATGTAGTAAGCTAGTGGAATTTTCTAGGGGACGAAAATCTTACTAAGGGGTTCGCGTCCTGCCCTGAGCATAGAATATGAAAGACGGTTTCACTAGATTTTTTAGATTAACTTCCTTTGTGACGTATCAAAATAAAACATGCTTTGCATTGCTCTTTTAAAATGAAAACAAGATAAAATTAATAAGTCTTTTCGGATACTTTATTTTTAAAACGAGTGACCTAAGAGGGATTACTTTTGAACAGAAAAATGGCATAACATAAATGAGTAAAAATGATACATTTACGAAAGTATTGCTAACTTGTATCTGATTTTTTCCCCGTCAGAATTGCATATTTTATGGAATTTCTACCAACGAAAAAGAGGGGTGCCTTTGTATCAATTTTTGAGGTGAGTAAACCTGCATAAACTTAAAGGTAAATCACTCTGTTTAGTAAATTTAAAACGGTAAATTTAAAATGAGGACATGTTTTATTTTATTTATTTATTTATTTATTTTTACCTCAGAGCAAGACTTTGGTTGGCCTAATCTTTGTAACAACCCGTAAGGATATATGTAGTCATATTGTTGTAATAACCCCTAAAGGTTTCTTTTAAACCCTTATTCATATACCATCCATGTATAGAAAATATCAGTTAAAGATATTCTTAGAAAGAAAATCGGAAAAAGAATTACTTAGTGATACTCCTCGTGTTCCTTGTTGTATCGCAGTATGTATCGTTACTGTCGTTGTTTTTATGAACTTGGGCTGAAGTTTTTAAAAGAAACGATCTGCACGAACCATCGTTCCGGTGACCATAACTTCGCATTGATCATTAATTAGATTTCCTTTCCTATGGTAATAACTGATATTTTTCAGGAATTTTTGCACTCGTTGGCTTCTCCATGAGAAAGTTGCTTGCCTGTGAATTTTTTAGTTACCTTGGCACTTAGTGTACACTTAGTGTACAATCTACAAACTACGCAAACAGCCCAGCTTTGATTGTGTTTTGACGTGAGCACATGCGCAGTAACAACTCTGAACTGACTTTTTGTGACGTTAGACATGAATTAGTCTTCTTGCTAGTCTCTCTGAAAGATGAATCGCCCCCGATCAGTCGCGTATTTAGGAGGTATTGGGCCATTGCCCCCTCACTGATGCCAATTTTTATATAGTACCTAAAATACGTAAATGTTTGAACACAGATTTTACTCCAAAGGCAGCATATGTGGCACCAGATTGCATGTAAGGACACCTAATTTTTCAAAAAAAAAAAAACAAAAACAAAATCCAAAGGAAGAGGGGGACACCTCCCGCAGGCCGGCGATCACACAACTGCAAACCCCACCCCCTTGAGAGAAATCATGGCTACGCCACTGGCGGTCCTGATCTGTGTTATCAAGGAAGACTCTTCGGAAGGAAACAGCTTTTAAAAACTTCCTCAGAATATTGGTGGTATGACTGCAGACGTCCTACAAATGTTGCAATCCATACACTTTTCAATGTTTCCTCAATGGTAAACGTTTTCTTTTCTCGTATATTTCTAGCTTTCTTTTTCATCAGGAGTTGTTCTGACGGTTGTGTTTGCAATGTTATTAATTCCATCCTTGGGATGGAGGTTTTACTTGATCTCCTGTTCGCTGCCTTCCCTCCTTGCTTGCTTGGCTTTACTGGTAAGAGTTTGTTTCAAAGTTTGGGAAGTGTGTTACGCTACTGTTACTGTCTATAATTTTTAAGGAAAGCTCTTTAACCCAATATGATTTTTACAGGTGAAAATGAATTGAATGTAAGAGTAATTGAAGTTAACATTGCTAGGTATATGAATATGTTTCTTGAAACATTAGAAGATGTAGTAACTTGTTTTTGTTGTATAGCGTTAACTTAAAGAAAGTTATTTATTTTTTTTTCTTTGTCTTTCAACCTATTGAAATGAACTTGAATTGATAGAGATGAAAGCTTTCCGGTAGGTCACGTGACATTGTGAAATTCTCATGCCTCTTTCGCAGTCATATTATGACAAAATAGATGGAGCAAATAAATGGTTGAAATTTTAAGAAAAAACAGACTGTATTGATAAGTGTGATACTTTGATGTGACCTCTGCTGTGGGTCGAAAACGTGTCAACGTTATCTGCTTTTGACGTGAGAGTGAACTAGACAAAATTGAATGCAGCATCATTCTCACCAAAATGCTCACATTACGTACCTCTTTACCATATATGTAAATTAATTTTAGTTTCAAACATGGAACTGTTTCGCTGTCCCAGTTTTCTTTAAGAGAGCATTCGATAAGTTTTTAGTAGTATGAAATATAACCACATGCGTATGAATTTAGTAAGATGAAAAGCTTCTACTGCGATCAACTCAATATAGATAGATGATAATTTTCTGCAGGCTTTTTTCTCTTTACAAAGTATTCTTCTGCAAATGACATCGTAGGATCAAACTTGTGGGGCTGTTCACCATGACCCTGAACCACATTTAAGGGTGGTGAGGGACGATACCCCCTTCCCACCACACTGACTGCTAGTGACACGATTCACAGCGTCATTTTCTTAGATACTAAAAGTAAATCTGAAATTGTTCAAGATGTTTGCAAGGTCAAATTTTAGTTTGAGGAACGAAATAAAATTAAAATTCTGCACGTATTTTCTAACAAACTTTAATAAAATGGATATTTGTTTCACAGACCCTGCCGGAAAGCCCTTATTACCATGTGTCAATCGGGGCGACCAAAGATGTTAAGAAGACATTCCAAACGATTGCCAAATGGAACAACGAAGAACCGATCTCTGGCGGTATCAAGATGGAAGTACAAGAGGTGAGCTTTAGGCTTCGGCGGTATACCGTCGCACAGTATTTGCATAGGCGTATGAGTCAGGGGGTTCGGGGTGGGTTTGGTCTTGCAGTCCCGCATTTGGCCAAAATATATGCTACTTTATTCGATATCTCCAGGTTCTTTTACAGAAGTTTTGTCCAAAAGTCAATATACATAAGTCGATATTATCGGTATACAGAGAGCGGTTTTTCGGTGTAGATTTTCACCGTACCTCCTAAATCCTAGTGAGATCTAGAAAGGAAGGGTAGGTGGTACCACCATCTGACGTCACGTGACAGCCGTCGAACCGCACATTTTTTAGGAAAATACCCGAGCCTATCTATGTGGCCCATGCGAAAGAGATACAGGCTTTATGAAATTTGCCGGGGGTTTTAAGACAAAATAACTCCACTTTAGTTCTAAAAGACTGGTGGAGTTTCAATTTCAAACGCTTTATTAGCGGGGTTAAGAAAATTAGTTTGATTCTTATGATCAAGCTAGTTTCTGCTCTCATGCGTTAATACAGCGGAGCTTCATCAGTAGCAACCTTTCAAATTTTGTAGGTTTGGGATATTCATAATTTTTCAAATATCATTGTCCTGCTCGAGTGCCTCTAGAAGGGCGTCGAGAAAAGTATCATCAGAAGCTGTTTCCTCGGGGTTTGAGTCGTTCTCAAACCGGGATCTCACTAGGAGATCTTTAAGATTTTTTGCCCTTTTGTAGGCAATTATCGGGTTATTTGGAAGAGCTTTTTTAATTGCTCATGTTCGGAAATTAAATACCAGTGTTTGGTTAGTGCATTTTTTATATGCGTTGTCCGAACATGTGGGGTGTAGGTCACTTTGAAAACTAGTGGTGGTACCTTTGTTTTGGGTTCCGTGGTTAATAGAGCGCTTCTCTCTGTATGCTTTATAGCTGAGGTTGCGGATTCTATTTCATCACGAGAGTAATTCCTCATTAATAACTTCTCTATGAAAGAGTCTTTTTTCTCTTGAAAATCGCTTATGTTACTGCACAGGCGGGCGTATCTAAGTACTTCGCCTTTGATAAAGCCTTTAAATGTGGCTAGGGGGTGTGCAGAATTTCGATCTAAATACTGGTAGGTTTCCGTGGATTTAGTAAAGACTTTTGTGTCCAGGATACCACACGAGCGGAAACGTTCCCCTTTAAATATTTTGAGATCTAAATATGTAACTTCCTCTGAGGAGATTTCAGCGGTGAACTTAAAGAATTCATGAGAAGCGTTGAGGTTTTCCACTAGGTTACATAGTTCCGTGCGGGTTCCTTTGTACAACAATAAAATGTCATCCCTGTACCGAAGCCATTTAATAATGTTCGGATCTGTAGATATTATGCGTTCCTCTAAGGGATGCATGACAATATCACAGATTTCGGGGGAGGCCTGACTGCCCATGGCGCAACCTATTTTTTGAAGGTAGAATTGGCCGTTAAATTCAAAACAATTTCTCGTTAGAATTAATTCGACCAGCTTGCGCATAGAGCTAGGAGATATTTTCTCTATCTCGTAGAAGCTTTGGGGGGCTTCGGAATAGGCTTTTTGAACAAGATCTAATGCTTCGTCTTGTGGGGTATTGGTGTACATAGAAACAACGTCCAGAGTAGCGAGAGTGACATTTTCGGGGAGAGGGGTGGCTTCCAGTAAATTAAGGATATGATTTGTATCCTTAACGTACGTGTGTTGTTCTACCACGATCGGAAGCAGAAAATAATCCACAAACTCAGATATTTTTTCTGTGGGGGATCCGTTCCCACTTATGATAGGTCGACCAGCAAATTTTGAGTTAGCCGGTGGGGCTTTATGTACTTTGGGGAGTACGTAAATGACCGGGGTGCGGATGTCATGATTGAGTGGATTCAAATAGTCGAAAATCTCTTTGTCAATCTCTTTCTTGGACAAGATATCTTGAAGTGTCTCCACTACTATTTTAGTTGTAGCGTGGGTTATATCGCTATCAAGTTTTTGATAATGGTGACTTTTCAATTGCCGTTCTATTTCGGCCTGGTAGTCGGTGCGATTCAGAATTGCAATACCTCTGCCTTTATCAAAGGGTTTAAGGATGACACTGACAGATCTGTCTTTAGCAAGCGATCTGAGTGCAACCTTTTCAGCCTTGGAGATATTTTGGGGGGCATTTTGGATAGGTATTTGGGCAAGTTCTTCTTTAGTGGCTTCAAGATAGTCTTCTAAATTACGACTATATGTCATCTGAGGTGACCAAGTCGAAGGTAGGCGGAACTTATAGAAAAGCTTATGCTTTTTATCTTGCATGACAAATCGTATCCTCATTCTACGCGTTAGGTCCTTTAAGGACTTAAGGATGCTGATTCGGGAGGGCTTTTCGGGATCTATTCAAATCGTATCCTCATTCTACGCGTTAGGTCCTTTAAGGACTTAAGGATACTGATTCGGGAGGGCTTTTCGGGATCTATTTGTACTCGAGTCTAATCTTAATGGCCTGCAGAGAAGGCAAAATAATTTTTAGAGTGTGTACTCTGTATAATATTCCAGTCCTACCAAAAAAATTAATCGACCAGTTAGAGAGAATTTCCGTTTCGGGAGAAAACCGAATATCACCCGAATGGGGGGAGGGGTTTATGCAAGTACCCATATTACTTGTTAATAAACATATCTGTTTTATCTTAAACTGTTGTAAAGAATTGGTGTGTTTATTATGCCACAGAGACTTTGATTCAGCGTGCGTCATCTGTGCGTGTCTACTATGCAAAGTAATAGCGCATTCGCAGTGCAATGCAGACTGTAGGCTTGCTAGCTGAATATAACCAATGTCCAGCAAGAATGAAGACCACTTAAGAACTTGCGTTTCTTCTAGAAATCGGCGTTGTGAACCACTAATTAGGAACCAGATTTTCGGTAGCTATGACAATATACATTCCGAATATTTATTTCACTACATTCGACAGACGGGTACCATTATTAGCAAATGACGACGCCCAAGACAAGTTTTTCAGTTTTTCATCTCGATGTTGATGGGGGGGGGGGGGCAAGCTAGTCTCTCCCGAAAAGTGGAATCTCCCGAACTAATGACGGTTTCGAAGTCAATTTGTCACCTCCAGCTTCTTGATCTGTCCTGAGTAATTCTCCTGCAAGTTTGCAAAAGGATAAAGATTGAAAGGGACACTGGCATCACCCCAGCATCATCAATTAAACTTACCAAAGTCGTTTTTTCTGCCACAATTATCCCCCAGAAGGATCAAAACTTCAAAACGAATGTCAGGCACCTTGGAGACTTGACAAAACACGGCAATAGGTTTCATTCTCCACATGTAACATTTTTAATGGTAAAGGGAATTGTAACTACGTTCTTCCTATACATCTATGTGTCAATAAAATGTGATACGGTTTGGGTGACGGCACTATGCCTTTGGCTCGTAAACAGACAAGGGCTTGAGGGCCGAGGGGGTGAGATAGCTTTTAGTGGATGAAATATTTTTCAGGGGGTGAGTTATATAATGGATGTACACAGGCAATAGTTATTTTTTATCATTATTTTCCAGGGGGTGGAGATTTTATAGGGGAGTCTCCATGGCCTCCATAAACTACGTGCCTGGTGGAGAACATAGAAACCAAATACCAAGATGTGTTACTAATTTGTTATTGTATAAAGGTTCAAGCAAATCTTCTATCTGTTAGGGAAAGCCAAATTTTTTCACAAAATTTAACTTAACATGGGTACCAAATACTGATCATTCGCCATCAGTCCCACTTATCTATGGGACACCTTTCCCCTTGCCCCATATTGGCTTTACCACCAGAATTACTTGACACTAGATTTTTTTCCTTTTACCTTTTATCTAGAATCGAGGCAGCTTCTGGGATCTATTCGCAACGACACAGCTGGCTAAATCAAGTTTGTTGTTGAGCATACTATGGTGTGTAGTATCTTTGCATGTGGTGACATGGGGTCTTTTCAACATGGCTTTGCAATTTCGAAATGTTCTATGCGTTGTTCTTGCCAATTTAAGACTCATTTTGGTTTCCCAAAGGGTACTGTACAGGGTATTTGACAGACCCCCCCCCCCCGGAAAACTGGGCAATTTCCATCTCGCAGTAATTTCCTCTGGACAATTCCCAACCGGACATTGACCACCTGGACAAATCCTTCCCATAACAACTGCCCCTCTAATAATTACTTCCTCGCTAAAAATTTTGAAGGGCCCATGGAATTGCTCTTTGGTTGCCTGAGGGAGTTAATCCAGGATGGGAATTGTCTGAAAGGAGTCGTTTGGAAACCTATTGGGTCACTTTTACTCGCTACTGACTTTGTCTCTTAAATATTTGTGTCACTATGCAAAATGGTATGAGCAGACACAAGCCATGAAGCTGGAATATAACGGCACACTAAACAAAAACCAAAAAAGTCGATTACGAATATCGAAAACACATCGCTCATTCATCTGCGACGCATGTCACTTTTGTCCGAACTGTCCACCCCGGGAAAGTTACTTCTAACGTTATAGACTTCAGGCCCGCGTAGTCAGGAATTCTAACATAGGTGGGCACCGGTAAAGAAAAAGGGGGCACGGAAGATTATTTTCGTAGCCAACGTGCCACCAGATGTTGATGCTTAGCTGTGACCACAGAGTATGGTATCTCAAATCCAATCACAGATAGTTTCACCTTTAAGAGATCGATGTTACTTATGCACGTGCGCATGAAGCGCGCAAGGATTTCCCTTCCCTAATAGCATTTTCCCCTCTTCTTGCGATAAAGTGAAGTAGAAAGATTCCGATAGTGAAAGGGAGAGGCCATGATCGTGATAGTACTTCTTTAACTCCACAAGTGCAATTGAAGAGCTGAGTGTAAACAGCTCCACCATGACTTCCATAGGGCCCTGTTGTGGTCCAGTAAAATCTTGGTGGGATTCAGCGGGAAAATCCCGAAAGTTCTGAGGCATTAAAAAATGAAAATTCAAGCATGGACCTTTGAGCTGACCTCCTAATGACATTGAGAGCACACCGAGCTCTTCACAGTTCACAATTCAGTTGAAAATTATCGTAGTTTTTATTTTGATGAATATATTGCATGAACAACTTGCAAAGTATTAAAAGGGGTGACTATTCTTTGCAGCTGTGTTAAATAAAAAAATGTGCAGTAACCCAGAACCGAGAGAATGTTTCGAATAAGTTTGTGTTCATATCATATATACAATATTCATATACTTCACGCTGCGAATGTGCCTCAAGGTATTAGACTGGACATGCCTAGCCTCCTACATGGAACACACATCTTGTCTGGCCAAAAAAATTCACGTGTACTTTGTACTGGTAATGTTTATAAGGCATATGGCGGTGCATGAGGATTGCGAGCAGCAGGCCCAAGTTTTGCATAGAAAAGACGAAGGTAATACTTGCATGTACCCTCAGCATTAAGATAGTTTTCTTACGAATGATGTCTGCCACGGTGGTGAGTCTGAATTAAGAATCTTCCAAAAGGTACAGGAAAATAGATGGAACTCCTTCGCATCTATGCAATTCCGTCTTTTTTTCAGAGTCACGCCTGCACTGAAAAATAATAATTGTGAAACCTTAAAGGCTCTCTAGTCTCACCCCAGACAGTAACAAATTCTCCCTACTAAGTTAACTTCTACAATCTTGGACAAAACTGCTGCACCGCTCCGCCGTACAATGTTGGAGATAGTAATGTCAATTCGGGATACACCGCTTTCGTTTGGACACAACATTGTAAATCGTGCACAACATTGTACTCGGGGACGGGGGTTTCGGAAATCGTGCACGACATCATATTGTACATGGTACAACGGTGGGAGGTGTTCCAACAATTTTGTCCAAGATTTTAGCCCCTCCTCCAATTTAAACCAAACCTCCTGTCTAGTACACTTCTAAGACAGAGCCGCAGTAGCCTGATAAGAGAACCTTCAAGGGAGGCTAGTTCATCATTATGCGGGTAAAAATTCGCCGTTCCACACATCTCTCATTAAACCATGCCCACTGTTTGTGCAGAAAACAATTATCACTTTTCAGGGAAATATGAAGGGACTCGTATTATCTTTAAGTAAATTATGCTTTTCCAGAAAACTTTGAAGTTTGAGTTCGAAAATTTCTTGTTGCTTTGAAGGATCTGCTCTGGAGTGATGTACTACGGAATTGTTTTATTGACTGCTGAAACACTGGGTGACAGAACTGCCTGCCAAGGTTAGATTTAAATTTTCAGAGATTTACGTAGGTACATTTTTACAAAGCTCGTCGCACACCGTACGACCGTATCATGAGACCAGGGCGGTGATATCACCTCCCTGACGAGACACAACCCAGTCGGAAGGTGGTGTTTCTCGTATCTACCGAGCACACCGACGTTGTCGCCAATTTAAGCATGAAGTTACCACCTCGGACCAGGGAGTTGCTAACAGATTGCAACTCCCTGCTCGGACCATGGGAGTGGTAACTCCAATGTCTGCCTTATGCGCAACGACTCAACCCAGCCACGCGAAATTGGCAAAACGAAACTAAAACTTGACAGGACTCCGGTGGTCACCTTCGCACATTCGCCCACGCTTTTCAGTGATTGACGGTGTGACTGTCAAGTCTGGGAGCCGGTTATAACGCGGAGCGGACGAAGTTTTTTCGTACAGCTCATCGCTGCGAAAAACCAACCGGAGGAGCAGCAGGAAGGGGGGGGGGGAGGCAGCCACAGAGGCGCTGCGCAGGCTATTAGTCGGTGGGTGTGCAACGGTCTGTAAGATATCAAATTCCGCATGATGGCTTCACTGAAAACGTCATTAGTGAGTTTAATCTGAAGCAATTCACCGTGGTCCTGCTTTCTCCATTGTTAGCTTCTAAAGACAAAACCGCTGCTTCCTTAAACCCCATAAACACTTGTCAACAAGGGAAAGACAAATCTCCTTCGTAGTCATCTGCTATCAGCATCGTATGGATTCAACCATAGGTTGTACTCAGCCCCAATATTTGAATTGGTTGGGCTGGCGATGTGTCAGATTCGTAGTTACACGGAAGGATGAGGGGAGATACAATTAGGGATGAGAAAAGTAGGCCTAGATATATTTAAGGTTCGATTCTGTCGCTGTATCCCTCAGAATTTGGTGAATCCAATAGGCGTACCTTCCTTTTTCTCGACGTCCTGGTAACGCCACTTTTTGGGGCTTACCAGCTTTGTTTACAATGTGCAAGAATGGGGGCAAAAAGCCGAGACCATCCAATCAGTATCTAAACAATACATATTTGTGACTTTCATCGATTTAAATGCAACAGTTTTGAATAACAATAAACAGGCTCCCGATGTTTTATGAGGTCTTGATCATGGCTTCACATACGGGTTCAGCATTTCAATATTTGCCTCAGGCAGTAACATAATTATAGAGATGCTCTTTTTCCGGTGCTTAGCATTAACTAGTAATGGTCACCCAGCCACGAGGGGACATGTTTACGTTTTGTCTTTCCACTTAGCCTACCCCGTCGACGTGAGGGGCATATTACACTGATTCTCATTAGTAGTGAAGGTGAGCCCCGAGAATATAAATACATATTTATTATTACCGTCATTGCTATTGGTCACTCGAAGAGTCGACATCAATAGCATTGCATAATAAAAGGTAGGTGTTAGTCATAAACTGTGACGTCAATCTACAGCCGTAGCGTACTTAACCGGAATATTTGCAGTAGGCCTATTTACATACGACGACGTATGCTTTACACTTTCAGTAAGGCATAAACACAGGCATCCCATACATATAGACAGAAGATCATGAGACTAAAAGTGTCGCATTCGTATGAACAAACTTGCATTTATGCTTACCAACATGACTTCCGCGCTAAGGTCGTTTGCGTAATTTGATGACGAATCTGCAACTTTTCAGATAAAATACAAACATGAACGTCAGGAAAATATTACAGTGCTTCATTTTGTTTCTTGATGTGATCTAAAATTGCGTTTTCGTCGAAAATTCACATTCACAGAAGACATTGGGGGCAGCCATATTGGCAAGCCTAAACGTCTTGGTACCTTGGCGACACTCTACGCATAGGACGTTAGTGCAGTATGCTCTGTCCACATTATAAAAAGTCCGTGGGTATAAAGAAAATGCAATATTCTTTTAAAGCGCTTGATATCTCGATAAGAATAGTATTCAATAAAAATGAGCAGTTGTTTTAACTCAAGAAAAGTTCGTTTCCAATCCCCGTTTTCATTGGCTGTTGAGTTATAGCGATGTGGATATTCATAAAAGATGAGCGTTGTTATCCCTGAATGGCCCGGCCGTCCCGGTTCAGGAATGAGTTTCTTCGTATTTTACTCGCTGATGTCGAGGGTAAATGACAGGCCAAAGACAGCACGTCCTTCGAGGCAAAGTTACCCTAACTAACCATTAACATGCCGTACTGAAACTTTGGAAGTTTTGAAAAAATGCATATTAGCAAGAGAAATCAAATCAACAGTTAAAAGTTAATAATTGTCGATATGAGGTAAATGACTCAAATGTGTGGCTTTCGAATCTTTTTTAAAATTATAGGATCGTCAGAAAATTGGACTTCTGCAAAGCTCTCAATTGTTTACCCTGTACAGCATACAACGTACCATAAAATATTTTTCTCGTCAAATTTTATGACTGTAATTGTATCATTTTTTCTCACTCAGAGTTTCGTGGTAACGTGGAAACATGTTCCGACGACTGTAAGCCGTTTGACACAGAGGCTTACGTGGGGATGATTGTAGTGGCTGTAGCGGAAATGCCCTGTAAGTAAAGTGACTCTTTATTGTATCTTGCTGTATTAACTGTGCTGAAGAAGTTGACTTTACACCCCACTATTCTATTGTCTCAGTGGGGTTTACCAGATTACCACCTCCATAGTCTACGGCGCTTGCAAATGTATTGTGACTTAGTAAAATGCATTCTGTGAAGGTTATTTGTTTTCATCAATTGTATGATTGAGCTCACTGCTTTACCTGTACTGTAGACAAAATATGAAAGAAACAGCTGACCATTTTTAGGGAGGTCAATTCGCCTTGACTGGTTTTTATCAATTGCTGTAACAAGGCGTTAGGTGATATCATGAGGCAGTCATTATGTATCCTTCTCGGGCTTAAGAAACTGATAGAAGATACACACACACACACACCCACACACACGCACACACGACTTTCATCCACTTGTCCCTGTAGTGTTTTCGAATATATAGTCTTATTTTTGACATGAAATATCGTTTATTTGGAAAAGATATAATTTAGAAACCTTATACCAAGTGAATTTACCTACAACTTGACAGTTGACAAAAGGCATCTCGAGATAAGCATTTGTAATAAACCTTTAGGAACAGTACATTTTGCTGAGTACAAAAAAGGGTTTCACTAAATGTTCAGCTTTATTTGACTAATCTATCTGAAGAAGTCATGTTATCTACTCATTTCCATGTTAGTGACTTCCATTGACAATACTGCTTGATATGACTTAGTGCTTTCCTGGCTCATTAGACATTTTAGAAGGTTCATTTAAATTTTCAAGAGTTACTACGTAGGTAAAAAGGTTCCTTCAAAAAGTGGTATATTTGCACATTGTAACTATATATGTTAAGTTTCTATGCAAGGCGGAAGTATTATAAAAATTTGTTCCCGTTTTTTATATTGTCATTTTATATCAACATAAAAACTCGTTCCTCCAGCTGTGCCACATTTACCTATTAATTAATTG
Organism: Holothuria leucospilota; assembly: GCA_029531755.1. Classification (NCBI taxonomy): domain Eukaryota; kingdom Metazoa; phylum Echinodermata; class Holothuroidea; order Aspidochirotida; family Holothuriidae; genus Holothuria; species Holothuria leucospilota. The sequence goes on from CM055964.1 coordinate 54,122,304, forward strand.
AAGGTACGTCGACGCTATGTACTTTATATGCCGACCCAGTATGTATTCTGGGAACAAAATGCTCATTCGCTCATTGCTCATCACCAAACTAACCTTAAAATGCATCCTGCGTATAGCGTGTTGTACTAATACTTCTAATAACACCAACAACGACAATCTGAGCAACGACAATGAAGACAATAACAAAAGGTACAACAATCATGACAACAAAACAAAAGAAACAGTTACATTAGCGACGACAACAATATAAAACCAGGAAGTTGTCTCTAGAGTGGCAACTCTCTGATAAAACCAAATGACAACAGCATCACCAATAAGATAATGTAAAAAACAACCCCGACGACGGCAACGACCACAACGACAATTATGGCAATGATCGACAACAACATACCTGACATCGACAACAAAATACAAACAAAGTACAGCAATGTCGACAACAGCAAACAAAGCGTGACTACAACATAACCAGAGTATGGAATCGGGGAAGCACTCGATCCCTGACTGCAACAATAATACCAACAACGACAACAGCGAACAATAATAATAACAACAAAACAACGAAAAAATTGACTTTCTGCCGTAGACGGTCAAAGTGTCCCACAAGTGTCCATTTTCATAGGTCACAGATTTAATTTTGTTAAGGTACACAACTGTTTGACAACTTCTTGCTAAATTCAAATACCGTGCCCTCGGATCATCACTGCTTTGTATTCTAAAAATATTCAGAATCATTAATACGGTATTGTTCCTTTTCTTTTTCCTTCCTCTTTGTAGCTGCCATTCTTTGTATCTTATTCATGGATGTAGTCGGAAGGAGGGCGCTGTTAATATTTGCAAGTGTTTCATTTTCCGGTTGTGTCTCATTACTATTCTTCTGTCTTCAACCGCAGTAAGCTTCAATTTGGCATATCTTCTGTAATGACATTAACAGGGCTGTATCCGAGTCCACCTAACCCGATTCCGAGCCAGTTCCGATTCCAGGTTCCTCAATTTCAGGCCAATTCCTAGTCAGGCCATTTGACTATGGGGCATATCGCATATAAATTTTCATTTAAGTGCTTATCAAGTACATTTGATAAAAGGCTACTTTTAGAAGTCAATTTTGTGGTCTGATTTAGTTTACTGCGTGCGACCATTCATGTATTAAACTTCTCACCAAAAACAATGCAGCCATTATTAACATTTATGCAAACGTTAATTTCTTTAAACTCGGCTGGAATCGACTCCTAGTCCGAATCCACAGACAGGCCATTCCGGGCCAATTCCGAGTCCAGTAAAAATCTGACTAGATTCAGGAATCGAGTTCTAGTTCGGACTCGGACGTTACAGCCCTGGACATTAAAGTAGTTTTACAGAATATAATGAAAACCTTGTAGTGTTTTGACTTCATTGGCTTTATATGCCAAGATAACTTGTATTCTTCTCGTGCAAACGTTAGACATAAGCGTACGGGCTGCAGTTCCCCTCCCCGCAGTTGTCCCGAACCATTTTTTCGGTCAATTTACTAGACAAACTCGGCCAATTTCCTCGGAAAATATATTTTTTTGGTTTTGGCAAACAAGACACAACCTCGCAAGAAGCTATCCAGTGCGGCTGCAAACCTGGGTTTGCTTTTACTTTTTGTGAAAGGTGTATGTATACGAACGTGGATACGGATATAGTTCCTAGGACTGGCATCAGCGCACGGTTTTTGTATATGAAGAAAAGCACCAGCAAATCCAAACGTGCAACAATGGCGGAACAATTGGGTTAGCTAAGTCAGAGGGGACGTGAATGTTGTTCAGGAGCCCTACTTACAACAAACCTACTTAAAAAAGTTTTATCCTCCATTTATTCAATAAACAATCAAATATTTACAAGTGAAGCGTCCATGTAATAATAAATCAATAGTTAATAAATAATTTCCGAGAACAGACCATAATGTACACATTTTACACATAAGACAATGACATCAGCCCATAATAATGAAATATGAGGTAAGGGTCGATCGGCTGATTAGATCAAGAAGCGCAGGAACATGATAAATCATCATAATGTAGTGAAGCAATAGAGCCTTAAAAGTTAAGACAATAATAAGTATCGATTATTTGGTTGCAAATGGAAGAAACATCTTTCAGGCCCCAAAGTATATATATATATATATATATATATATATATATATATATATATATATATATATATATATATATATATATATATATATATATATATATATATATATAAAGATGAAAAACAGAAGACACCAGACACTCGAAATATTAAAATAATCCATAAAAGTTTAATAAAACTCGAACAGAGAAAGTGGATTATCAAATCTTCGGGCAAACTTGGTGATAAAACTGGTATAACGTTAAAAAGGTTAAATGTGTAAAAATGTACGTTTCGGAAAGGTATACTTTCCTTGATCACGTACTAGAGCAAACTGATAGAAAAATCGGAAAAGAACGGCAAAGAAGGACAGCTGGAGAAAGTCTACAAGCTACACGTCGCGTCTTTTACATTCAAGCCTACTGGTGCAAAACTATTAAGCCGATAAATCCATTTTAACTCTACTGCTTCCCGGGTTGTCTTACTATTGTTATGGACCTTTTCGACACCTATAAGCTCGAAATTGCTACAGCTTTGAAAATGTTTGCCCAATGGTGTATTCGCTTTTCGAAATTCTTGCCTATGACCACGGTGTCTGATCCTAAGCTCCCCTCCTGTCTCACCCACGTACTGCTTTTTACAATCCAGGCAGTTAACTAAATACACCACGCCTTGAGTACAGCAGGTGATGGAATGGAATGTATTGAATTTTTGGCCGGTAGAGAAGCTACGAACCCATTTGGTTTCTTTAAGCGAAGTACAAGTGACACACTGAGCGGAATGTGTCTTGAAACACCCCTTAATCTCACCTCCTGAATGATTAGGTAACTTTGCTCTGACTAGCAGGGACCTCAGGTTGGGGGGCTGTCTAAAAATCACGGCGGGGGGATTTGGGAGCTTGTCACGGAAAGTATCAGACATCTGCAAAATAGAGAAATGCTTTTTAGTTGCGGTGCCTGCCACGCAGGCACACGCAACTTATGTCGTCGACACAAAATTGCGACTTTGGACTTTGGACCGTAACTCCTCCTAGTCAGCTGGTTGTATCGAAATACGACGTAGTCCAAGTTGTAGGGGTGGTTGGATTCTTTTAGGTAAGGTACTTTTGGGGACCTTGTGACCTTTTTAAGGGGGTGTAACTGGGATTTTTCTTTCTGTAAATGCGTGGGCGGTGTCTATTTTTAGACAATTTTCTACACACACTAGTCAGCTTATTTGAGCATGGTCGGTTAGGTTATTTTTGTGAACAGCGCCACCGAATTGATTTGACACAGTGTAGATAAACAGATAAAGTGTTATGATTGTTTTTGCACTTCTGAGTGTTGTACAAAGGGAGTTATTCGGTTGTTTGTGGTTATTTTATTAATTCATTTGGCATTGCTAGAGGTTTTTGTTATTGCTAGTAGTTTTGAAATTAGTTGGAAGTTGGTGAAAAACTGACCCTCACCTATTTCAATCATATGACAATGTTTTTGTTACTGAACTATGAAACTCGGGAAAAAAATTTCTCCTTGCTTTACATACTGCTTGTAAACAGTTATATTCAAAACATCTTCGTAAAGCCAGTCAAATCACCTTCTACGAACTTAAACTTTCCCCATAGCCGACGAAATCAGTTGAGCGCCACACTAAAGCGCCTTTGGGTGGGCAGTAGGGTTAGGGAGCTAAATTTAGATACAATTTAGTACTTTTCAAGGCAAATTTTCCATAATTCACCCCCTCTTTTGACAATTTTACTCATAATTCACATGTTCATTCATCCCACCACCCATAACTCTCAGGACATGTTAAGTGAAATATCAACCTTATTCTAAAAATTTCCAGTGTCTCAGAATGGGTGAAGCAACAATTTTAAATCGTAACAAACTTCCGACTCAAATTTAAATAAAATGATGCAGAGTTCTATGCAGTTATAATTTTTTCAAAGTCGTGACCCAATTAGGGGTGAAAATACACCCCGCCTATCATTTATGTCATAATTCATTTGTGACTAAGCAGTCATACACTAGTCTAAAAATAATTAACATGAAACACTAGGCCTAATAGTTGCTACTGTCAAGGCACCGCAACTAGTCTAGACATATGTCTTGTTAATAATTTGAGCCAAAGGAGGCAGACGTGGGTTACGAGTGGTAACAAAAGGAGCAACAATCCGCCTTTGCTTTTTCATCTCTGTTCTAGGATGAAGCAATTTGTCACGGGGGACATTCTTAGCTTTACTTATTTTACTTCTAACTTTGGAAGCGGGATAACCACGTTCAACTAAATTTTGTTGTAGATTATCAAGATTCCTATTTAGGTCCCTCTCATCAGTACAGATGGCTTTGATCCTAAGAGACTGGCCATAGGCTAAATTATCAAGAGTGGACTTACTATGGTAAGAACCATATTGTAGGTAAAGATTCTTAAAAGTGGGTTTCACAAATAAATCTGTACTTAAAAGCCCTTCCCCGGTTCGACTAATAGTCAAGTCAAGAACGGTAACAGAATTAAAGTTAAAATCAAAAGTAAATTCCAGTTCTGATGGGTACAAGTTATTTAAGATTTCCATGAAAGAAAGAAAGGCGTCTCTACCATGCGGCCATATACCCCATATGTCATCTATATACCGACACCACCTAGTAGGTTTTAACGGACAAGTCTCCCATAGTTTTTCTTCCACCAATCCTATACCCAAACATGCATAGCCTGGTGCCATTTTAGGTCCTATGGAGGTTACATTAATTTGTGTGAAAAACTTACCCTTAAATTCAAAGTGATTTTCATTTAGACAAATTTTAAGACACTCTATTAAGTTGTTTGTGGAAGGAACCCTAGTGTCTCTACAATCCTGGACAAAAATGATGGGACACTTTGGCACAAATGTAGCAAAATACTTCGACAAGTTCGCGGTCTTCAAAAATCCCCCCCCCCCCCTTGATCAATGTTGTCCCAACCCAAAGATATTCCGAATTTAAAGAAATTCAACATTGAACGGGGGAGCAGGGGTGCTGTCCCATGTATTTTTGTCCAGGATTGATCCTGGACAAAAATGATGGGACACTTTGGCACAAATGTAGCAAAATACTTCGAACGACTACACAAATGTATGGGAGCATACGAATATACGTTGCAGCAGAGAAATGTTCATAAATTGTAGGACAAATTAGAGAGCTATGATCGAAAATGAAGATAATGAGTAATTAAAGATTGCAGTCAATTGTTAATTTGGAAATCGAGGAAACGTGGATTTAAGTTGGGAAGGTGGAATTTGACAGTAATGGAGGTATAAATTTGCCTATTTAAGAAGTTGCGTTAGGACGTTTATTAAGGAGGACCATGTAAAAAAGGTATATCCATCAAATTGTTTTCATGCTATTCTTCGGGGGGGGGGGGGCGGGAAGTTGTGTAGGGGCCGACAATTCAGTTGTTTTGTACACTTGCTTACTCAATACAGCCTAATATAACCAAATGTCTGCCTTTAGTTGAAGATTTTACACAGCATACAATATTTCATAGTCATGGACAAGTACAACTTTTTCTCACCGGAACCGAAAGCTCACATGAAATTTCAAAGGGACGCTTTCGAAAATAATATCAAAGTGCAGAAGTTCTTAGCTTTTCGTCGAGTTATTAGAACTATTACGATAATACCCTGTTAAATCATTGATAACATTATTGCATAAATGCCAGAGCGATTGGATTCTATCATTCCGTCAAAAGAAGGGGGGACAAAGTAATAATTCCAGGAATTTGAGACTAAGGAAGAGGGCGCCCTCGTGCAATGGCTATTTCAGAACTATGGTAAACCACATGATCTACCTTATCTTACAGCATATTTTATCTCTAAGGATGACGTCATAAACATGCAAAGATGGAGTATGTATAGATGATATCACTGTACTTTTTTATGGGTATAAAGTAATTCTTAAAATGTAGTTTACTCGTTATTTGCCACGGTCAACCGTAAAATTGCTGTAAATATTTCTTTTGCATTAAGCCCCTTCCCAAAAGAGTGCGGTCGACCGTCAGTCCCATTAAAACAGTGTGTAGGTCAACGGTAGACCGTCGTCAAGTCAATGGTAGACCGTCCGAAATGATGTCGCTATATCAAATTGTTAGCCGCGGCAAGGGGTGTACAAGTGACAGTCCTTTGAAAATGAAAACGGGCTTTGTGTACGTAGTATATTCTTTTTCAGTGTTTGTAATATGATATCAGGGCCGGGTTTAACTTTGTGGGGGCCCTGGGCACAAAATATTGTGGGGGCTCCTTCGACTATAATTCTCCACAAGACTACAAGGGCGCAAGTCATGAAAGGAAGGCAAAGGTTGTGGTCCTACCCCAAAATACAATAACATAATTTTGTGGGGACCCGTTTTTGTGGGGCCCCTGGGCACATGCCCCACTGGCCCATACTTAAATCCGGCTCGGTATGATATTATGTTATTCTCAATTAAAGAAGTCACATTCCGTTTCCAACTATCATCTTAAATTCGGGGATGTGCACACCGCTACAAAAAATCGAATCTCACCTGTGTTCATGTACCCTAAATATAACTGACCAATACTCCTATGGACGTGTATAGTAGCTCAGACAGTCTGAACTACTACACAAATGTATGGGAGCATACGAATATACGTTGCAGCAGAGAAATGTTCATAAATTGTAGGACAAATTAGAGAGCTATGATCGAAAATGAAGATAATGAGTAATTAAAGATTGCAGTCAATTGTTAATTTGGAAATCGAGGAAACGTGGATTTAAGTTGGGAAGGTGGAATTTGACAGTAATGGAGGTATAAATTTGCCTATTTAAGAAACTGCGTTAGGACGTTTATTAAGGAGGACCATGTAAAAAAGGTATATCCATCAAATTGTTTTCATGCTATTCTTCGGGGGGGGGGGCGGGAAGTTGTGTAGGGGCCGACAATTCAGTTGTTTTGTACACTTGCTTACTCAATACAGCCTAATATAACCAAATGTCTGCCTTTAGTTGAAGATTTTACACAGCATACAATATTTCATAGTCATGGACAAGTACAACTTTTTCTCACCGGAACCGAAAGCTCACATGAAATTTCAAAGGGACGCTTTCGAAAATAATATCAAAGTGCAGAAGTTCTTAGCTTTTCGTCGAGTTATTAGAACTATTACGATAATACCCTGTTAAATCATTGATAACATTATTGCATAAATGCCAGAGCGATTGGATTCTATCATTCCGTCAAAAGAAGGGGGGACAAAGTAATAATTCCAGGAATTTGAGACTAAGGAAGAGGGCGCCCTCGTGCAATGGCTATTTCAGAACTATGGTAAACCACATGATCTACCTTATCTTACAGCATATTTTATCTCTAAGGATGACGTCATAAACATGCAAAGATGGAGTATGTATAGATGATATCACTGTACTTTTTTATGGGTATAAAGTAATTCTTAAAATGTAGTTTACTCGTTATTTGCCACGGTCAACCGTAAAATTGCTGTAAATATTTCTTTTGCATTAAGCCCCTTCCCAAAAGAGTGCGGTCGACCGTCAGTCCCATTAAAACAGTGTGTAGGTCAATAACATAATTTTGTGGGGACCCGTTTTTGTGGGGCCCCTGGGCACATGCCCCACTGGCCCATACTTAAATCCGGCTCGGTATGATATTATGTTATTCTCAATTAAAGAAGTCACATTCCGTTTCCAACTATCATCTTAAATTCGGGGATGTGCACACCGCTACAAAAAAATCGAATCTCAGCTGTGTTGATGTACACTAAATATAACTGACCAATACTCCTATGGACGTGTATGGTAGCTCAGACAATCCTGGACAAAAATGATGGGACACTTTGGCACAAATGTAGCAAAATACTTCGACAAGTTCGCGGTCTTCAAAAATCCCCCCCCCCCCTTGATCAATGTTGTCCCAACCCAAAGATATTCCGAATTTAAAGAAATTCAACATTGAACGGGGGAGCAGGGGTGCTGTCCCATGTATTTTTGTCCAGGATTGTAGCTTCCAATGCACGCCTAACCCCTTCAAGTCCCAAGCGTTGAGGCATACTGGGATATATTGCTTTTACGTCTATCGTAAACATCGCCCAATGAATATTTAGTGGTCCTTTGTTGTTAATGGAATTAATTTTCAATAGAATATCCTTGGAGTCCTTAACAAAAGAAGGTAATTTCCTCATTTCAGGATTAATGTAAAAGTCAACGAATTCGGAAAGTCTTTCAATGGGAGATCCATTCCCGGAAATGACTGGTCTAGTTTTCAGGTTGCCATCTTCATCTTTGTCTTTATGAGTTTTAGGAAGTGTGTAATAACGTGACGTCTTCACTTCTCCTGATGTAAGATATTCCGCTGTGCTAGAATCAATGTCACCCTCTTTTAACATAGTAGCCGCAATTCTGTTGACGTGTTCTACGGTTTCTGTTGTTTTATCGTATTCGTTAATACGGTAAACCTTCTTGTTATTTAAGTCCAACATAGCGGTATGAACATAGGTCGATGTGTTTTGAGTAACGAAAGCTGGGCCCTTATCCTCTGGCTTGATGACAATATTCTCGTTATTCTTTAAGTTACGAAGTGCCTCTCTTTCGACTTTGGATAAGTTGTCCTTCACGTATTTAGAAGGCTGAAAAGAATCTATATCTTTCTGAACTGCCTCAAGGAAACAATCCAAAAACTTGTCTCTCCCTTCCCTTGGGGTCCAAGTGCTCTTGTTTTTAATTTTTTGGACTTCTGTGCCGTGTGTGTCACTTGTTTTGTCAATACCAGCATTAAAATACTCAAAAAGGCGAAGTCTTCTCTTAAATGCATCCAAATCCTTTTGCAGAGACAATTTATCTAAAGCTAAAGGAGTAGGACAGAACTTTAATCCTTTACTCAACAGGCTTTCTTCAGTCTTAGTAAGAGTTAAATCCGAAACATTAAAGACCCCCGTTTCCGAATCAGTAACACTAACGTTGACGTTTTGACTTGTTCCTGTCCTACACTGTTTGAAAGACCTTTTCCTCAGCCTCTTTCTTTTTCTAGGTAAAGTTATATCCACCTTATATTGTTTACATAACTTAGCCAGTTTGTGCTGTTTCTTTTTTGCCATAGAGGTTCTAACAACCTTCTTATGTTCTTTGAGCTTTAAGGAAAGGGTACTCACTTGTTCAAGAGAAACGTTGCTTTTAGCCGTTCTCCATAGCTGAGCAATATAGGAGCGTAGTTCCGAAATTTTATTTTTAAGAAAAGAAATAGTTTCCTGCATAAGTCTTAGGGAGGTATGTTGAAGAGCACCCGACCAATTTCTAGAATGAATATCATGTTCCGAAAAACAATTGGATTTTTTAATGACAAAACCGTTCGGTATCACGTCATTCCTGATGCAGGTTCATATATATATATATATATATATATATATATATATATTATATATATATATATATACATATATATATATTTAAAAAGAGAAAATCCACGTCTGCTCCATGACACATAAAAATGATAAGTAGAAAACACCACAAGATGACAATACGAGAGCACAGATACGGTAACAAAATAGCGTATATTTTGGACACCGCTGTGTCCTTCTTGAGCGCAAAATGTGAAGTGAAGGTTAATTTACAAACAACAGACACAGCAATGAGGTTAAACCCCTTGGCGAGGGTGATAAATCACAGAGGGGAAATCGCTTAGGATGCCCAGGTCCTTGTTAAGGCCACGGGTATATGTGGACAGTTTATTATCCACTTGCTTTTAGATTTGAGTCTTTGAGTGACAGACGGGTAATTAGAACCGAGCAGAACACATCTTAAATTAGATAAAGCGTGGTCTGGTTCACTACTGAAATGTTTTGATACAGGATAGCTTATTGATTTATCCTGCACAGTTCTCTTGTGGTAATTATTAAACCTCAGCCTAAATGTGGTGCCGGTCTGACCGACATAGTTACCTTTGTCACACAAATTGCAGCATAATAAATATACTACATTAGGCGTGTCACAGTCCAGGGAGAGGAACGGACGTTGCAAGTAGTGCGGGGAGGAGTAAATGTTACGTCCGTGATAATGAACCGACACACTTGACACCTAGGCTTGCCACACTATTTATTACCTACGTCCCCAACAGTAAGAAGCCTGGAGGATGTAAGGAGAGATTTGAGGTTGGGGGGTTGCGGTCTCACAGTTAAAGGGAGATCTTCATAAAGTTCGGAAATGGACTTGTCTGTCCGAAGAATACTGAAATCTGAACGTATACATTTATGTAGGCCCTCAGTTTTAGGGGAATAGTCAAAGACAAGTGGGATACGTGAATTTTCGACTTTAGTTTTGTAACATAACAATTTATCCCTGCGGTAAACGGAAGCTTTACTAATTCCCTCTTTGATAACGGGTAGGGGGTAGTCATTATTAAGAAAAAATTCCACAAGGTTGCCGACGTGTTTGTCGTATTCAGACTGGTAGAGCAGATACGCTTGATTCTGATGCATTGAGAAAATACAATAGATCGTTTCAAACTGATATGATGGGAACTGTTAAAATTCAGTAGCCATGGGTGTCAGTTGGTTTACAGTAAAGGGTAGTTGCTATGGAACCGCTATGTAACTTAACCAGTACGTCAAGAAAAGGGATTTCCTTGTCAGAAAAATCAAATGTAAACTTAATAGAAGGGTGAAAAGCATTACAAAACGATACAAAGGAATGCAGGCTAGGTAAGCCATGAGGCAAATGAAAAAAATATCATCAATATATCTATGAAAATGTAACGGGTGTAAAGGGTAGCCCGCCAGCATCTTATTTTCAAGATCGGCCATGAAAATGACAGCATAGCTGGGGGCCATTTTAGTACCCATGGCAGTTCCGCATGTTTGAAGATAGTGCTGTCCGTTAAATTCAAAATGATTATGTGTGAGGATAAAATCAATAATGGCAGTGAAGTCACTAATGAACGGTTGAGAGAAGCCGTTCAAAGAGAGGATCTTCTTACAAGCTAATACACCTTCTTCATGTGGTATATTAGTGTAGAGGGCACTTACATCCATAGTGACCAGAAGTGAATTTGATGGGAGAGACTTAACGTCCTTGAGAATTCTTAGAAAATGGGTAGTATCTTGGATGTAACTACTGAGGGAAGGTAAAAGAGGGTTCAGAATACTATCAACAAACCCACTTAAATACTCAGTGAGCGTACCGATACATGAAACAATAGGCCTACCGGGGGGAGAAACATTTAGTGATTTGGCCAAGTTAAATAATTCACGAGGGCTAAAATTTGTGGTATCAATAGAGGCATTCACAGAAGACAATTTGTCTTCAACAAGCTTGGAAACTTTATGTAACTTAGGTATTGTATAAAATGTCCCAGGAGTGGGTGACGGAGGAATGTACAAATTTACCTTGTCGGCCAGTTCAGAAGAAAAAGAATTAATCAGATTATGCAGTTCTTTCTCAAAAAGTGAACACGGATTAGAGGAGAGTTTCCTATAGAAATTGAGTTGTTGAGTTGAGACCGCCTCCTTGATGTAATCCACACAGTTTAAAACAGTGACTGCACATCCTTTGTCAGCTTGCCGTATTACGATTTCATGATTTGATTTAGAGACCTGATGGCAGATCGCTCGTCTCGTCGAAGGTTATGGCCTGGGTTGGCGTCTCTGGTAGTTGCTTCGATGAAGCGGTTGAGATGGGCCTTCGCAGAGTTGACAAACGTGTCGATGTGTGGGTTCCTCCCGGAGCTGGGGGTCCATTCTGACTTGCGAGATGTTGTGGGCAGGTGGGAGGGTTGTGGAACGGCATCTTTGTCCTTGAAATATTCTCTAAGTTTAATTTTTCGTGTAAAACTGTGTAAATCGTACACCAAGTCAATAGGGTCCGGGTTCCGACTCGGACAAAAAGAAAGGCCTTTGTTGAGAATAGCTTGCTCCTGGGGCGTAAGTTCATGTTCTGACAAATTAACAAACTTCTCCTTCGTCTGTTGATTGACAGTAGAGTTAAGATAGTAACGTTTTGGAAAACAGTTGGTAATAGACGGGTGGTTTTTGGATCCGAGAGAGCAAAGAATAGGGTCCTTCCTTACAAGTGATCTAATTTTGGCCAATTTATGCTTAAAACGTTGGTGTTGTTGACGGTTGAATTGGTTTTTTAAAGCAATTGATACCTCCTCTTTAATTTCGTTCGATGGTAAAGAATCGTGAAGTTCCTTCGTACTTATAGAGAGTTTGTTGGTAATAGAACTTTGTTTGACGTAGGCACATTTGAGGGCTACAAAGATGACAATACGAGATGACACACCATCTTTGTGGTGTGTTCTACTTATTATTATTATTTTTATGTTTCATGGAGCATACGTGGATTTTCTCTTATTATGCATTTTGGACCTCGTCTTGACAAAGATTCTCTCCACGCTAGAAGGCAGGTTGAAAAATTACAGCAAAAACTCACCCAGACCAGGTCAAACATTGTCTTTTTAACACAGTGTAAACGCTTGGACATCGTTCCTAAAGGACTCGAACTCAAAAACCCTCTTCGGGATTCCCCAAATTTTACAGCAGAATCAGACAAAATTTGCCGTGTTGCCTCCTCCAAACTCCGCAACCTAGCCCTCAAATGTGCCTACGTCAAACAAAGTTCTATTACCAACAAACTCTCTATAAGTACGAAGGAACTTCACGATTCTTTACCATCGAACGAAATTAAAGAGGAGGTATCAATTGCTTTAAAAAACCAATTCAACCGTCAACAACACCAACGTTTTAAGCATAAATTGGCCAAAATTAGATCACTTGTAAGGAAGGACCCTATTCTTTGCTCTCTCGGATCCAAAAACCACCCGTCTATTACCAACTGTTTTCCAAAACGTTACTATCTTAACTCTACTGTCAATCAACAGACGAAGGAGAAGTTTGTTAATTTGTCAGAACATGAACTTACGCCCCAGGAGCAAGCTATTCTCAACAAAGGCCTTTCTTTTTGTCCGAGTCGGAACCCGGACCCTATTGACTTGGTGTACGATTTACACAGTTTTACACGAAAAATTAAACTTAGAGAATATTTCAAGGACAAAGATGCCGTTCCACAACCCTCCCACCTGCCCACAACATCTCGCAAGTCAGAATGGACCCCCAGCTCCGGGAGGAACCCACACATCGACACGTTTGTCAACTCTGCGAAGGCCCATCTCAACCGCTTCATCGAAGCAACTACCAGAGACGCCAACCCAGGCCATAACCTTCGACGAGACGAGCGATCTGCCATCAGGTCTCTAAAATCAAATCATGAAATCGTAATACGGCAAGCTGACAAAGGAGGGGCTGTCACTGTCCTAAACCGTGCTGATTACATCAAGGAGGCGGAATATCAACTCAGCAACTCAAATTTCTATAGGAAACTCTCCTCTAATCCGTGTTCACTTTTTGAGAAAGAACTGCATAATCTGATTAATTCTTTTTCTTCTGAACTGGCCGACAAGGTAAATTTGTACATTCCTCCGTCACCCACTCCTGGGACATTTTATACAATACCTAAGTTACATAAAGTTTCCAAGCTTGTTGAAGACAAATTGTCTTCTGTGAATGCCTCTATTGATACCACAAATTTTAGCCCTCGTGAATTATTTAACTTGGCCAAATCACTAAATGTTTCTCCCCCCCGGTAGGCCTATTGTTTCATGTATCGGTACGCTCACTGAGTATTTAAGTGGGTTTGTTGATAGTATTCTGAACCCTCTTTTACCTTCCCTCAGTAGTTACATCCAAGATACTACCCATTTTCTAAGAATTCTCAAGGACGTTAAGTCTCTCCCATCAAATTCACTTCTGGTCACTATGGATGTAAGTGCCCTCTACACTAATATACCACATGAAGAAGGTGTATTAGCTTGTAAGAAGATCCTCTCTTTGAACGGCTTCTCTCAACCGTTCATTAGTGACTTCACTGCCATTATTGATTTTATCCTCACACATAATCATTTTGAATTTAACGGACAGCACTATCTTCAAACATGCGGAACTGCCATGGGTACTAAAATGGCCCCCAGCTATGCTGTCATTTTCATGGCCGATCTTGAAAATAAGATGCTGGCGGGCTACCCTTTACACCCGTTACATTTTCATAGATATATTGATGATATTTTTTTCATTTGGCCTCATGGCTTACCTAGCCTGCATTCCTTTGTATCGTTTTGTAATGCTTTTCACCCTTCTATTAAGTTTACATTTGATTTTTCTGACAAGGAAATCCCTTTTCTTGACGTACTGGTTAAGTTACATAGCGGTTCCATAGCAACTACCCTTTACTGTAAACCAACTGACACCCATGGCTACCTGAATTTTAACAGTTTCCCATCATATCAGTTTGAAACGATCTATTGTATTTTCTCAATGCATCAGAATCAAGCGTATCTGCTCTACCAAGTCTGAATACGACAAACACGTCGGCAACCTTGTGGAATTTTTTCTTAATAATGACTACCCCCTACCCGTTATCAAAGAGGGAATTAGTAAGCTTCCGTTTACCGCAGGGATAAATTGTTATGTTACAAAACTAAAGTCGAAAATTCACGTATCCCACTTGTCTTTGACTATTCCCCTAAAACTGAGGGCCTACATAAATGTATACGTTCAGATTTCAGTATTCTTCGGACAGACAAGTCCATTTCCGAACTTTTTGATGATCCCCCTTTAACTGCGAGACGGCAACCCCCCAACCTCAAATCTCTCCTTACATCCTCCAGGCTTCTTACTGTTGGGAACATAGGCAATAAAAAGTGTGGCAAGCCTAGGTGTCAAGTGTGTCGGTTCATTATCACGGACGAAACATTTACTCCTCCCGGCACTATTTGCAACATCCGTCCCCTCCCCTGGACTGTGACAAGCCTAATGTAGTATATTTATTATGCTGCAATTTGTGTGACAAAGGCAACTATGTCGGTCAGACCGGCACCAAATTTAGGCTGAGGTTTAATAACCACAAGAAAACTGTGCAGGATAAATCAATAAGCTATCCTGTATCAAAACATTTCAGTAGTGAACCTAACCACTCTTTATCTAATTTAAGATGTATTCTACTCGGTTCTAATTACCCGTCTGTCACTCAAAGACTCAAATCCGAAAGCAAGTGGGTAATAAAACTGTCCACACACACCCGTGG